>CM064580.1:17603422-18061286 GCA_032716605.1 Paralithodes platypus | reverse complement strand
TTAAGTTATTGTTACCAGCTGGTCTGGCAAGAGACCACTTCAACAGTAATTGCACCAATTCCTACATCAAACCTTGTAAGTATTGCAAGGGGAAACATTGGTTTTTTCCCTTTGCACCCAGTCTGTCGGCACGAACGGCAAAGAAAAAGGGGAGAACCCCCAAAGAGTCACATGAGAAAGGTAAGGAGTGAGGGTGATAAAGTATCTGCCATGTCCATTGCTTACTCGAGAATGTCAATTGCTTTCCTACTATGATGCTGCCAGTAGTGGGGAGTAATAATTATATACTATAATGGACGCGCACTCTTACTTGACCAGTGCTCACAGAGGTCATCTTCGTTTCTGCGGTCATCATTACCCCAGCTCAAGTGTACCAGCAAGGGTCAAAGAGAATTTGCGGTCTCCATAGGTTTCACTGGTTGAAATAGGATTCCAGTGACTATGTTATAGTGGAGATTTCCTATGTTTATAGCAAAAGGTATGTCCCCATCAAGGGCTGTTGTGGTCGGGACAACACTACCCAGTTTCTATATATGCATCAGAGAATTCAACCACATGTTGAAATCATCTCCGAAGCAAGGGTTATAAACTGGCTGATGATCAACTCTCTGCTAACAATGGTAATCTAGGCTACTGGTCGGAGCTGATTATTACTACGACCTAGGTTCACCCTGGATATCGGCGGGTAGATAAGCTAATAATGCTCCCCACGATCCAAGGGTATTCCATTTCTGGATCCTATGCCACTTCCTCTCAAGACACACAGGTGGAGGTGGTTACGGTCCTCAAGGTAGCAGTAAGCCCCATAGATAAATATATTAGGCCAAATGTGCCTGATAATACATGTACTGATATAGATAAGCTATGGGACTTGGACAATATTGGAATTGACCCACATGAACTTGATCGTGAGTCCAAGCTAGCGTTAAGCTCGTATGAAGAGACTGTAACGTATGACTCTGGCATGGGTCAGTATGTGGTAAGGCTTCCTTGGAATGATAACAAGAGTAAATTGCCTACTAATTTCCATCTAGCACTTGGTAGATTACGTGGCCTTCAGAAGCAGTTTGTCAAGGATCCAAATTATTGCGAGACTTATGCGGCAGTTTTAGCCGAGCAGGTACAACGTGGATTTGTGGAGAGAGTAGATCTCAGTGAGTATGGGGATAACATCCATTACCTTGCTCACCATGGGATTAAAAGGGACAGTTCCACCACTCCTGTTCGTATTGTGTATGATTGCTCTGCTAAATCCAGTGATCGCTCCTATAGCCTGAATGATTGTCTGTACACGGGTCCGTCCCTGGTCTCTGATCTCGCGCAAATTATGTTGCGCTTCAGATGTCATAAATTTGCATGGGTCGCCGATATTGAGAAGGCCTTCCTGATGCTTCAACTCCATCGTGAAGACAGGGACTCGACAAGATTTTTATGGCCACGGGACCCAATGGATCTAGATTCAGAGTATCTGGTCTACAGGTTCAGAGTCTTCTTATTCGGGGCGACCTGTTCCCAGTTCCTTCTCAACGCTACTATCTTGCATCATCTTGAGGAGGCTGGACTAGATCCTGACTTCAAGAATGAGATCCAGCAGGGGATCTATGTGGACAATCTTCAAGGCACCGGAGACAATGAAGATTTATTTATTGCTCAAGAGATGCTGGGAGATCCGCGATATATTTGCCAAGGCTCATTTATACTTAAGAGAATGGGCCACTAATAGTGGTCTTTTGAAAGGTCAATTTGCTTCTGACGGTGTAGCTACTGAGAATAGTGAGGTGAAGATTTTAGGCCACAAATGGGACACTACCACAGATTGTATATCCTTCTGTCACACCCCATGTGGCAGTGAGCTTATGACCAAGCGAAACTGCTTAAGCTTGTCAGCGAGGTTGTTTGATCCCCTAGGTTTTTTGCTGCCTGTAACTATCCGTGCTTGTATGTTTTTTACAGCAACTGTGGTGGCTAAAACTAGATTGGGACACGCCCCTCCCGACTGAGTTACAAGATACTTGGCGGTTGATTCGGTCGGACCTTTCCACATGTTGCAAGGTCCAACTTAATCGTCAGGTTATTAGTGGTCAACAGGTGGATCTACATGCCTTTTCTGATGCTAGTAATAGTGCGTACGGTACTGCCATATACATATGCAATGGTAGTGAAGCGACACTGGCTATAGCGAAGGCCAAAGTAGCCCCTATAAAGAAAATTACAGTTCCTAAATTAGAACTTACTGCATTGCTTCTGTCTGCTCGTCTCATAAAGTTTACACTGGATGCTTATGCAGACATACTACAGATTAAAAACGTCTATGTCTGGAGCGACAGTCAAATAGCACTTTCATGGGTACACAGCCAGAAAGTGTTACCTGTTTATGTCTCTAATCGCACTGATGAGATACCATTAACTTAGTTCCTACAGCTAAATTTTGCTATGTGAGCACCAGGGATAACCCCAGTGACATCGTTTTTCCCGGGGGATCTCGGCGCAACAGTTTATGTCGTCCTCTATTTGGTGGCATGGACTTCCATGGCTTACATCTCCAACTGAATGGCCTCAGGATTTCAGGGAATGCATATCTGATCCTTCAAGTCGGCCCCAAGATGATGTGTTAAGTAGTTCAAATGTGAGTACTACACATCAGGATAACAAGTTGGTAGAGTGGGAACGTTACAGCAGCTATGATCAAGTAATACGGGTATTTGGATATACCGTTTCATTAACAACATGAGAAGTCGGGCTCACGGGTCTTTCCTTAGTGAAGATTCGAAGCATATCAGACTCCATGAATTGAGATCAGCAGAAGCGAAACTAATATGTTTAGTACAAAAGGAATCTTATCCTACTGAACATCAAATCCTGAGCAAGGAGTCAAAGGCCAAACCCTCTAACTTAATGAAGCAGCTAGGATTATATATGGAAGGAGGCATAATTAAGTGTAGAGGCAGGATACGAAAGGCGGACATTATTGATTCTGCGAAATATCCTGTCCTCCTTAGCTCCTCTCATTTGATTACCAAACTGTTGATTCGCCTATGCCATAGGACCTGCCTACATTTTGGCGTAAATTATGTTTCTGGCGTATATGCGACAACGTTGGTGGATCCCTAAGATGCGGCAAGCAATTAATGGGATCCACAATAGCTGTACTATCTGTAAAAGATTACAGGGTAAGCCTTACTCCCCAGTTGATCTACCTCCCTTGCCTGAGTTCAGGGTACAAAGGACTGAACCATTTCAGGTAACTGGGGTAGACTACACCGGAGCGATTCATGTTAGAGAATCGCCCGGTAATATCATAAAGGTATATTTATTAGTGGCCCCTCCATCATTGACGAACATGCCTATTACATAAGGCATCCTCTTCAAACACTAATCCGCCGTAGTTTGAATCTACCGCGCAGAGCATTTAAAAACTGAGGAGCCTTCATCATGAGCGCACGCGACCTCACTCATGGCTTCAGTCATTATGAATTGGGTTCTCACTACGAAAAAACTTCGTAAAAAATAAAAACAAAAAGAAAATAAGAATAACTATCCAATAAGCTTTCCATCATATCGTGGATGTACTTGTGTGGATTTCTGACCAGACGCTGAATCAGGCGTCATTCCTCCTTCTTTGCTCTGCGCTCAGCCTGCCCGGACGTACCTTTCAGGCTCCGCTGGTTCCGCATTCGTTGCGTCCCTAGTGAGTTTTTTCTCATTTGTTTACTCTAGGATGTATCGAGTAAGGTTAGGATAGGCGTAGCAGGAGTGTCCTGGGCTGGTTGCCCGCAGTGCAGTGTATTTTGGGTCGTATGTACCCTCGTGGTCCTGTTGTGGACACGTGAACTTTTCACAGTTGTGTTAGTTGGTGATGCAGGCGGCTTTCATTACGCGTTAATTATTGCTGCCTTTTATCCTTCTGATGAGGTAAGCTGTGTGTTTGCTGACGTTCCCAGCGTATTTTTCTTCACTTAGTGAAGTTTTTTCTGGGTCCGTGTCAGGCTTCCCGGGGTGGGAAGTTATCGCTTCGGTGGTGTGTTGGCGGTGGTTCCTGTTGTGATATTCCAGTGTGTGTTTATATTTCAACTATTTTCATGCCGTCTACCTAGGCCTAGCCAGCCGCTCGTAGCTTTGCCACATGTCTAGTGTTATTATTTATTTTATAAATATGCCCTACTGTGTCATGTGTATCCGGGTTTTAGTTGTGTATTGGCTAATTCCTCGGACTATATTTGTTTCCTGGTTTAGTTGTGTATTGGCTAATTCCACGGATTATGTTGTGACCTTGGTTAGTCGTGCGTGTCTCTCCTCGTGTCGTATTGTTCAGATGGTGTCTGTTCAGGGTGGGGTTTGCCTTCCGGCGGGTTTTTTCTCGGTTTCACCATGAAAAATCCTGACCGATGAGCAGTGTTGGGCCACACATGGTTTTTAACTCTGGCTGGTTCCCCGGCGTGGGGAGGTGTCTGTGGCTCTCCAGGACTGCGTCTCTGTGGGTGCCTGGTTTCAGGCCTCCTTTAATTCCCGGCGGGATGGCTGTACCCATCCTTACATATATATTTAGATATATATAAAGAAACGACGTTCTTGAGAACACTCGTTTTTTATAGGTTTTTCTACCTGGTTTACGACAACCACATGGAAAACCTAGCTGTTGTTTAGGCGTTCCTCCCCAAAGAAGTGGGGTCAGGAACTTGTGGGGTTAACTTTTAGACTTCTCACCCGGCGGGTGCACCTGAGCAGGGTGGGATAAAACGACTTAGGTCTCATATAGTTAACCAATCCATTTGAGTGATACTCTGTGTATCGCTGCCTTTACTCTTACGGCAATTGAAGGATCAGTGAGGTTTAACCAAATCGATTCCCACACCCGGCGGGTGCCCCTAAGTGGAGGAACTAAGGAATTTATAAACAAATTCAATTTCGATTAACCTTAATTGGGTGATACTTTCAGTATCGCCGCCTTCTATTTTTACGACGATCGTTTGGGACAATTCGTTAAAAAATCAGATCTCGTATATTCCTGCCCTGGGCTATTCTACTAAAATATTTCAAGGGCCGGCGTCTTTATGAGGGGGGGCTTTGTTACAAAATTGAATCTTGAGACAGTCACCACCTCCTACAGACTATAAGTGCCATACTGGACCATTATATCAGAGGGTATTCTTCATGTTCTTTAGCTAAGAAGATTTGTTTAGCCTCTTTACACCCAGCCGCGTAGCGAGATGTGTTAGCTGTGTCTTTGCATCCCGTTACCCGGCGGGTTATTAACACTTGTATGCGAACACGTGGGTTAACCTTATGAGCATTAATTCCTGGAAATTTTTCTTTATTTTTCCAGAGCTGAGCTCCGGCGGACCAATACAGACCCGGCGGTAGTTTCCTCACACCAGTCTCTGTCATGGCTAATGTGGCCCCAGTTTTTGCCCTGTGCATTACCCCTACTTGCGCGGGTATCCCAATTTTTGCGCATACCCTTTGCATAAGGTGTGTTAGATGTCTAGACCGTTCAAGGGGTCTCTGGGTTACACTTAATTGTTCATTTTGCTCCCAATTAGCCAATAAAGTCCTGTGTGACAATGACAAGACCGCGGCGGTAGCGTTGAGAGAGGTCAGACAACAAATGTCGGCCTATACTACCATTGTCGCACATAAGTCACTTCAATGTGACAACGTCCCACTTTGGGATAAGTTGCTGTCAGAGCACCCTCCCCCTAAACGTACCTCTAGAGTAACGGGTTTTAAGCCGACAGAGACTAGCCAGGGTTCTGTATCGTCTGTGGATACGTTTAAACGCCCGAGAGAGCCTACTCCCCCGGCAGCCACCTCCTCGTCGCAGGCGAGATCGAGGTCAAGGTCACCCCTCAGACAGCGGTCTTCAAGTCGGGCCTCTTCCCCGGCTAGTAAGAAGTGTAAGACTGAAGCTTCTCCCAGTGGCCATGGTGGTGATTCTTCCAAACCTAGGTCTAGTTCGCGGTCACACCGTAGCCACAAATCCTCCAAAAAGGATTCCCATAAGAAGTCCTCTCGACATTCTACTAAGTCTAGTGCATCTCATCGTACCTCTACACCTGAAAATGTTTCTGTTACAGCCTCAGAGTATAGTGAAGCGCCTGTCCCTAAACAAGATTTACCTATTGATATTTTAACCCTGGAAACGGAAAGTTCAGGAAATTCAATAATTGAGAATGTTTCAGACTCTCAAGAGAGCGTAGGCCAGAGCCTCGGTGTTTGGCGGTTTGCTCAGCCAGGGTCTGACCATCCACGTCCGACTCATACGAGTCACACAGTAGCCGATGTCCACAGGGACGCGGCGACCCCATCCTCTATCCCTGATTTATCTTGGAAACAAGGTGCCCCTGCCTCGGCGGTGTCTTCTCAGGAGGATCGGGATGAACAAGATGAAGTGTCATTAATTTCAGATAGGGAGGGACAAGGGTCAGGCTCAGGCCTGGACGCCGCCCATGATAATACTGATTCACCTGAAAGTTCTGCATCTAACCAGTTTGTTACAGCACAAGAAATTGATGGGTTACTTACTCATGCTCTATCAAAATTCTTTAATCAACAACGAGAAAACCCCACAATGGACTTGGGGGCTCCCTTGACAAGTTCTGCGGTACGGCCTCTGATAACGTCAATCGATTTATCTAAGATTCCTAACCCTCCTACTCTGTCACCGGCAGGGAGCTCTAAGCCAGCTACGGCGGCATTCACTACGTCAAATGTCAGGGTCATTACGGATGTTAATCCACCCCCTCTAGACAAAGCGCCTCTTAGAAAGGTAGCTATGCCCCTGCTTTATGGGCCAGACGAGTCATGGGTCCCTTTGAACCCCTCTAAGCCAGAGCTTGCCCAGCCTACCTTGTCAGGGGAACTCCCGGTACCACGTGAGTGGTTTATCCAGGGAAATAAGTCTTAAGAAATTAAGGGCATTGGATGCCTTGGGTAATGTTTTGGACGTAAATATCAAGGCTATACCTAGTTATTATCATCAGGATTATTTTGTTTATGCATCTAAGCCTGCTTTACCCCCTGCCTCAGCTTCAAAACTTTTTTCAGACTGGTCTAAGCTGGATGGGTTTAATGATATTAAGGCTCTGTCGGCTCTTACTCCTGAACTAGATTTACAGACCGTCACAGACGAGACAGCTAATCCAGTGTTGAAGGTGGGACAGTTGGGACCAGGACCTTGGGTGGATTGGGAGGTAGAGGCTCAAAACTTTGCAACCACTTTCACTTCTAAATCTTCCCACCAGATCCCTCAGGATACACATTCATGGTTCTCCATGCCGGTAGGTTCTGCCGGCGGAGTTCCGTCAGCTTTATTTTCTTTTTTAGCTGCCCCTAAGATTAATCTTTGTGAACTAAAGGAACCATTCACTACCCCTACCCCTTCTCACCTAGACAGAGAATTTAGGCTAAGGGGAAAAGCTTTCCGCCTGTTTTCACAGTACATAGTTTCTCAACAGGTGGCTAAGTCTTTACTCAGGTCTACTCAGGCAATCGCAGACGCGGATGCTCGAAGATCAGTTGAGTTATCCCGGCGTCTGATTCTTCAGTCGTCGATTCAATCCTTAGGTGACATACGCACAGCCTTACTTGAGGCGGTGCGAGCACGACAGGATCTTAGGATGTCATTAGTTCGCAAGCTGCCTGATCGCATTGCTAACCAGGTGGTAATGTCCCCAGTACTTACACCTTCTTTAATGTCCCCTGATGTATGGCGAACAGTGTTTAACATGGCACAGGCCGTGAAGCACAGTCCCGCACAGGCTAAGAAACCCGCATTTAACTTCCCCAAACCTAAGCCTCCTACTAAAGCTCAGCCAGGGGGTTCTAAGCCGTTTCTTCCGCCTAAGTCCTCCCAATCCCCCCTGGGTCAGTTCAGGCATAGACAGAGAGGGTTTTCAGGACAGAGGGGACGCGGCCAGTATAAGCCGGGGCAGGGCCAGTCTTCGGCCCACACCAGCCAGCCGGCGAAGCGTCCAACACCACCAAACCCACCATCAAAAAACTAAAGTCTTTCTCACTCCCAGTGCCTATCTTAGAGCCGGAGGAACCGAGGGAAGTACAGCCGGCGAACCCTTGTCTGCTAACTGGGTCGTTCCGAACGTGTCACCAAGCATGGCCGTTAAAAACCTGGGCACGGATGGTGGCACGCAAAGGCATCACTTGGCAGTGGCTCCGGCGACCTCGCTTACGTCAGCCGACAACGGCAAATTGTGTTTCATTAGAGGTGGAGTTGCTGGTCCAGGAGATGATTGCCAAGAATGTCATCATCCCGGTCCCTCCAGATTACCCTGTATTCACGTCAAAACTGTTTTTGGTTCCCAAACGGGACAGTGTTCAGATGAGGCCGGTCGTAGACCTGTCTTATCTGAATCTTCACATTTACAACGAGTCTTTCAGAATGTTAACAGTTCATCAAATCAGGCTAACACTTCCGCCGGGAGGCTGGATGTGTTCCCTAGACCTGACAGACGCCTATTGGCACGTGTCGGTCAACAAAAGATTTCAAAGGTTTCTGGCCTTGAGGATCAGGCACCAAAATTTTGTTTTTCAGAGGATGCCGTTCGGTTTGAACCTAGCACCTCGATTATTCACGAAACTAGTCCGGCAAGCCCTGATGCCGTTGTTAAAACAGGGAATCAGAGTGTTGTGGTATCTAGACGACTGGCTGGTGGTGGCAGAGACACAACAATTATGCATAAAACATGTCAATATCATTTTAAATCATGTCAAAACTCTAGGCTTCAAGGTAAATCTGGTAAAGTCAAACCTTGTTCCCTCAAGAGTAATTCAGTGGATAGGGCTGGTCTGGGACACCGCCGCTCTCACTCTGAGTCAGAGTGTGGACAATCGCAACAGGTTTCGCAGGAAACTGTTCAGGTTTCTTCACAGTCTGACTACGACACGAAGAGTCTGGGAGTCTCTGGTCGGCTCTCTCAACTGGATTCAGCTAACTGTCAAGTTGGGCCGGTTGAAAGTAAAACGATTAATATTGGAAGGCAACAAATATTTCCCACTCTTACCGGCGGGAAAATTATGGCCCATACCAAAATTAATCCACACCTTACTAGCGGTCTGGGCGAAGAGGGAAACATTGCACTCAATCATGTCATGGACCTCTCCTCCTCCAAATGGTATGGGTAGACACGGATGCGTCAGGCACCATAGGGTGGGGATTTCAGTCAAATCAGGGGCACCAGGGTCAGGGACTTTGGTCCCACTTAGAAATCTCTCACATAAATGTCAAAGAGTTACTAGTCCCCTTGTATTTCCTTCAGGCTCACGGCCCGGCGTTACGGGGCAAGTCAGTGGCCTTCAGAATGGACAATCTGAATGCAGTTCACTGTATTCAGAAACAAGGGTCAACGAGGTCAAGGAAGTTGCTACTCGTGTCGGAAGAGATTTTTGTTCTAGCCACCAGTCTAGATATTTATCTTCACGCATCTTATCTCCCAGGCGTAACGAACGTCTGGGCAGACGCTCTGTCCCGGAGACAGAGCACGACAGTAGAATGGGAGCTCAAGCAACCCATTTTCGACCTAATGATTGCGGAGCTCTCCCATCCACAAGTGGATCTTTTTGCGTCCGAGGAGACTCACAAGCTCCCTCTATACCTCACCCGCCGGGCGATAACGCCGGCAGGGGGGCCAGACGCCCTAGTGACAGACTGGAACAGATGGAGCTCCATCTATCTGTTTCCGCCGCCAGATGCGTCACTAATGTGCCACGTAGTGAACAAACTACGAGTTTATCGAGGCTTAGTCTCGCTAATCGCGCCCCTGTGGCCGGCGCAGGTGTGGTACCAGCAGTTAATAATGTGGTGCCCGGACCCGGTATCGCTCCCGGTCGGGTACTTCCACTTAGACACGATTGGCAACCTAGAGACCTCGCTGACTTTTGCATTATGGACATTCAGGAGGCCAAGTGGCTAGCACCATACGGTAGGGATGTGACCAATAAATTGCTCAATCAATATACTCAGTCTACTAAGCGACAATATCAATCTCATTGGAAATCTTTTACTTCTTGGATTGTTAGAACGGAACAAACTGTACCCTCAGTGGCATTGGTTTTTAATTACTTGAACTATCTGTTTTGAGCAGAAACGTTTATCTGTGGTTACTTTGAAGAATCACTTAACTGCGATTAGAGTGCCCTTTTTCGACCTTACAGGTCTATCCATACCGGTGGCGGAGGAAACAGGATTTATGAGAGCGTGTTTTAAACTCCGCCCACCTCCCCGTCAGCTCATGCCTACTTGGTCTCTGGACAAAGCTTTGTCTTTACTTCATTCTCGTCTGTATCAAAATACTGCAGACTTTGCTTTAATCTTAAAGAAGGCAGTTTTCCTTTTGGCTTTGGCCACCGGAAACAGAGTGTCTGAGCTGGCGGCGATGAGCAACACACCTAATTGTCTTAGGTTTGGTAGACTTAATGATTCAATTTCCATTGCACCCTCCCCGGCGTTTGTAGCCAAGAATGAGCATAGTGCACACGTGTTTTCTGAGTTCACGGTGCCGGCGTTAAAAAGGGGAAAGGTGCATCATAATTTATGTCCAGTGCAAGCTCTAACCAAATATTTGAGAATAGCTCCTCATAACCCCCAAGGTGCTTTATGGGTAGTGAGTACGGGTAAACGCTTACTTAAACGGCGATTAGCCTCTCTTCTGGTAGAAGTCATTAAAGAGAGTAATCCCGGCGTTGTGGGTAGGGCCCACGATTTACGCAAGTGGGCGGCCTCTTTACGTTTCCTGAAAAACTTTTCAGTTGAAGATATTGCGTCCACACAGTTGTGGGCGTCTAATCATACGTTTCTCTCTAGATACTTGTCAGTTGCTCTAGACAAACCTTCCTTACCATGTATAGCTTTAAGGCAGAGGGTCTAGGTGGCCCTGCAGTCACTTATGTTTATTTTCAAGGAAGGGGGGGGGGGGGGGGTGCAGTCAGTTGACATAGGACACCCTAGACCCCGCCGGAGTATGAGAGCTGTGATACAATTTAAGGTTAAAATGTGATATGAAAATTTCTCAGTGAGAATTTGTGCTAGTACAAAGTTTAGTACAAAACAACGGTGTTGTTATAGTAGTTTTAGCTGCGAAAGCAATGTAACATTAGTTCAATTGAGTTCATTAGCAATTGATCTCCACATGTATTTTGGGGTTTATGATGTGCACATATAAACTTATAACTTATTATTTTTGTCACCACTCGTTGAGTGGGGTGCCTTTTGTAACTACAGATCTGTGTTCAGAATCTTCAGGGTTACCTATTTTTGTCGGGCAGGCTTCTTTGAAGCACGCACCTGCCTGAACCCCTTTTTCTTGTATATTTCCGGCCTACGCCGTATTAAATACATTTTTCAAAAGTAAGAATACTATGTGGTTGTTTTTATTATCTGCTTTTCTAGAGTTATGATATGATTACGAATGTCCCCCTCCAGTCTTAGATATCAGGCATGTTCGTCAATGATGGAGGGGCCACTAATAAATTATAGGTTTGACTCCTGTAAGGAGATAAAGAAAACCTAATATTTAGTAGTGGCCCCGTAATCATTGACGACTGGGGCCCTCCCGACCGTCCCCTTCCCATTCGTTGATGTATTAAGGATTTTGGTTTACTTGATATGTCAGTGAAGGAGGAATGACGCCTGATTCAGCGTCTGGTCAGAAATCCACACAAGTACATCCACGATATGATGGAAAGCTTATTGGATAGTTATTCTTATTTTCTTTTTGTTTTTATTTTTTACGAAGTTTTTTCGTAGTGAGAACCCAATTCATAATGACTGAAGCCATGAGTGAGGTCGCGTGCGCTCATGATGAAGGCTCCTCAGTTTTTAAATGCTCTGCGCGGTAGATTCAAACTACGGCGGATTAGTGTTTGAAGAGGATGCCTTATGTAATAGGCATGTTCGTCAATGATTACGGGGCCACTACTAAATATTAGGTTTTCTTTATCTTCTTACAGGAGTCAAACCTATAATGCCGTTCTATTCACATGTGCGGTAACCAGAGCGATTCATATTGAATTGATTGACGACCTATCCAGTGAGGGGTTTTTGCATACTCTAAGACGCTTTGCAGGCCGCAATGGTTTCCCTCAAATTATTATGAGCGATAATGCGACTTGTTTTGTCGGGGCCTCTAAATATCTCCAGAGTATAATGGATGACCCGCAGGTTGTGGCTACCCTCACTGGAAAGGGTTGTCAGTGGAGATTTATACCAGCACGTGCACCATGGTTCGGGGCGGTTTGGGAGAGAACAATCGGTATCGTCAAATCTGCCATGAAGAAGGTATTAGGAAGGGCACTGGTGACCAGACGGGAGTTGCAAACCATCTTAGTAGAAATTGAGATGTCAGTCAACGACAGGCCCTTGACCTATACCTCGGCAGATGTTGATGACCTCTTACCCATTTCGCCTTCTATGCTGACACGTGGACGAACCCTTAATATCTTTCCTAGATCGTCAGTAACTGACGAAGATCTGCATGACCCTACGTTCGGCAATGCTGACGCCACACGTCGTCGCTTCCAGTATGTGAACAAGGTGTCAGACGATCTATGGAAACGGTGGACCCAAGAATATTTGCTGTCTCTTCGCGAGCGTCACTCTAATAAGATCAAAGGGACGAATCAACGATGGCTTCGTATCGGGGATATCGTACTGATTCATGATGAGTGTCCTAGGTTACTTTGGAAGCTTGGGAGGATTGTCGATTTGTTCCAGGGCATTGATGGTCTTATAAGGGTTGCTAGAATACGAACTTCGACTGGGGTTACTACTCGCCCAGTCGTAAGGTTATATCCCTTGGAGCAGGATGTAGAACTGCCGGATGATCCTGGCGTCTCTACTGATACCCCTCCGCGGGAGAGTGATGGTGACAGTGCTCCTCAAGGTGGGGCAGCTGATGATGAGAAGGATGATCCTCCTCAGGCTTCAGGTGGCGCTCGTCCCAAAAGGAGGGCGGCTATGAGTTCCGTGGATCTTTGGAGATCAAAGATCAAACAAGGTGATCTTTGACATCGATGTCCTTTTTTTGTTCTCTGTATATAGCTCCTGTATATAATTTTTGGTGGCTGGCAATATGTCGGGAATAGGGTAATGACCCCGACAGTTTTAGGTCCAATAGGACATTTGAATTTGGCGGTATCGTATCGCATGTACGATTTCGGCTGGTTCTTTGTGTATTGTAGTTTATTCTTAAGTATAGGTTAAATATTAACTGTAAGTATAAATATCTACATCAGCTCTAGATGTATCATGAAACCAAGTTATGGGTTATAATTATTATGAGCCGGCAGCCATATGTAACTTCGCGAAGCGATCGGACGCCGGCTGTTTAGTCTCTCAATCAACACCATACAGCCAACATCTCCCCCCCCCCGGCTCTGACTCAACCCACAGTTCACCATGTGCTACAAATACTAATCTATAACAACAGTCCTACATCACCAGTCCTCTAAGCTAAGTTCATTGTATCGATATTGTATTATGTGAACATTCCTACATGTCATGCAATTGAATTAGCCGTGTGTGGGGGACTGGATTACACCCATCGACTACGTCGTTGGTAAATATATTATAACTATTTGTGGGGATATTTCATGTACCAGTGATATGCAATTTAACCTCTTTATCTAAATTCCCGACATCTGTGTTAGCGCTCGAAGATCGCCGGGGTTGATTCATGTTTCACAAGACGAATGAGGTCAGTGTTTTTTGCACTAGGGTAAGAAGTTTATTAATTGGTAGCACATAATAGGCTACACAATACTCAATTACAATTCGTAGGAATCTTTAGTGTAAGGGGAATTAAGATTGTTTAAGAGTTAATCAAACTTTATTCCTTTTTTACAAATTAGTAACTCACCCTTTTCGATCTTGTAGCTCCCAGTTCGACTGTTTGCTTTATCATTGGCGACTTATCCGCCGGATCTAGAATAAAAATCCGTGTAGCGGTCGAGGATCGCCGGGATTGATTCATGTATCACAAGACGAATGAGGTCAGTGTTTTTGCACTCAGGTAAGAAGTTTATAAATTGGTAGCACATAATAGGCTACACAATACTCAATTACATTTCGGAGGAATGTTTAAAGTAAAGGGAATTAAGATTGTTTAAGAGTTATTCAAACTTTATTATTTTTTTTTACAAATTAGTAGCACGTAATAGGCGACACAATACTCAATGACATTTCTGAGGAATGTTTAACGTAAGGGGAATTAAGATTGTTTAAGTGTTATTCAAACTTTATTCTTTTTTACATAGAGATAGACAGTATAAATATATTAATTGTTCCAACTTCCAGCCTAGCATGTCCTTATGAGCATTGATTCTTGAACTTTTTTCTCACACAGGTTCGAAAGTGAAACACCTAGGAAGATGAATATCTCTGTGGCGGTGAGGAGGTAATCATGGATAAGAGAAGTTTCTCTTTCTGTGCAGCTCTGGGCTGTCAGAGATTAGCGATTATGGGGCACTTCCTCTGTGTAAAGTGTGTCCCTTACCTAGACCTTTCGAGAGGTCGGTGGTTATCAAAAGCTTCTCCCAAATGTTCAGCACTCCGCAATACCTTGATTAACAATGGAGATAGTCAATGTAAGGCTATCCTTCAACACATTAAAATCTGAATAGGTAACATATTGTAAGACAATGGCTCATAAATCCCTCCAGTTGGATGATCAAACTCTTGAGGATTCATTAAGGTGTCCAGTTATTACCACGCCCCTTCTGGGATCTTCTTCGGAAGATACTTCCTCCCGCCACCGAAAGAGACCTCGTACCAAACCCCGTCAGATGACCAGGAGGCTAAGAGGTCCCGCTCGAACTTTCACTCCACATTAGCCACTGGGGACGATTCAAAGTCGAGCCGGCATAAGACGTCCTCCTCATCAAGAAGGAAGACAGCTGAGGACACGTCAAAACCAAGACAGAAATCCTCAGCAAAAAGAGAGAAATAAAGAGACACATCTAGTGCGGTCTCAGGCTATTCCCCCCAATTTACTAACCCTACACTGGAACATGTCGTTTTACCTGTGTCAGGGAAAGAAAGAAGTGGCAGTGTAGTTTCTTACCGGCGGAGACATGAGAGCTCCTCAGACCGGCATTCACAAACAGATACATACGAAACCGATGCACGGGTTGATTAGAGTCTCGGTGGGACACTCAACCAGCCCCATCAACCCGGTCAACGGGATCACTAACTAAGGGGCCACTCAGAGATATATACGAACAGGGAATATATACTGAGGAAATGGGGTCTAGCCAAAGACCAGTCTCTCAACTCTCTGGGACGCAGTGCTCAGAGATATATTAATCAGTATATACTTACTCCACTATGCCCCAACCTCACACATACCCTGGTTACAGGTGAATTACCTGTCCCGGAGCACTGGGTGATAGAGGGAAGGGAAAAGAAGAAATTAAGGGCCAAGAGCCATTTGGGAGAGGCACTTGATATTGTTATTAAGGCCTTCCCAATATTTTTCAATCCCGAATTTTTTGTGTACTCATCATCCCCCACCTTGCCTCCTACTTCCGCCAGATTTTTTTTTTTGGACTGAAGGGTTACATGTGTAGCATTAAGGCAGAACATCTAGTTTTAAACTGATTGGGGGATGTAGAAGGGGGGGGGGGGGGTGGGAGTATCCTAGCTAAGGACTTTACCTGCCTCTGAAATGAGACAAAATGTAACGAGTATTAAGGTCATATGATAAATCCCCCTGGGGGTTAGGGAATAGAATATGCCCCACGTGCCTTCTGCGTGTCGTAAGAGGCGACTACAGAGGTTGGGTCGGTGGGCTTGCGACCCCCACCCGGAAAAAATATCTAAGCAAAGAAAAACGAACGAACAGCCTCGGATGCGGACGGAACCAACGTTGACGAACCACGACTGACTAAGGACATGCCTTCGGACATTCTGAGAATGGCTACATGGAATGTTAGTGGCATGAATGATGGCACAAAAGAGAGAGGTTCTGGAAGTGTTAGTGAATGCCAGGCTGGATGTATGTGGAATGACAGAGACCAAATGGAAAGGTTCAGATGTGAGAGAGTGGGAGTGTGGAATGGGTGTGTGTGCTGGAGTGAGTGAAGGAACAGCGAGAGAAGGTGCATGTTTGTTTGTAAGTAGCAAATGGAAGGAATGTGTAAGAGAGTATGGGTCTGTGGGTTCAAGGATTGTGTGGGTGAGAATAAAAGTAGGAATACAAACGTGGGTGATTGTATGCGTGTATGCCCCGACAGAGGATATACTTGAAAGAAAGAAAGAGGAGTTCTGGATGAATGTGGAGGCGTGCCTGGAGAAGTTTGACAAGAACGAAAGAATATTTCTGATTGGGGATATGAATGGTAAGGTGGGTGATAGGAAAGTTGAGGGAGTGGTGGGAGGGTGGGGGGTACCATCAGAGGTGAATGGGAATGGTAGTGCACTTGTGGACGTATGTGTGGGGAGGAGGCTGTGGATAGCCAACACCTTCTTCCGACACAGAATGATCCACAGGTACACGTGGAAACGGATGTTGACGATGAAGGATAAGACAGTGGTGGAACGGAAGTCATTGATTGATTATGTATGTGTGGATGAACGAATGAAGAAATCTGTGATGGATGCTAGGGTGTATAGGGGTATTGGAGGGGTCTGTCTGATCATTATGTAGTGGTAGCTAAGGTTAGGATACAAAAGAAGTGGGTGAGGAGAGCGGGAGGGAGGCGAGAGGAGGGTGGAATGGTGAGGAGGGTGGAGAGGTTGCAGGAGGAGGAAGTCAGGGAGGAGTACAGGAGAGCAGTGGAAAGACGACTAGGTGGGTTCGACCTGGAAGTAATGGAGGAAGTGGAAGAGATGAGCAAGGTGTTTAAGGATGAGATCTGTGCAGCATGTGAGGAGGTGTGTGGAGTGAGAAGAGGGAGGGGAGTGAAAGGTACAGCATGGTGGACAGAAGAGGTAAGAATAGCTGTGGAAGAAAAGAAGAAAGCATATAGAGAGTGGTTGGGTAGTAGAGGGAATGAAGATTCCGAGATTAAGAAACGAGCGAGGTACGTGGAGAGTAAGAGGGTGGTGAAGAGAGTAGTGAAGGAAAGTAAGAGAAGAGTAGATGAGGAATTTGGAAGGAATCTGAGTGTAAAATGGAGGGAGAGTAAGAAACTGTTCTGGAAAGAAATCAAGAAAGTTAGGGAAGGTAGCAAGGGAAACAGTAAGGGTGTGAAAGATAGGAATGGGAGAATGCTAGCCGAGAAGCAAGAGAGAGTCGAAAGATGGAGGGAGTACTTCAGTGAGTTGCTAAATGAAAGGAATGAAGAGCCAGCAAACATAGCTGGATATGGTATGGGAGGGAGAAGAAGAGAAGTAGTGGAGGAGGAGGTGGGGATCAGGAGGTCAGAAGTGTCGGAAGCCATGAAAAGAGTGAAATTGGGGAAAGCACCAGGAACAGATGGAGTGTGTGGGGAAATGTTGAGGTATGGTGGTGAGATAGTGATAGAATGGGTATGGAAAATGTGCAAACTAGCATGGGAGAAGGGGAGTGCACCCGATGACTGGAAGACTGGCATAATAGTCCCCCTATATAAGGGCAAAGGGGAAAGAGGAGTGTGGCAACCACCGAGGAATATGTCTTCTAAGCGTAGTAGGGAAGGTATACAGTAGGGTAGTGATTGAGAGAGTGAGAGTGAGAACGGAGAAATGGGTAGGCGACGAGCAGGGAGGTTTTAGGAAGGGAAGAGGATGTGTAGATCAGATTTTTACCCTGAATTGTGTTGTGGAGAAGTATCTGGAGAAGAAACAAAAGGTGTATGTTGCCTTTATGGACTTGGAGAAGGCCTATGACAGAGTGGATAGAGAAGGTTTGTGGAAAGTACTTAGAATATACGGAGTAGAGGGCAAGTTGCTGAAAGCAGTGAAGAGCATGTATGAGGGTGCAAAGGCGGCAGTACGTGTGGAGAGTGAGCAGAGCGAGTTCTTTGACCTGAATGTTGGTTTGAAACAGGGGTGTGTGATGTCCCCGTGGTTGTTTACTGTATATATGGATGGAGTTATGAAAGAAATACTATCAAGAGCAGTGGATGTTGGTGTATCGCTGAAAAGGGAGGGAATTGAGTGGAAGCTACCTATACTGCTGTTTGCGGATGATACAGTTCTGATGAGTGATAATGAATGGGAGTTGCAGGGTCTGGTAAATGAGTTTGGAACAGTGTGCGAAAAACGGAATTTGAAGGTAAATACGGGGAAGAGCAAGGTTATGGTCTTCGAAAGTGGTGAAGTCACAGAGTGTGAGGTGAAGCTGAACGGTCAGGCTATGGAGATCGTCAACTCTTTTAAGTATCTGGGCAGTGTGTTGAGTAAAGATGGGACTATGGATGAAGAGGTGCGGGAGAGGGTACAACAGGGGAAGAGGGTTGTAGGAACGCTAAAAGCAGTAACAAGAAATAGGGTGGTCAGTATGGAAGTGAAGAAGTCCTTGCATGACAGTGTGGTAATCCCGACACTGACTTACGGAAGCGAAGCATGGACGTTGTTTGAGACTCAGACCAAGAGTGAGAGCAGTGGAAATGAATTACTTAAGGAGTGCGTGCGGAGTTACATGGAGGGATAGACAGACTAATGAGGAAGTAAGAAGGAGGTGTGGTGTGGAGGTAGATGTGCTGGAAAGTGTGAAAAGGAACAACTTGAGATGGTTCGGCCATATGGAACGTATGGAAAGCGAGAGAATGACTAAGAGGGTGTACGAGAGTGAGGTGGAGGGACAGAGGGGGAGAGGTAGACCGAATATGAGGTGGAAGGATGGAGTGAGGAACTACATGAACGAAGGCGGTGCTGGTTGGGGGGAGGGGCGTCGACTGACTGGGGACAGAGGTGCATGGGGGCGGTTCGTTCGTGGCCACCCCTTCGGGGATCACGGCGTCAGGCAATAGATAGATAGATAGATAAATCCGTTCCTTAGGCTAAAGTAAGCCTACTCAGGAACATGGATTATTTTTAAAGTGAAACACTATGGATGAAATAGGGTTTCCAATATACTCAATAATCTCAGGGATTAGAATTAGAGTAAGAGTACAAATATTTTGGTAATACAGTACCTAAGGCCATGAAGATGTAGGCCTACATATTAATAAAATTGGGTGATAATGAATGTTTCATTTAACCTGGGATATAGAAGCCAAATGACTAGTTTATTCTGGTGTTACACCAACTGTTCTATCAAACTTAAAACAGGTGCTAACACCACAGGCTTCCCTTAAGAAACGCCGCCTGTAAACAAGAGTGTAGTTGGTAAGGAGACTTCCGACGAAGATCGGTAGAAAATTATTCTTCTCCAATATCTTTACATTCAAGGGTGAACAGACAGCTAAACAAAATTTCAGAACTAAAAGTTCCTTTCGTGGTCAGTCACAGTTCAATCAGTCAGCTAAGACTTTCACAACACCTGCTCATACCGGGACACCTACAAGGGCGCGGTAACCTCAGGGGTAGAAGGAGGTGGTTTCGGGGCCAACATAGGCGTAAACCCAGTAGAAGTGGTAGCAAGACCTCTCATCCCCCCGTGCCAAAGTCAGAGTCACATTCCTCCTCCAAGATCTGAGACACACCACAGGACTCTCTCACTCCCAGCGCCAAGGCAAGGCGAGACGGATCCGAGAGTAGTGCTGCCGGACAAGACAAGTCATATGACTGACAACTCCCGAGATTCTTCCGGGCATGGCCCCGGCGGACATGGGCAAGGACAATGGTCCGCAAAGGTCTCTCCTGGCGGTGGTCCCGGCGACCTCGCCTACGTTTCCCCACAGAATTCAATCGAGTTTCATTAGAGGTGGGAACTATTATCAAAGAGATGACACAAAAAACAGATCATAATCCCCAGTCCTCCGTCAATGCCAGGGTTCATATCCCGGTTGTTTCTGGTGCCAAAAAGGGACAGTGTTCAGATGAGGCCAGTAATCGACCTCTCATATCTCAACACCCATATTCACAATCAGTCATTCAGGATGCTGACAGTGAATCAGATCAGGTTGTCACTCCCGCCGCAGGGCTGGATGTGCTCAATAAATCTAAAAGACGCCTATTGGCATGCCCCCATCAACAAACGCTTTCAGAGGTTCCTAGCCTTACGCAACGGGAATCACACGTTTGTCTTTCAAAGAATGCCCTTTGGGTTAAATCTTGCACCCAGAGTTTTCAAGAAATTAGTCCGACAGACATTGCTACCATTTGCTCAAACTGGGAATCATGATTTTATGGTACCTAGACGATTGGCTAGTGGTAGCCCAATCCAAGATAATATGCCTTCACCATGTTCAACTAGTATTAGACCATGTAGAGGCACTAGGGTTCAGGGTAAACTTAGCAAAGTCATCTCTCATTCCCACCAAACAAATCCAATGGGTGGGCCTTATCTGGGATACCGAGTTACTGACTCTGAGTCAGAGTGTAGACAATCGTCAGAGGTTTCTGCAGGAAACTCTTCCGATTTCTGCGCTCCCAGACGACAACGAGGAAGATCTGGGAATCTCTGGTAGGCTCACTCAACTGGATACAACTGATGGCACCGTTAGGTCGCCTGAAGGTTAAAAGAATTATCTTGTAAGGAAACAGGTGTTTTCCTCTTTTACTGGCGGAAACACTGAGGACAATTCCAACCTTAATCCACAACCTCCTGGCGGCCTGGGCGAAGCCAGAAGTTATTCACTCCTCCTTGACTTGGACAGCTCCATCACCGACGGTTTTGGGTAGATACAGACGCATCAGGAACCCTGGGTTGGGGTTACCAATCAAACTTAGGCCACCAGAGCCAAGGTCGATGGTCAACATCAAATCACCTCCATATCAATGCCAAGGAGTTGCTAGTCCCACTATTCTTTTTACAGGAGCACGGCACAAGCCAGGTGGGAAAGTCCCTAGCCTTCAGAATGGACAATTTGACTACAGTGACATGCCTTCAAAAGCAAGGGTCAGTGAGATCAAGAGTGTTACAAGGGTTGTCGGAAAAGATATTTCGACTAGCCGCGAGGCTCGGGATTTATCTTCATGCAACATATCTGCCCGGCGTGGCGAATGTGTGGGCGGATGGTTTGTCCTGGCGACAGAGCACGCAAGTAGAATGGGCTCTCAGACAAAACATCTTTCAAAAGTTGATTGCGGAACCCTACAATCCACAAGTGGACTTGTTCGTGTCAGAGGCGAGCCACAGGCTACCTCAGTACCTCACACGCCAGAGTTTAACTCCTGCGGGGGGTCAGGACACATTTATGGTAGAGTGGAACAAATGGAACTCCATTTATCTGTTTCCACTTCCAGACGCATCCTTAATGTGCAAAGTAGTTAAAAAACTACGGGATTACCGGGGCATGGTCTCGATGATCGCACCCTTGTGGCCGGCTCAAGTGTGGTACAACCAGTTGAAGACGTGGTGCGAGAACCCGGTGTCACTCTCGATCTCGTATTTCCACTTAGAAACAATTGGAAACCTCAAGACCTCGCTGACTTTCACCTTGTGGATATTCAGAAAGCCAAGTGGCTAGGCCAGTTTGGGGAAACCGTGACTCACAAGTTGATTAATCAATATGCTCCATCAACCCAAAGACAGTACCTATCACACTGGAAATAATTTACTACATGGATTGTAGAAACTGGTCAACGACAGTCCTCAGTGGCTCTGGTATTTAACTATTTAAATTACCTATTTGATGTTCAAAAGTTGTTAGTTGTCACATTAAGGAATCACCTCACAGCAATTAGGATACCATTTCTAGACTTAACTGGTTTGACTGTACCGGAAGCGGAAGAAAAGGGATTTATGAGGGCATGCTTCAAGCTCCGCCCTCCCCCTCGTCAACTCACACACACCTGGTCTCTGGATCGAGCCCTTGAAATGCTTCAGTCCCGTAAATATTGCAAAGATCCTCCCTTGGATCTCATACTTAAAAAGGCAATTTTTCTAATGGCACTGGCTACGGGTGCCAGGGTGTCTGAGTTGACGGCGAGGAGTTCGGAACCAAACTGTCTAAGATTTAAAAGGCGCAACATAGGGGTACATATTGCTCCTGCTCCTACCTATATTGCTAAGAATGAACATTCTAATCATGTATTTACAGAGTTCGAAATTCCGGCTCTGAAACAGGGTGACAGGCACCATTTATTGTGTCCAGTGCAGTCACTTAGGTTATTTATGAGGGCCTCCCGACCATCACAGGTGGGAGCCCTCTGTGTTTCAAGGACAGGTGTTCGATTACAAAAACGCCGGCTAGCCGCGTTATTAGTAGAAGTCATTTGGGAGAGTAACCCGGGTGTGTTGGCAAGATCACACGATATCCGTAAATGGGCGGCATCACTTGGATTCCTCCATAATTACTCTCTAGAAGACATTCAACAGACCCAATAGTGGTCATCAAATCATACTTCTCTCACACGTTACCTGTCCGTCAATCTCATGAAACCTTCTCGTACATGTGTAGCATTAAGGCAGAGAGTCTAGTGCTAAGCTGATTTTATGATACAAAAAAAAAAGGGGGGGTGAGTATCCTAGCTAAGGACTCCTCCTGCCTCTGAAGTAAGACAAAATGTATCGAGTATTAAGGTCATGTGATAATCGTTCCCTAGGCTAAAGTAAGCCTACCCAGGAACATTGATTAATTTTTAAGAGGAAACACTATGGATGCAACAAGGTTTCCAATATACTCAATAATCTCAGGGATTAGATTTAGAGTATAAATATTTTTGGTAACATTACCTAAGGGCATGAATATGTAGGCCTACATATTAATAAATTTGGGTGATAATGAATGTTTTATTTCCCCTGGAATATATAAACTGACTGGATAGTTTATTTCTGTGTTACACCAACTGTTCTATGAACCTTAAAGGCGTTAACACCACAGGCTTCCTTTAAGAAACGCCGCCTGTAACCTTCTTTTATATTTCTTTGATATTAAACTGACCTGATTAGTACATGTTCCTTGGACCGTACCTGGTTTATTAGTGGTATGTGATGTTTATGATGAATGTCCCCCCTCCAGTCTTGAGAATTCAGGCGCATCGTCAATGATGAAGGGGCCACTAATAAATTATAGGTTTGAGTCCCGAAGGGAGGAAGGAAAACCTAATATTTAGTAGTGGCCCCGGAATCATTGACGATTTTGGCCCTCACTTCCATCCCCTTCCCATTTATCTGCTACATTTTTTGAGAGTCTCGATATTTCAGATTAAGGAGGAATGCTCGGGGTGAACAAGATGGCGAGCGGTAACCCAAGAGCAGAAGCCTGGGAAGCGCAAAGCTAGGCCAAGTTTAATTTTAATTTTTATTTATTTATTTTACTAGTTTCTTCTAGTAGTGGACCCACATCATAAAGACGAGTCTGTGAGTGGTTATTAAGAGCGTTTCGCTCACGATGTAAGGCAATCGTATTTTGAGTTCTCCTTGGGCGGGAAGTTTGAACAGCAAGCTTGGTGTTCAAAGATTGGCCATTACCTACATAAGTCAATGATTCCGGGGCCACTACTAAATATTAGGTTTTCCTTCCTCCCTTCGGGACTCAAACCTATAATCGGGTGTATAGAGTCGTGGTTAAAGGTTGTTACATAATTCGTAATTAACTTATCTAAATCAAAAGGCATAAATCAATACAAGAACTGGCAAGGGACACATACACAAGGAAGGTTCTGTGGGGATATGCGGTTGCAAGACATAGTTAATTGACAGAAGAACAATGCAACGTGAGGTTATGGATAGATAACTGCTAAAAATGGGGGAATAAAGATAGGTGTCTTTCCTTTCTGCAAGTTCCCTAAATTATGTTAACATTAGGGAGTTGGTACATCAATAAAATAGCAATGTGGATCCCAGTGAGTTATGGGCTGTCTAGTGTAATTGCATAATTAAATCTCGAAATTACTCCTAGGTATTTTGTATAGTGAAATGGAGGTTGTATTAGGAAGGTTGGGAATATATATATAGTTAGTGGATAACACCACGGGAGGTTAGGGACATATAATTGCTAGAATTGGGGGACTATGATTGTTATATAACTAAATACAGGGCTGACGTAATCACGATCTGATTTGTTGTGAAATGGAAGCTATAAGGTGTCTTTAGATCGCCTCGAACCTACACAATGAAAGTATTATAGCCTGCATGGTGGTTACATAATTGAATATACACTTGGTCAGTACATCAAGAATGTCAAGGAGTACGTAATGAGGTTTGTATACTAGAAGACTGTGATTGGAGAGACGTAATAATCCGACTCACTATAAGATGTGGAATGAGGTGGAAGAGAGAGAGACCAAATCGGGGATGGAAATGGGACCGGGGATCTCGTTGGGGATGGAAGTTTCGCTCCAGAAATTTCGTTCCTGGGGTATTTCAATAACTATAAAAATTAAATACAAACCGCATGCAAAACATAATAATTAATCAATAATATAGACAAACGCTAAAAAAACTTTACAAGTTATAACCCATTACAATATATCATTACCAATATATAACGAAACAAATTAAATCAAAAACGCAAAAAAATACATTAACTCATCAAGCTTCGAACCCTTGCGAGTAGGCTTACAGATTTAAAAGCGAAGTCGTTACCGGCTATGCTATGCTTACCGCACTGAAGTCTAGACGAAGTAGCTGCGAGAGTTGCGCTCCAAGTTACTGGTTTTATGTTATATATAAAAAAATTGTCATAATACCTATGATTTTTATAGGTGTGCCACCATATAATTTAGATTGCGAGACATATAACATGGAGGGAGGCTAATTAATCTTAATTATGATAATATAATTATAGGGGAGGTGTGGTGGAGTGGTCTTGCCACTGGCCTGGTAATCCAAAGGTCCCGGGTTCAAATCCCGATGTATCAATGGGAAGATATTATTGGGATGGAATTTGTGCTGTATCTAGTATCAGAGCATTACCACAAGCCCACCGAAACGTCAATAAAATACCCTCATTGTTCCCTGATTAAATAGCACTGTATGAATATTCCCATATTCAAAATATGCTATAGGGGTGCAATGCCTGGTGAGTTATCTGCTCAACAGGTGGCGTTGTGTGTGTGTAAGTGTGAGAGTCCGAGTGTAGGGGATGAGACAGTGAAGCACGGGAACGAGGTGGCTTCAGAGATGGGGTTGTTTCGGGCCATGAGTGAGCACCGTGCCTCATGTGAAGGCAAGATGGCAGGTGCTCGTTGTACTCTACGTGCTTCACATGTCTCACTCCCTAGACTGGAACAAGACCTCACGGGCTTCACTGTTCATTGTAAAGCGGTGAATGTTAAGGCGCTCAGCCTATGCCCGAGAGGAAGTAAGTTGGAATATAGAAAAAAAAAAAAAAAAAAAAAAAATAATGTCGAAGTGAGATTTAGGCCTACTGTTATGATAGCTTCGCTAGTCATCTCCACGGAGTGTTAGCGTGATCGCCGTCTGATTGCAAGCAATCACAAACGTGATTCGTCAAATCAGAGGCGATCACGTTCAGTAGAGCTATGCCGTTTGCGTGTTTGGGTAGACTGAACGCACTCCTGGTCTCACTCAACCCTCCACTAGACCCAAGTCACCTCAACCTACCACCTCATCTCATTCAAAACCAACCTCCAACACTATCCCTAAATCACCTCCTCCTAGACCACTATCGACCACTTCATCACCATCCTCCACTTTACCTGGCTCGCTGGTGTAGTGACTAGCATCTTGGACTTCCACCCAGAAGGCCCGGGATCGTGCCCACACTTGGCGCATTAAAGATTTTTCACAAGCACTGAGTCGTTACCATCACTCATGAGCAAGGGGATGGGGTAGTAGTACAGGACCCCAATGGAAATATGCCTATCTATCTATCTACCCATACACCTATGTCCCCAGTCAGTCGATGCCCCTCCCCCCAACCAGCACCGCCTTCGTTCATGTACTTCCTCACTCCATCCTTCCACCTCTCATATGCCTAATCGGCCTTATTGGGCTATCCTTAGCTGGCTTAGCATGCGCTAGCTTTAAGAACTATTATTATTATTATTATTATTATCACTCACCCTATCCCTAAATCACAAACTTTCCGTCCTATCCCTTCTATAACTCCACCTAAAACTCTACCTCATTCTACATCTACACCAACTGCAACTACTCTCCCCACTCCAATTTTCAGCCCTAGCTGCAATCAGCTAACTCCGAACCTATTCCCCCTATGCCCCCAAGAAGTAACTCTCAATTTAGGTTCCGTCAAACACCACCCTTAACTCCGTCTCCCACTTTTCCCAGACTTCCAACACACACCAGACGTGGCCGCCTGATCAAGCGACCAGTAAAATGAGAACCAGCAGTCCATCAACCCAAAGCCAGGATCAGAAGAACAGCCCAGGTCAACCCCCCTGCCCAAGCCACACCTCCACACGCTGGCCCCTCCTCCAGCCCTGGTACTTCGTCGTCCACATCAGCTCTCAAAAGCCCCGTGACAGTGACCCAGAGCATCACTGCCGACCTAACCACCACACTATCAACAGCCACATCACCGACCACTGACCAACCCCCAGCAGACATGAGGATATCCTAAATAGCCTTCACCCAGGACGGCATCCCCCAAAACATCAGGACGCCCAACCAGCTGATTAATACGGCCTTGCATTCTGCCAAACCGTTACTACTTCAGATCTCCTGCAACCCCAAGCACCACCTAATACCACTGGCCGTGTGTACCACTTCCTTCTCCAACACCTATCCCTAGTCTACTAGGACCACAACTCTTACCACTACCTCCTACAGTCCCAGGGTCGGGACTTTCTTCTGGAAGGCGATGGTGAGATGCGGGCTGACCAAGATATCACCACGTCTAGCCATGAAAACGTACAGAAGATAGCATTTATCCGGGAAGCCTCTAACTACAACATCGGACAGGTCAGGGAAATACTCAAGACTATTCGGCCGCCGTAGAAAACCCTCAGACACTACGTATTGAAGAAAACTAAATAACCTTCCAGGCCTTCCATAGCAGGGCAGACAAATTATAAACCTGAGCAAAAACCAACGTGTGTGACCAATCCAACACCGATTGCACACCTCCTGCAACACCCAGAACCTGCAAATTCACACACAATATCAACCCCACATACCTCCAGCTTACGACATCACCAACCAGTCCAGGAACAAGCCCAAAGACCAAAGAAAAGGGACCAAAGCCCCGAACATGTGCGTTCACCAGCACCAACAACCCCAACAACAATTGCACACCTTGCAACCATGCACACCTCCCTTCACCAAGCCCATGCAAACCACGTAAGATCAAAACAGCAGGAATCCGGGAAACTACATCCGGCACCTCCAAGCCACCTCAAATACCTTCAACTTTGCCCCTAAATAAGCCCCTCAAAAGTGGTCAAAACATGAAAGATGCTAACCACAATATCTACGCACCAACACCTAGGAGCGGATCCAGCTCAGGCTTAAGGGGGGGGCTGATATACATACATGAGGGGTGCCATAACTTTATATGTATTGTATTTCAGATAAAATGCAGTATATATCAGATGTAAGGGCGCAATTTTGGTCACTAAGAGGGGGGCGGCGCCCCCCCCCCCCGGGATCTGCTACTGCGCAACATCAGCCAGAGACGCCCCACGCAATCCTACAACATCACGACGACCAGAGCTGCCCAAAAAGAAGCTGCCGCCCCTGATGCCTCTGCCACTCCTGCAGAAGGCAAAACCTCCAACCACGCGCCCTTGTTGCCCCGAGCCGCATCCAGTGTGACCACACAGCCGAAGGAGACAATAGCTGAGCTGACCAGACCAGAGGCAAGCAATTAACCTGCTGGCTCAAAACAAATCTTTGCATCCTATAAAGGTGATCCTAAGGTAGAAAGGATAGAAGACTCTGAGGCTTGTCATCTCACACAATCTGGGTTGTTGCTTTATGCAGATCAGTTGCCTGGGTCGCTATATGCGCCAGGACAGATTGCCGTGGAATATAATACAACGATATCTAAGGCTTGTCATCTCACACAATCTGGGTTGTTGCTTTACGCAGACCAATTGACTATGTCGCTTTATGCGCCAGGACAGATTGCCGTGGCATCCAATCCAAAGAAACTTCAGGACTCTAGGAAGTACTTGCAAGCCAAGCAACCACGACTATCTCTGCAAAAGGGTCGAGTACGGGAGGATTCAGGGAAAGATAGAGTTCGAATTGTTGCTCGTGTAGACCCTTCAGGAATCTCTGCGGAACAATTCCAACCTAAGCAGAAACACCCAAGACAACAAATATCGTCTACACCTGGTTCGCATTTAGCAGGTCCACTAACTAAAGAACAGCGAGAGGTAGATAATATTCAAGTCGAACCACCAACCTTACCCCCTACCCCAGGCAAGTCCATTGTGAACTCCAACCCCAGAGAAAGGTGTCTTGTTCCCGAGTCCCGAGAGCGTGTTTGCCGAGCAGACCAAAAGGAAAGAAGCCGAGTCCGGAGACGAGAGAAGCTGTACCGGGAGTTGTTTGGCCCCGAATAGAATCCTCGTGGCCTTGTGAAGCAACCGTACCAGATCTTCAACCAGTGTTCCTCTCAGTGACTCCAGAGCTCCTTTAAGTGACTTTATCTTTCGTAGTTGTAATGAGATTTTGTGAAGGGTTAATGTCTCAGGAATCTCGAGTGTCTCTTTAAATAATTAACGTAGTTAGGGAAGTCTTTCTTCTCTCTTTTAGTTGACTCCGAGGCCCGTTTTAGGGAAACATTACACTTCTCTCCCCAAGCATCAATATATATATTTTCTTGAGTTATTGGATTCCCGTAGCTCGCTATTGAGAAAATATACATATCAGATACTCTAGTGAATTTATGAACAACACATTTACACGTAATCGAGATAACTCGCTAGGTACCTGAGACTACTCGTTTATATCGTCAGGTTCATAATTAAAATGAGTGAGCGTTTGCCTAGCAGAATTGAGTGCTTCATTATTATTGATTCTATGTTATAACTTGAATCTGTGTATAACACGTAAGTTAATCTTTGTGGATGTTGACTATCCATCTGTTCTCTATTCTTTGTCTGTGAATTATTATCACTATTGTTCATCTTTTGATGTGTTTAGATCGTTCTTGTGTTTTGCTGTAACCATTCAGTCTTTATCGATATATAACGTGGACTTTAGCCCCTTTGGCCCAGACGGTATTGTTACCTTGTGTGCACCCTCTGCAGGATCCAAGTAAGAGATCCTAGTTAGAACGATTTACCTATACTTTGGCTATCATTTCCTCTATATGTTATACTGATTTATTTGTCTCTATTGACTTCACTATATTGTTGTCTATAATTAGTAATTATTTATAATTGTGAGACTTTGTTCTCTATATTTTGTACTAACCATTATTGTAATTATTTTATCATCCATCACTTTTAATCTATTTGAGATGTATGTGTATTATGAACCTCTAGTACAATTGAATACAATATTGTGTTGACTTGTCATATGTTTTTATTTATTACCTGTTGTTAGTGTATCGTATTGGAATTAAGTGCCAGCCCTCACCCAGTTAGAGAGTTAAAAGTTGTAACAGAATATCTCACGTTTCTCCAGAAACGTGGCATAAAACAATTCTTGCATAGGACGTCGTCGTTCACTCTACCGTTGTATGCACATCTTCTACAGGCTTTCTTATTTGCTCCTCTATCTCTCAGGACTCGGTTGTCCTCACTAGACATCTTATTTTGCTCATTAATAGAGCTTGACCCGGACCACTCTTACACCATGTTCTAAAATTGTTTACATTATCATATTGGAAATTATTCACAGACTATATAGAGACCAAATATCATATACTTTTAAGCTTGTTCAATAGTTTTGCATTTTCAATAAGAGTCATAACTTCTCTACTTTCTGGTCTACGTACTACACCATATAATAAAGGGAAAGGGGAGGGGGGGAATGGACTGTCTGTCGGGCGGTAAATAAAGGTTTGGCGGGCGTGGCCGATTCAAATAATTTATAACCTTTATTTTCATTATACCTATACATTTTAATATATTCCAGGAACCAAACACGAATAAGTGCATCCGCGAATATTGCGGGACTCCTGTACATACTTCCTCGAATCTGGACTTCCTCTATTGATCTAATAGGAGATATAGATATAAGATCACCCTTATTACATTATACACACAGAGCCGCTGCGGTCGAGTGGTGAGCACGCTCACGTGTGAATCTGCTTGACCTGGGTTCGATCCCAGCCCAGGCGGACATTTAGTGGGTGTTAATTGTAGTACGTCCTAGCATGTTTCACACTCTTGCACCCAGTCAGGGTACACCTCGACGACGTATACAGACTAATAACACACATAACAAAGCCACTCCAACAGCTTCCTCTCTCTCCAACACCCCTTCTCCCCTCTCTACACTCTTCAGAAAAATAGGAAAAAATAGAATGTAGAAAACGAGGTGCGGTTGTAAAGGCTTATCCCTCAATACCTTCACCTGACCCTGACCACCCACACGTCAGCCGAGAATACTTGCAGCAGATCTGAGTTTATTCGTTCCTTATCACTCAAGTTTATATAAAAATAGTGAAGTCTCTTTGCAGAGTTACATGCTTTTCAGTCACTTGATCTAGACTGTGTGTTGTGATTAATGAAGATTGTTTTCATTTATTAACTATCGTGTTATTCGTTAGTCTGTAAAGACGTTGTGCTCATATGCAAATCCAGTTAAAGTATTATTCAATGTGTTGACTTTAGATCGTCCTTCATATTATTCTTGAGAAGTATTATTCTATTAATTGTCACTTATTATTATTCACATTTACTATCCAATTATATATATTCTTGTGAATACGCTGCCGTATTTTAAGGATGATTTACTTGTGTTGAGACCTATAGTCACCTATTGTCTCTTATATTTTATCTAATCATTCCTTGTATACGAGTCCTGTTGGACATTTATGAGACTGTTTTGATATTTATGTTCCCTAGTTTGTTAAGAATAAAAACCTTTGTAATCTTTGCTTGTGTTTTATGTCTACTGCCTTTTATTAGTGTGGTGATTGGGGAAATAAGGTCAGTCCTCGCCCAGTCGAGAGTTACCTTAGTTGAAGACAACTGCACATTCCCAGTCCGAGAATAGCAATCAGAATATACCACGTTTCTACCACGTTTCTACGAAACGTGGCAGCAGTGGTGAATTCGGTGGTTGGCTTGAGTTTTGGCTTTTCCTGCTGGTGCACGCCCTTGTACTGGTCTGGTGGGCGGAATGGGAGTGATGTTTGGGCTGGTATGAGAGTCGTAATATGTGATTAAACAGTTCTTTCCAAGATGGCCGTGCTGTCTTTCGGGAGAATAGAATAGTCCCCCATTTGATTATCCGTTTCTCTAGAGCAGTGGTTCCCAAACTATTTTGATGGTGACCCTAAATACAATATTTCATCGTCCTTACGACCCTACACCCTGAAACACTGGATTGGTACATTATATATTTATATTGATTCTTAGTCATTCATAATTATTTTTCAAGGCAGTAACTTAGATACATATATTTTTGCATGTAACACTATATCTTATTTCTGTAACAGTAGCTACGCTATGAGTAATGAAAAACAAATATTTATTATTAAGAAAACTGATGCTGCCTCATTTTGTTGTTGAGCTTCTCTAGTATAGGTTTATTTTGATGGATGTTGGGGATCAAGTTGGTCTCTTGCTTTAGTTTTCATAGTCTGAAAATACTTGGTCGCAGAGGTAGCCTAGGTTGTTAGAAAAGGGAGAAGAGTTTCCTTTGCTTCTCGATTAAAAATGGGTTTATCCTGGAGCTGATCCCCGTATAGTTGATTGCACAACTCATCTTCTTCACTCACATTTGCTCTCCCAAACAGTCTATCAGGCAGTCAAAATATATATCTGACTATTGCTATAATTAAATAAAGATAAGCCTACCACAACGTTAAGCTTTAGGAAAAGTATTCATGAAATACATTCAATCAAACCCCTCTCAGTCACTCACTAACCCACATGCACATAATTATAATACACACATTCAAGGATATATTCGTAGTAATCCACATACAACGAAAAAGTACATGTATGATATACTGTTAAGGTACATTTTGTGGCTTCGCCCCGTCAAAAACATCATTACAAACTCAAAAATATTCCTCATCTCTATATCTATATACGTTGTTGTTATATCAATGTATTATATTATTATTAACTATTATTATTAACATTGGTTTTGAGACTATAGGTTGCAGGTTATAGGTAATAAGTAAACACAAATAAAAAACACATAAACATATTAAACACAAATAAAAAACACATAAACATATTAAACACAAATAAAAAACACGTAAACATATTAAACACAAATACAAAATCCCAAAGCATTTGAACATTATTTGGGCAATTTTGGATTTAAGGCTGCGACGTGAAAAACGGTAATGAGTCAAAATAAATATCATAATGACAATGTTTCTTCTTCCAATCAGTATAAACACGTCTGTTAATTCTGGCAATAAATACAAAGTAAATGAAAAATATAATTTTACTTGTATCGTGGTGTGAAAACGGGTAACAAGTAAAAAGTAATATTATAAAGGCATTGTTGCTTCTAGTAATAAATACAACTTAAATGTTATAAGGAAGTTTTACTTGAAGTAACATGCAATAGGCTACGTAAAACATAACTTCATTACCAAGGCTTAAAGATGAAAGTGTTAACTGCGAGTAGCATTAATACGACAATATATCATAATGATGGGCATAACAAGTCCAGCAATTACGCATAAACAAGTAGGATGCAGACAATACTAACCATTCATTAGCGAACTTCTTGAATACCACTGAATAATAGGAGTGGTAGATTCGAGCCGTTGGGATGCACAGTAGAATAGCCAAGAAAGTTAGAAGCAATACAGAACAAAATTGGGAGGGCAGGACTTGGGGCAAATAAGTACGTAGCGGAAGAAGCTATCAGGGTGGTGGGGGTGGGGGGGTGGAATACATTTGATAATTGGATTGGGAAAGTAAAGGGTAAGTACAAAGTAAGGCTGGAAGAAATTTAAGAAGATAGATAGCCAAACAAATGTATATATGTGGGTAAATAGTGAAAGTAGGTGGAGCAGGGAGTGTAGAAAAAGATTGGAAAGGGTAAATATATAGCAACACCAAGTGGGAAGCGAATTCAGAGCAAGGGAAGGGATGGGGGAGTGGGCAAGAATTGAGAACGGAAGACACAAAGTACAAAGTAAACCATTCCATGATGAGGATAGGGATCAACACTTTTGTGGGTTCATAAATGAGATGGAGGGTCAAGCCATACAAAAAATAATAATATATATAGAAAACTCTAGATATAATTTGGACACCGAACAATTAATAAAGAGGGTGAAGGTGCGGGAAGGGAACTAGAAAAAGAGAATACAGAAAAAAGAGGGAGGGGGGAATTAGACAATACGCATAAGAAAATTATATAGACAGAAAGCGAGTGAAGTCAAAGATTATGGAGGGGGGGGGGGGAAGTAATGGGTAATAGCATAAGATAAACGGAGGGGTCTACAGATATAAAGGGAAAAGATTGTGGAGGGGGGTGGGAGAGTAATGGGTAATAGCATAAGATAAACGGAGGGGTCTACAGATATAACGGGAAAAGAGATACTAATAGATAAAGGGGACAAAGTATTATTGCTAACTCTTTTCTCCAGACCCTTCCACGACCCTCAGAAACAGGCTCACGACCCTTGTTTGGGACGCGACCATGAGTTTGGGAACCACTGCTCTAGAGGGTGAGGGTGTCGAAGAGTCTGAGATGTTAATGTGTCACTATGAGGCTCGCCATATTGGTGTTCTTTAATTAGGTCCGGCTATGCATGATTGCTGAATGGTAGCAATCTTGACTGGTTGGTGATTTGGCATTGCTGATGTTGGTGATCCTTTGGCGGTTTGTTCTCCACAGGCCGCATATCAATTTTAAAGCAGAAAATAAGAGGCTAACTAAATTATCCATCATTCTGGTGAAGCTTAATTCAGTTTTAAAATATTATTCTATTTAACAAATATGCAGATGTTAATTTGGATTATGAAGTCTAATTTTATACTTTAGCACAATACAATGTCTTTGAATTGATATTTTTTTTTTTATCCAATCCAAATTCACATACATCTAGGATTATACCAAGTAATACATGTGGCCGTACCATCCCATCCCATCCTTCTGACCGAACCATCACCACTGGTAGGGATGCATGGTTCTGACGATTTTGAAATTTGTGTTTCGGGAACTATAGCTTAAAACTGAAAAGAGCTAAGGGTTTGATATAATCAGGCTGAAGAACCAAATGACCAGGCAACATTTTAACATCAACTAGACTATACTAATATGCATAAACCCGAATTTACATAAATATTTAAACAAAAAGTGGCCGAACCATCACCGCTCTCCCCTACCACAAACTGATGTCCTGATGTGGCGGCGTCTACGCCGTAGGACCACCTCCCGGAGCTGCCAACCGCGGATGGCTGCCGACTCTCCACGGCCGGAGACAAGATCAACGACCAGTGGAGGACAACCGGATGCCGGCCGCGGGGAGCAGTTTCGGGAGCCAAACCGTCACAACTATCCCCTGCCCCCTCCCTGGGGGCACGGGTCCTTGGAGCGGCTTCGGTCGCGCCAGGAATTTCCACACCTCTCACACCACACACACACATCACACAGTTTTTCCTACACCGAGAAATGACTCTCCGGCTGTCATTTCTCGAAGACTTCTTCTAGCCGGAGACATTGAGAGCAACCCAGGACCCACGTACACATACATATGTCCAACTTGCTCAAAACCCATCACTTCGAGTCGCCACACTAAGGGTTCAGTTCTCTGCAGTTCATGCAGGAACTAGACCCACTTCACCTGTACAACACTTGCCTCCAAGAAACACTACACGAACACCTGGACCTGTTCCTCATGCCCCTCCCTCTGCCAGTCAAATCCCTCGCCTAAAACCCGTCCACCTCTCCTCCCCAACCCACCGAGCCTTCCCATATCATCCACTCCCCCCCCTAAAACCCGTCCACCTCTCCTCCCTAACCCACCTAACCTTCCCATACCATCCACATCCTCAACTCAACACACCACACCCCATCCTAATCCATTCCAACCCCCATCTCCTGCTCCCCAATCCCCACCCCCACCTCACCCATCCCAACCCCCAGCCTCTCCCTCACCCCCACCCCATCCTCGTGCAGCAGCACCCAACATACATCGTGCACATAACATTAACATTCTCCAATTGAACACAGATGGCATTAACACAAAGAAACACGAACTCTCACACTTCATCAAACAACACAACATACACATTGCCATCTTACAAGAAACAAAACTCCACACAACACAAAAATCACCCACATTTCATAATTTCACCACCATCAGACAAGACCGGGCTGTCGGCGGGGGTGGTGGACTCATCTCCCTGGTACACAAAGAAATATCATACATAGTAACCAGTGTACAAACCAAATCCCTCCTCCCCCCAAATGATAACACAACAGAAATACAATCAATTAAAATACGCACTGGCAACAAATCCAACATAACCATCATAAACACATATATCGTATAAATACGATAGAATATGACTCTTTTGTGATCTCGTATGTCTCTGTGACGTCACGATCGGTCCTACAGCACGACGTAGGACGAGTAGATCGTATATTATAAGATTGTAAATAAGTTAAGTTATAAAAGGCCTAATATGCTATTAAGCAATATTGCCATGGTCTTATGTAGTATATATGAATTTATCGTATATATTAATATAATTTATCGTATAGAGCAACCTAAATGCGGTACGATAATTTGGGCTCCTGGCAGTTTGCCAAGGCAGCAAGGTGTGCTTTTGAGGAAGGCCAGAGCCTTCACGAACACCAACCAGTTAACATCTAAATTTCCGCCCTCAGTTGATCGTGCTTTTGTGCCTCTAATCACAATACACATACAGCAATACACTCAGCTACATCATCACGACGCTCTCATCGACACCATGACTGACTGATAGATAAGCATAATAATCATGTCCATTCCCATGTAATCATTTATTCTTTCTTTAACTTGACTCGAGTCTCGGGACCGAAGTCTCGTTCCCCATTGTCCACCGCCATATTGGGTAAAACGTTCTCCCTTGCCTCATTGCCACGTGGAACTATTGGTGAGTTAATTCCTGGCTAATATTAACCCTTATAACCTTACCCTATATATACATTTATTATGTGAGACCTTTGGATATAAATTAGCTTGTTTCAGATTGAATTCAATTTAGATATAGAGTAGTTTTCATTTAGATTGATTTTATTTTGATTCATTACAGCTTAGTAATATTTAACTTCCATTGATAGTTTACCACATTGGTGCCCATACCCGGGAATTAGCTACCAGTAAGGGATTTTAAGGCAATGAACAAGGGGACATATAACAGGATGCAGGAACAACTCTATGATAAACTGGCAAGGCTAGCCAAGCGATGGTTAGAGCCGGAATGCAGGGTCACATCGTTGCACCTGCCTAAGTTCTGCATCCCACCCATCATCTTCCTCCAATAATTTTCTTTTCCGTTTCAGACTTCCTGTGACATAATTATGACCTGACCTAACATTTTTCTTGTTCAATATGATCCATTAGTAGGTATTGCTATTTAGTGTACTATTTTTTCTCCATAACATAGAAGTCCGCCGGTTGGCGTCTCTTAACTAGACTATTAATTTGCCGTTGTCTTTGTAACGTAACATTTAGATACATAGCCTATAGGCTCACATGCAAAATTAATAAAAACTATAAAGAGACGCCGTCTAGTGGGGTGCTGATCAAAGCCCCTAAAAATCAAAGGGCGGGACTTCGGGGAGTATTAAATAGGCTAATTGTGGACGTCAACACTTTCATCACTACTGATGAAAACGTTCAAGCTACCCACGGTCGTATTACGGCTCTGAGTGAGGTGATTGTGGCTGACATGAAAGAGGAGGAACAGATAGTTACAGAGTGTGATAATCACGCCCTCTATGACGAACCTGTCTTTAGAGCGAAGTACCTATTACAGCGTGCTGTCGCAAGTAAGAAGGGAGGCGATAATGAGGCTCATAGAAGGGCTGACCCAAAATATACTGTACACCTCCCAAAGCTCAATCTTCCTACATTTGGGGGCAAGTTTACTGAGTGGTTAGCTTTTTGGGACGTATTTCGATCTACGGTTCATGAATCCTCTTTGGATAATGTCCGCAAGTTTCACTATCTGAAGGGACAAATGGAAGGAGAAGCCTTACATTTAATAGAGGGTTTTGCAGTAGTGGGTGGTAGTTATCTTGAAGCGGTACACTTATTAGAGTCCACATACGGGGATAGAGAGCAGTTGAAGATGGCCCATGTCGTTGCCTTGTTGGGGCTCGCAGAACCACAGTATAAGGTTGATGAGTTGACAAACTTCAGGGCAAATATGGAGTGCCATACTCGATCGCTAGACACCCTAGGGCTTACCATGCAGGAAATGATAGTCATTATCTTGCGTCAGAAGCTTCCTATGGCAATACTTGATAAAGTAAGATCATTTGAGCTGGGGGAGTTCAAAACTCAGTTCAGTAAGGAGATCAATAATCTACAGTTGAACAAAGGGAGAATGTATGTGTCGGGAGGGAGTGAGCATGTGGAGAAGAGGGGAACAATAAGCATGACAGTGGGGACTAAAGAAGAGAAAGAGGGTGTGTATAAGAAACCTGCTCAGATTCTATGTAAGCTATGCAACAACAAACATAAATGGAGTTTCTGCGTAAACTACCCAACAAATGAGACAAACTAGCACAGGCGAAAATATTGAAGCTATGTGTAGGTTGTCTAAGTAAAGAACATGGTAAGCAGGGACAATGTACTGCTACATATTTAAGGCCCTGTCGCCACTGCAAAGGACATCACTTTGATAAGTTGTGTCCTACAGCAGATAAAGTCAAAGACGTCAAAACAGAGGGTACTACAACTGTGACACTAGGTAGCATGCAAGACACCACTATATTGCCCACAATATAGATTCCCATGGAAGGTAATGACAGTAACAAAGTTTGTCGGGTACTTCTAGATCAAGGGTCTCAACGTTCCTTTATAAAGAGGTCCGTACTAGTGGGACTGAAGCACCGAATCGTAGGGGATGAGACTCTTCGATTACAGGGCTTCACAGGGATTACTGATAAACAAGACTACGAGATAGCGGAGATTTCATATTTCTATCGTAAAAAACGGTACTTTATGACTTGTATCGTAGTAGACACCCTACCAGAATATGTATCTGTGGGTGTGAAGAAGGTGGAACACGCATTACGTAGCAAAGGGGTTAACTTGTCAGATCCCATGGGAAATCAGAGTGAGGTGCATGTTCTACTTGGTGTGGATCATTATTATGAAGTAGTATACCCTGGATTTAAAAAGATGTGTGGTGTAATTTTAATCCCCACTAAATTTGGATACTGCATGAGCGGAAAGGTGCATACTACACAGTCAAAGGTCCTGGTCGACACGGTCTCGATATATAGAGTCAATGTAACCGCGGCAGAGGAGTTGGGAAGGGAGGATTCCCAACCTAGTGACCCTAAGATGGCTGCCGAGTTCGACCTGGAACGACTGTGGAGATTGGATCACATAGGCATTAATCCTATGGAGACTGATTATGACTCGGAAGTTGCGCTACAAAGGTTTGAAGAGTCTGTGTGCTACTGTGCCTCAGACAAGCAATATAAAGTTAGTTTACCCTGGAAGAACAGTGAGATAAGCCTGCCTACCAACTATGGTTTGGCATTAGGTCGCTTGCGCGCATTGCAGCGGAAATTGTCTAACGAACCGAGCACGCGCCAGGCGTATGACGATGTATTTCGGAGTTATGAGGATAGGGGCTTTATTGAGAGTCGATGTCAAGGAACCGTTTAAGAAGGGTAGGGTTCACTATCTGGCCCATCATGGGGTAAGGAAAGATAGCGTCACCACACCAATACGGGTGGTGTATGACTGTTCTGCCCACCAAGGTCAACAACCCAGTCTAAATGACTGCCTGTTGACAGGTCCGTCCATGGTGTCGGACCTGTCCCAACATCTATAGCGGTTTAGGCTGGGGAAGTACGCCTATACCAGTGACATCGAGAAAGCATTCTTGATGGTCAAGCTAAAGGAGGAAGATAGAGATGTTACCCGCTTTCTTTGGTTCAGCGACATTAGCGACTCTGAAAGTCCAATCATAATATACCGTTTTCGGGTTGTACTCTTTGGGGCCACTTGCTCGCAGTTTTTGTTAAATGCCACAATCAGAAAACATCTAGCTGACACTCATGAGGACACAAGTAAACTATCTCGCGGATTATACATTGACAATTTGCAGGGTACTAGCGATAGTCAAGATGATTTGTTATATGCATACTGGCAAGCACGCAGATTGTTTGCGGATGCACATCTATTTCTCCGCGAGTGGGTTACTAATAGTGAAGATCTTCAGAGTTTAATACAGGTGGATGGTACGACATCTCTTAACCAGGAAAAGTCCAGAAATTTGGGGATGATCTGGCAACCTAAACATGACATACTAACTTTTCAAACAAGGTCTTTTGCTCAGCAGACAGGAGCGCACACAAAAAGAAGTCTGTTGAGCAAAGTTGCGCAATTTTTTGATCCTTTGGGTCTAGCATTACCCGTTACCATAAAAGCTAGGATTCTAATGCAGGAAGTTTGGAGACGTAAATTAGGATGGGATGACAGTTTGCCCGAGGACCTGAATGACCAAGGGACATTGTTGTTGAATGAATATGCCATCCTATGTACTAAACCTATACCTCGTAAAGTGGCGGCGTTCGGTGACGTTACGTTACACACGTTTTGCGATGCTAGCGCCACAGCATATGGGGTAGCCATATATGTTGTTACTTCATTTGGGGCACATTTAGTTACAGCCCGGGCCAAGGTAGCCCCGGTTAAAAAGGTAACTATCCCTAAAATGGAATTGACTGCCATGCTGCTATTAGCACGTCTGGTGCAACATGTACGCACAGCATACGAGAGCGAATTAAATATTGAAATCGTTCATGTATGGTGCGATAGTCAGGTCGCACTCAACTGGATACATAGCAGGAAGTCTCTGCCAGTTTATGTGCGGAATAGGGTAGATGAGATTAGAGCCCTTTTGCCAGATGTTGCTTATCATTATGTAAATACAAAAGAAAACCCTAGTGATCTCATAACTAGGGGTATAACGGCTAGCCAGTTAATGAAGTCCGAATTGTGGTGGCATGGTCCAAAGTGGCTGCTCCATGAAAGTGAATGGACGATATGGCATGCTGTTGGTGAGGGACTTCTGCCACTGGAAACAGTGGCAGTTACAGCCCAACCAAATGAGCCACCGGGTCCTATCATGAAGTGGGCAAGATTCGGTGACTATAATAAACTAGTCAGAGTTGTAGCTTGGGTGTTGCGATATGTATCCAATCTCAAGCTTAAACTAACGGGCCAACTCTGCAACAGGGGTCACAACATTGATGCTCGTGAATTTAAAGCAGCTGAAGTAACTTTGATCAAATGAGTTCAAGTAGAAACCTTTTCCAATGAATTAGAATCCTTAAAAAGCTCGAATAAGACATTAATGCCTAATATAGTGCGTCAACTAAGGTTGCACCTAGACAATGGCCTCATCAGGTGTGAGGGTCGCCTGAAGTGGTCGGGTGTACCAGACGGCACAAACCGCCCTATACTTATGCCAACAAGACATCACGTTACTGATCTATTGATCATACGTGCACATAGGGAAGTAAAACACTACGGGGTATGTCATATTATATCAAATTTACGTCTCACCTGTTGGATACCCAGAGTTCGACAAGTAGCTCGACGCGTAGTGAGAAAGTGTGTAATATGCCAGAGACTAAAGGGTAAACCATATGCAACTGGACCAGCTCCACCTCTACCTGAATGCCGTGTAAAGCACGTAGAACCTTTCCAAGCGGTAGGATTAGATTACACAGGGGCATTGAAGACGAGGGAGCATGAGAAGGTTTATATATTATTGTTTACCTGTGCGACGTCTCGAGCGGTAGCCTACATCTAGAACTATGTGATAATATGTCTAGCGAAGAATTTATGCTGGCGTTTAGACGGTTTTGTGCCCGTCGTTCATTCCCTCAACTCATTCTTAGCGACAATGCTCCCACTTATGTCCAAGCATCAAAATATCTAAAGGATATGAGTAGTGATCCTACTATCATCACTTTTTTGGGAGAGAAGAAGTGCGAATGGAGGTTCATTCCAGTTAAGGCACCTTGGTTTGGTGGAATGTGGGAACGATGTGTCGGCATAGTAAAGTCAGGACTAAGAGCGGTTGTAGGACGTGCTCTATTAAAGAAGAGTGAGTTGACGACAGTCCTCACAGAGATAGAGGCAGTCGTGAATGATCGCCCGCTTACATATGTGTACACCGACCTGCAAGAACCACTACCATTAACGCCAGCTCACTTGCTATATGGAAAACCATTGACTGCGTTTCCATCTGATTTTCAGTCCATAGTAGAGTTAGAGGATCCTCGTTGTACTCTGAGGTAGCGGTGTCTAAGAGGTACCAGTATATATCCAGGATAATCGAGGATTTTAGGAAACGGTGGATTAGTGAATATCTGCTAGCATTGAGGGAAAGGACTGTTACTCCCTCTGGTAGACCAACGGCACCTACAGTTGGCGAAGTTGTTTTAATTAACCCTAGTCTAGCGGGTCCTCTGTAGCCGTTTTGGGCCTTTTCAGGCCATTCTGACTGCTATATCAACCATCAGTATGAAAGGAACTGTATTGCGCCAAAAACTAGGTGGAAATCGCTACACAATGACGCCACATACAGCTACGTAGCACTCGTGGAGCACTGACAGTGTTACCTCGAAGATGGAAGTTTAGCTGATTTTGCTACCTTGCTCACTTTTAGCGAACTATTGGTTACACTGTCATCCTCCCGCGCGGTGGGGGAACTGGAGTTAGTGTGGGCCGGGAGGCCACAGATGTCGGACGTATGGATCATTACTATCCCACCCATTTTCACTCGATTTCCACCCTTTTTTCACCTGTTTTTTGCCAGTTTTTTCAACTCGACTTATGTGGTGAGCCGCTTTTTAAGGGTTAAAGAAGATAGTCCTCGTTTATACTGGAAATTAGGCCGCGTATTGGAGGTATACAAGGGGGCAGACTCTGTAGAGCGGGTGGCGCTATTGAAGACAGCCACTGGAACTACTGTTCGTCCTATCGCACGTTTGTATGCTTTGGAGCTCGATTCCGCATTGCAATCTGATGCTCCACCTGTTATTGCTGGGTCCGAGGATTCTCAAAGGAACGACTCACCTCTTACTGATGGTGATCATTCTCGGACCGGGACGCGTCCCAGACGCGCTGCTGCTGGCGCCGTCGACTTGTGGCGTCAGAAGATAGCCTCTGGGCAACTTTAGGTTTAAGGTGGGGTTCAGGTCTTTTTTGTGGGGGGAGTGTATCATATAAATACGATAGAATATGACTCTTTTGTGATCTCGTATGTCTCTGTGACATCACGATCGCTCCTACAGCACGACGTAGGACGAGTAGATCGTATATTATAAGATTGTAAATAAGTTAAGTTATAAAAGGCCTAATATGCTATTAAGCAATATTGCCATGGTCTTATGTAGTATATATGAATTTATCGTATATATTAATATAATTAATCGTATAGAGCAACCTAAATGCGGTACGATAATTTGGACTCCTGGTGGTTTGCCAAGGCAGCAAGGTGTGCTTTTGAGGAAGGCCAGAGCTTTCACGAACACCAACCAGTTAACATCTAAATTTCCGCCCTCAGTTGATCGTGCTTTTGTGCCTCTAATCACAATACACATACAGCAATACACTCAGCTACACCATCACGACGCTCTCATCGACACCATGACTGACTGATAGATAAGCATAATAATCATGTCCATTCCCATGTAATCATTTATTCTTTCTTTAATTTGACTCGAGTCTCGGGACCGAAGTCTCGTTCCCCATTGTCCACCGCCATATTGGGTAAAACGTTCTCCCTTGCCTCATTGGCACGTGGAACTATTGGTGAGTTAATTCCTGGCTAATATTAACCTTTATAACCTTACCCTATATATACATTTATTATGTGAGACATTTGGATATAAATTAGCTTGTTTCAGATTGAATTCAATTTAGATATAGAGTAGTTTTCATTTAGCCTGATTTTATTTTGATTCATTATAGCTTAGTAATATTTAACTTCCATTGATAGTTTACCACAACATACATCCCTCCCCAAACATCCCCTACAGTACCAAATGAATACAGACCACACTTACAACACATCACAAACACCCCACACATCATCCTGGGTGGTGACTTCAACGCCAAGACGTCGGCCTGGTTTGTCGACAACCACGACACAGACAGAGGGCTGGTACTACAAAACCAAACCGATAACCTCATCATCCTTAACGACATCCATCAACATACCCATATTCCTCACCAAGCCCTCTATAACCCATCATCTCGAGACATCACCTTTTGCTCCCCAGAACTCGCCCCCACAACATCCTGGAGGGTGGTCAGAACCTTAGGCTCTGACCACCTCCCGATCATTATCACCACCAAAACCAGACTCACCCCAGCTAGCCACAAACACACATACACCAATTATAAAAGAGTTAACTGGGAAGCATTCACAAATGAGACAGAACAACACTTCACAACTCTAAACAGTACACCCATCACTAACATCAACAATGCTGTACACATACTCAATAAAACTATCCAAAACGCTGACAAGAAACACATTCCAAGAGGTAACAGAAAAAGACACAACCCCAACTTCACACCAGAAATACAAAACCTCATCAGACAACGCGACACACTGAAACACTCCCCAGCACCCCCCACACAAGACATCACACAACAAATTCAAGCACTCAACACCCAAACTAACAACAAAATACAAGAACAACAAAAACTAAATTGGAATAACTTCCTACAAACACTTGATCACAAAACAAACCCTAATAAACTCTACAAAACACTAAACAGCATCACACTTTCCAACAGCAACACAACACAATCACATGCTGCAATCACAACAACAGACTCTACTCCTTCATGTAAACAACAAGCAAACACTCTCATCAATCACTTCTCACATGTCAGCCACCTAAAACCTCACAAAGACGACCGACGTGTCATCCGACGTAAGAGACAATTCCCCACAGACCCTGACTATACACCCTTCACCAATCACCAGACAAAGCATATCATCGACAATCTCAAGCACTCACCCGCCTGTGGCCTAGACAACATAAGCAACATACACCTCAGACATCTGGGACCACAAGGCATACAAGCACTCACTAACATATCAAACTACAGCTATTCACACAACACAATACCAGACATTTGGAAGCATGGTATCATCATCACATTCCCCAAACCCAACAAAGACCCCATGCTACCCTCCTCGCACCGCCCCATCACACTCCTTTGCTCCCCTCCAAAGTCATGGAACGCCTAGTATTACAACTAATTACACCCGACCTACCCCTAGCTCCAACACAACATGGCTTTAGGTCACTGCACTCCACAAACACTCTTCTCACAGACCTTACACAAAGAGCTTTTGACGGCATCAACTCAGCTAGACCACCACACAGATCACTATTAGCCACACTTGACATTAGTAAATCCTTCGATGCCATCCCCCGCCACAACATAACAAACAAAATCTACAACACAAACATGCACAACAACACAAAAAGGTGACTGGCCAACTTCCTAGTAGGCAGATGTGCACACGTATCTTTTGCCGGTCAGTCATCTAAAATCAGAAACTTTCCAAACGGAGTCCCACAAGGAACCGTCCTATCGCCTGCACTCTTCAATCTGTACATGCACGATATAACTACACCCAATACGCCCCAAATAAACTTAGCCTCCTATGCAGATGACATAACACTCACATGCACACACCATGACCCAAAAAGAGCAACAGATCTCCTTCAACCCTATCTCAACACACTACATGGCTGGTGCACTACAAACAAACTTAATCTAGCCCCAGCCAAATCCACCGCAACCCTGCTCACAAGCTGGACAGGAGAACAAGAATACATCCCTCAACTCACCATAAACAACACACCCCTAACACATACACACACACCCAAAATCCTAGGAGTAACATATGATACTCATATGACACTCAAACAGCACACCACAAACATTAAAAAGAAACTGACACCCAGACTTAACGCCCTCAGGTCACTTGCTCACACAAAATTTGGACACAACAAAGAAACTACCACCACAGTATATAAACAATACATAAGATCAGTGATGGAATACGCAAGCCCAGCCTGGGCTTCTAACCTAGCTGAAACACATCATAAGACCTTACAGACTATTCAAAACAAAGCCCTGAAGATCATTACAGGCTGCACAGCTACTGCACCCACAGATCACCTACATCAAGAAACCAAAATCCTCAAAGTCAAAGACCATCTGGACATGAGAGGCACTCAATTCCTGGCAGCAGCCTCCACGAACCAAGACCACCCACTAAACTACATGGCAACACACCCACAGACACCAAGAAATATCAAAACAACACCCAGCACACGGTATCACACACAATTATTGTCCTCTCTCCCTCCCTGCCCACCCCGAACCAACTTCCAGAAGCACATCCATACTCATATCTCTCGCCAATCCATCCACTCACTCACAGACAACACGCAGCTGCATGCACGACCTCCCGAAATCCATCCTTCCGAATCCTCCCTCCCTCGCGAGGACAGAGTCCACCTGGCCAGGCTGAGATGCGGACACCATCCAGCTCTCCTGAGCTATCAGAAGAGACTGGATGTGTCCGTTGTCGACGCCTGCCCGAGATGTAACACAGCACCCCATACCATTAAACACTTCATAGAAGACTGCATTTCACACAACCACTTACTCCAACAACACAATCTACACTCAATGAGAGCTCTGTGGGAAAGCCCAATCGTGGCTATGGCCTTCCTCAGGGACTCGGGGCTGTTTGGCCAGGCAGCTTAGGGAACAACAACAACAACAACAACCACAAACTTATTATTTTGAATATATGAAAACCATTTGTATTCCTATGTATAGTTGGAAGCAATAATAATTAATATAACAGAGAAACGCCACACCATGCCTTCACCACCACCAAGCAATTTTCCTGTACTGCCCACCACACCTCCAAACCAAAAGGAAACAACCACCAGTCCATTAAGATGTGCAAGAGTCGCCGCAATAAATGTGGCACGTCCTCCAACACCCGGGAAGAATTTACTTATCATCATAGACAATCCCGAGGCACAACAGAAAAGAAAAGATGGCAAGGAAAGACCACACAAGAAAAGGCACCATAAACATCATACTTCCAAGTGCCAATCTACATCGAAGCCGCATCACCACCGTGACCGTGAAGCCAGGAGGGACTACCCCATGAAGTCCCCCCCTCACCTGTGCCAAAAATTAACCTGAGACGGACCGGCCGGAACAACCCAACAAAAGTTATGAGCACCGCAGACAATTCTAAGATCATCACAGTTGGAAAGCTCTTGGTTATCTCTCACTGAAAGATATCCAATAGCAGGAAGATTTTGGCCCCCTTTTAATATTGGAGTAAAACCCTGATTACACGGGTAATAAAGCCTTACTCCAATCTTATTTAACATCGTGGCTCATCAAATGAATTTGTTATTAGACCTTACTGTAGGCTACCTAATATCCGTTCCTCTGCCTCGATCTGTCGTTTTTATACAAAAAGAATGCTGATTTGTCAAGCTCTCTATTAGTTGTTGTTGTTGTTGTTGTTCCTGTTACAATATTGGTAACAATATTGTTAAGCTAAATATATAATCTACAGGCGAGGCGATATCAAGGCAGAGCTTCCTAAACTTACCCTGGAGACAAGGCTCTTGTTATTATGTAATAGCCACACCCTTACAATATACGTGAACTCCTATCCAGTGTCTCATTATGAACCTGATATATATACACATATCAACATGGTGGCAGATGGGTAACAAGCAGTGTACGTGTGAATGAAGTACTGCTGACCAAATTCTACAGCTGAACTAGTGAGTAATCCTTGGATTTAACCTCAAAAAGTCGAAAGATATGAGTGACGTCATGGCGTCACTTCACTGTCTTCACAGCCTTTGTTCGTATGCAAGTCTGAGATTGAACAAGCAGTGGCGTGGAGGCGTTACAAGAAGAAACTCGATTTTTACATCATTGGCAACAGTCTGAAGGGTAAGAGTGATGATATTAAAATAGCGAAATTGTTGTCTGGAGGGGACATTCTGCTAGATATCTACGATTCTTTTGGCATAGAAGATGAAAATGCCCTGACTAATGCAACATTAATTGGGAAATTTGACAAGCATTTTTCACCAAGAGATGAGCAGCTGATGGCGAGCTTGTCAATTCGAAATGCTGTCATTGATCTCCTTGAAGTTTCATAGGCAGTACACATCTTAAGTACAACATCTAAGGTTAGGCTATCCTCCCTAAAAAAAAATTCCCGAAGTGTATCCTCTTGGCAACCAAAGACAATTTTATCCCTCTGAAGTTCATCTTGGAGTGCTCCATATCCACAGTGTCTTACCAAAGTCTTCAGCCTAGTGATAAAAGATTCCAAGGATTCATCCTTCCTTTGCATGCTATCATTAAAGTTGTACCTGGAGTCTCTACACAAACTCAGTGCAAAACCCAAGAAGAGTGATCCACAATCAACAAAGACTAAGCCTAACCTCAGGCAGTGCAATTTGTGTGGTTTAGCACATTATTAGGGTAAGAAGAACTGTCCTGCAACTGATGCCAAATGTCATAAATGCAAGAAAACGGGACACTATGCCAAGAAATGTCCAAGTAATGCAGCGACCGGCGGAGCAGGAAGAAGCGCAGCGACAGGAGGCAAAAAGAAGACATGGCGCAGAGTCAATGCGGTAGAAGATGGAGACACAGAAGAGAGCGACGACTCAGAAGATAACTCAAGAGGACGGGAATACATCATGAACGTATCGACCAGATCCAGAGGAAAACACATAATGGCTAATCTCATGGTCAACGGTAATAAAGTGAAATTCCAGATCGACAGCGGGGCAAGTGTGAATGGCATTCCAAGTCATCTGGTACCGGACGCAGAGCTACAGCCGTGTGAGTCAACTCTTTAAATGTGGAACTCTACTACAATTCAGCCGTTGGGAAAGTGTAGGGTTGATGTCCGCAACTGCAAGCAACCACAAAGGTACTATTCTGTTGAGTTTGTTGTTGTAAAACAGGTTATTACACCAATTTTTGGTTTAAGCGAGCGTCTGAGAAAATGGGATTCATCACAGTCAACTATGAAAACATCTGTGCAATGAATGACATTCTAACGGACTATGAAGACATATTTGCTGATGAAGTTGGCAAGATACCAGGAAATGTTTATCTAACAGTGGATGAGTCAGTGAAACCTATTGCAATTTCTTCATGTAGAGTACCATTGAGCATCAAGTCGAAGGTTAAAGAGAAACTGGAGCAGTTGGAGCAGGAAAATGTCATTACTAAGGTCGACGAGCCTACAGAATGGGTAAGTCGAATGGTAGCAGGAACCAAGAAGTCGGGGGATCTGAGAATTTGCATTGACCCTCAAGCTCTGAACAAAGTGCTCATAAGAGAGATGCACCCTCTACCGGTAATCGACGACATTCTGCTTGACCTTGCAAAGGCCCAAGTTTTCTCCAAGTTTGACCTCAAGAATGGCTACTGGCACTGTGTGTTGGATGAAGAATCACGCAAGCTGACAACATTTCAAACACCGTATGGGAGATACAGGTGGAACAGACTTCCTTTTGGTCTGGCAGTAAGCAGCGAAATTTTTCAGAAGAAGCTACAACTGGTTCTGGATGATCTACAAGGCGTAATTTGTGTTGCTGATGACATTTTGGTCTTTGGAGTTGGTGACACTGATGAAAAAGCTACAATGGATCATGACTCAAAGCTGAGAAACCTACTGGACAGATGCCGAGCAAAGGGTCTGAGGCTGAACAGAGCAAAGACTGAGCTTGGTAGTACAGAAATCACATTCCTAGGTCACAAGATCTCGCGGAATGGTCTGATGGCTGACCCAAAGAAGATTGAAGCAATCGTGAAGATGCAAGCACCAGAGGATGTGACTGCAGTAGGAAGACTGTCTGGAATGGTGAACTACTTGAGTAAATTTGTACCCAGTCTATCGGATGTCATGGAGCCTATGAGGAAGCTGACCCATAAGGACACCGAGTGGAAATGGACAAGAGAACATGATGAGGCGTTCAAGAGGATAAAAAAGATGATGACCCAAACAGCCATCTTACAGTACTACAACCCAGAGCAAAAGTTGGAGATTCAATGCGATGCATCTCAGAAAGGTTTAGGAGCAGCGTTACTTCAAGAGGGTAAACCAATTGCTATTGCAAGTCGAGCACTGACTGACACACAGACACGATATGTGCAGATAGAGAAGGAGACTTTGGCAATTGTTTTTGCACTGAACAAGTTTCATCAGTATTGTTTTGGGAGGAAGACGACAATCCAGAGCGACCATAAACCTCTAGAAGCTATCCAAAATAAGCCGTTGTCAAGTGTACCAAGACGACTGCAAGGGATGTTGATGAGGATACTACAGTATGATGTCGAGATTGTTCACAAGAAGGGCAAAGAAATGTATCTAGCCGACACTCTATCAAGAGCTTATCTGCAAAACACAAGAGATATGCAGGAAGAGGTGTTTGAACAAATCAACATGACAGACTATGTACCCATCCGAAGTGAACGATTGCAAGAAATCCGTCGAGCAACTGAGGAAGATGAAGCATTGCAACTATTGAAGGAGGTAATTCTCAAAGGATGGCCAGAAGACAAGAGTGAAGTAGAGACCATACTGAAACCATACTTTAATGTATGAGCAGAACTTTCATTTCAAGATGGATTGATCTTGAAGGGAGAACGTGTTGTAATTCCTACCAGTCTACGTCAGAAGATGAAGTCCGCTATACATTCATCACATATGGGAGTTGAAGGTTGTGTACGACACGCAAGATAATGTTTGTTTTGGCCAGGAATGAATGCAGAAATGAAGCAATTAATTTCAGAGTGTGAAATTTGTAACACATACTCTACAGCTCAACAAAAAGAACCTCTGATGACTCATGAACAAACCAGCCGACCATGGGAGAAAGTAGGTGTAGACCTTATGACAATCAAGAGTCACAACTATCTTGTTACAGTGGACTATTTATTAGTGGCTCCTCCATCATTGACGATTATGCCTATTACATAAGGCATCCTCTTCAAACACTCATTTACCGTAGTTTGAATCTACCGCGCAGAGCATAAAAAATTGAGGAGCCTTCATCATGAGCGCACGCAACCTCACTCATGGTTCGTCATTATGAAATTGGGTACTCACTACGAAAAAACTTCGTAAAAAATAACAAATAAAAAGAAAATAAGAATAACTAATCATAAGCTTTCCATAACTTCGTGGATGTACTTGTGTGGATCTTTGACCAGACTTCAGGCGTCATTCTTCCTTCTCTGCTCTGCGCTCATCCTGCCCATACGTGTCTCCCCACGCTCCGCTCGTTCCGCATTTGCTGCGTCCCTAGTGAGTTTTTTCTCATTTGTTTACTCTGGGATGTATCGAGTAAGGTTAGGATATGCGTAGCAGGAGTGTCATGGGCGGGCTGCCCGCAGTTCAGCGTATTTGGGTCGTGTGTTTGGGACGCCTATTTCGGGCGTACCCTCGTGGTCCCGTGGTGGACGCGTGAAACGTTTTCGCGGCTAGCTAGCCTAGTTATTTAGTTGGCTTTAACTACGCGTTATTAGGCTTCTTTTTATCTTTCTGATGAAGTTGCCTTATTTGTTTGTTTTCTGACGTTCCTAGCGTATTTTTCTTCACTTAGTGAAGTTTTTTCTAGGTCCCGTGTCAGTGCTTCCCTCTCCCGGGTATATTTCTTCGAGGTGTGTTGGCGGCTGTTCCTGTTGTGATATAATTCAGTGCTTTTTGTTTTTATTACGACATGTTTAAGCGATACTCCGTCTGCTTAGGCCTAGCCAGCCTCTCGTAGCTTTTTTACATGTGCAAGTGTTATTGATTTATTGTATAAATATGTACTACTGTGTCATGTGTGTTCTGGATAAGTTGTGTATTGGCTTATTCCAGGCACTATTTGTGTACCTCCGATTGCATCTGGTTGGTGTGGGTTACCGTTTCCGGCGGGCTTTCTCGATTGCTCCGTGAAAATCCGGCTGGTTCTCAGATTGCGTCTGGTGGGTGGGGGTTGCCTTTTCCGGCGGGTTTTCTTGATTGCACCGAGAAAATCCGGCTGGTTGCCGAGTTTTAATCACGCGTGGTTAAAATAGGCTAGTTTCCCCCGGCGAGTGGTGGCTTGAGGGCTCTCCAGAACTGCGTCTCTGTAGTGGGGCCTGGGTTCAGGCTTACTGTGTGTTTCCCGGCGGAATGTCTTTACCCGATTCAACTAGGGGTTCATGCGGACACCTGTTGACTATAGTTTTTCCCGGTTTTGCAAAGCCGTTGAAAAAACTGGGCTGTTTTGTTTGATTAGTCTTTCCACCCCGGCGATCTTTTGCAAAGAAGTGGGGAGAGGAACAATTGGGGTTAACTTTTCTATTAATTTTCACCCGGCGGTTGAACCTCGGGAGGGTGGGAATCATGGATTTGCAATTCGGTAGGATTAGCCAGACAATTGAGGGATACAATTGGGTATCGAGACATTCAACTTACGGCGATCTATGAAGGCTTCGAGAGGAGTCAGATCTAATGATTAAGATGGGCTTAACCTGGTTAACTGCGTTATAATAAGGAGGCCGGCGTCTTATTATGGGTTCCCGGTGAACTTTATATCACAGGGAAGACTGCGTCATTTATAAAGAACTGCTCGTCTTTATATCATGTCAGAGGATATTCTTAAATCTTTTGGACACGTAAAGATATTCAAAAATCTTTGCATATGAACCTACAGGGTAACGAGAGGTAATAGTGGTGTATTACGTCTCGTTGCCCGGCGGTTCATTAACACTTGTGTTAGAACATTTTGGGGTAACCTTATGAGCATTAATTCCTAGAATTTTTTTTTTTCCAGGGCGGAGTTCCGGCGGGTCCACAGAGGACCAAGTGAGGCCCAAGTCACAAGTCTTCTAAGAAAGAGTCTTATGTACGAAAGTCCTCCCGGCGTTCGCCGGAGCCTCGAACCTCGCTTTCTGCCTCTACTCCGGACATGTCTCATGTCCAATCTGACAGGTCGGAAGTGGAGTCAGAGACTGTGGTGGGGAATATACCGGCGGACAGGTTGTCCCCAAATATTATTCCCAGTTCCAATATTCTCACTTTAGATTTAAGGGGTTCTCCCGGCAGTGATAACCCGCTAGAGGGCTCGAGTGAGGGCCCAGTCATTGGGGTGGGGCCTGGCTCACAAGTGAGTTCCGGCCAAGACCGGGGAGTTTGGAGGTACTCCCAGCCATGGAGGGACAGCTCACTTCCGTCTCAGGCAACACAGGTAGTGGCTGAAGTCCACCGGGACGCGGAGATCCCGTCTTCCATCCCTGACTTAACATGGCAACATGAAGGGGTCCCAGCCTCGGCGGAATCCTCTCAGGAGGGACCGGAAGCAAGGGATGACGGTTCTATTATTTCTGAGGTGGGAATTCACGAGTCTAGTTCATTCGTAGACAACTCTCAGAATAGGGATGCTTCACCTAATAGTTCTTCCTCTGCTCAATTTGTCACGGCGGATGAGATTAATGGGTTACTAGCGAGTGCTTTAACTAAGTTTTTTGGCCAGCAACCGGAGACTCCTACAGTTGGTCTGGGAGCTTCCACGCCAACATCAAATGTCCGACCTCTGGCTACTTCCATTGCTTTGACACAAATTCCGCTCACTCCCCTTGTATCACCTACTATTGTTACTAGGCCAACTTCGGCGGCACTAACTACTTCCAATGTGCGAGTAGTAGCAGACGTAAATCCTCCATCGTTAGACAAAGCCCCGATCAGAAAAGGGGCTATGCCTCTCTTATACGGGCCAGACGAATCTTGGGTATCATTGGTGCCAACAAAGCCAGAGGTAGCACAATCCACTATGTCAGGGGAGCTTCCGGTACCACGGGAGTGGGTAATCCAAGGGAATAAATATAGGAAGTGAAGGGCTCTAGATATGCTGGGAAATGTACTTGATGTTAGTATTAAGGCCATCCCCAACTATTATCATCATGATTATTTTGTATATTCTCCTACACCTGCCCTACCCCCTGCGTCAGCTTCAAAACTATTTTCGGACTGGACAAAACATGACGGGTTCAATGATATCAAAGCGTTGTCAGCTCTAACACCTGAGTTAGGTTTAAAGACATTCACAGACTCAGCCGCGAATCCAGTTTTGAAGGTGGAGCAGTTGGGTTCGGGACCTTGGGTGGACTGGGAAGTCGAGGTTCAGAACTTTGCAACTACATTCACTTCTAAAGCTTCACACCAAATTCCACAAGAAAGCCATTCTTGGTTCTCCCTCCCGGTATACTCTGCCGGCGGAGTTCCCTCTGCTCTATTTGCTTTTTTAGCTGCCCCTAAAATTAATCTATGCGAGCTTAAAGATCCATTTTCTACACCTTCCACTGCTCACCTAGACCGGGAGTTTAGGCTACGGGGAAAGGCGTATAGACTATTTTCTCAGTAAATAGTTACGCAACAGGTAGCAAAGTCAATGCTAAGATCTGCTCAGGCTATCGCGGACACGGAAGTCCGAAAGCCTATCGAACTGTCTAGACGCTTGCTTCTCCAGACTTCTATACAGTCACTGGGAGATATACGCACGGCCTTGTTAGAGGCGGTGCAGGCAAGACAAGATCTAAGGATGTCTCTAGTCCGAAAACTCCCGGATAGGATTGCAAATCAAGTTATAATGTCCCCAGTTCTAACTGCCTCTTTAATGTCCCCGGAGGTGTGGAGGACGGTGTTTAACATGGCTCAGGCCTTGAAGCACAGTCCCGCCCCGTCTAAGAAACCTGCTTTCACTTTTACCAAGCCCAAATCAGTCGCTAAAGCTCAGTCTGGTGGGGCAAAACCCTTTCATTTGCCTAAATACTCTTCCACCCAATGTCAGTACAGATACAAGCAAGGAAAGTCTTCAGGTAATCATAAAGGACAGATGTATCAAAGGCCGGGCCAGGGCCCGTCTCCAGCCAAACCCGGCCAGTCGTCTAAACTTACACCACCACCACCACCAAAAAACTAGGGTCTCTCTCACTCCCAGGGCCAATCCTCCGGCGGGTGGATCAGAGGGTAGTCCAGCCGGCGAACCCTTGTCTGCTAACTGGGTCGTTCCGGGCGAATCATCGCGCATGGCTTTTAAACACATGGGCGAGGATGGTGGCATGCAATTGCATCACCTGGCAGTGGCTCCGGCGACCTCGTTTACGTCAGCCGACAAAGGCAAATTTTGTTTCATTAGAGGTGGAGTCACTGATCCAAGAGATGGTTGCCAAGAATGTTATCATCCCAGTTCCTCAAAATTACCCAGTTTTTACATCCAAACTTTTTCTGGTGCCCAAAAGGGACAGTGTTCAGATGAGGCCGGTCGTAGACCTGTCTTATCTGAATCTCCACATTCACAACGTGTCCTTCCGGATGCTGACAGTGAATCAAATCAGGCTAACACTTCCGCCGGAAGGGTGGATGTGTTCTTTAGACCTGACGGACGCGTATTGGCACGTCCCGGTAAACAAACGGTTTCAACGTTTTCTGGCCATACGAATCATGCATCAGACTTATGTCTTTCAGAGGATGCCGTTCGGATTAAACCTAGCACCTCGCATATTCACAAAATTAGTCCGGCAAGCCCTGATGCCCTTGTTGCAACAAGGGATCAGGATTTTGTGGTATCTAGACGACTGGCTGGTGGTGGCGGAGACGGAACAGTTGTGCATCAATCATGTCAACATAACATTAAATCATGTAAAATCTCTAGGATTCAAGGTAAACCTGGTAAAGTCGAACCTTGTTCCCTCACGAGTGGTCCAGTGGATAGGGCTGGTCTGGGACACAGCTGCTCTCACTCTGAGTCAGAGTGTGGACAATCGAAACAGGATTCACAAGAAAATGTTTCTGTTTCTTCACAGTCTGACTACGACACAGAGAGTCTGGGAATCTCTGGTCAGCTCTCTCAACTGGATTCAACTAACTGTAAAGTTGGGCCGGTTGAAAGTCAAACGTTTAATTTTTGGAGGGCAACAAATTTTTCTACTATTGCCGGCGGAAACATTATGGCCCATCCCAAAATTAATACACAACTTACTAGCAGTCTGTGCGAAGAGGGAAACATTGCACTCAGTCATGTCATGGACCTCTCCTCCGCCGACGGTATGGGTGGACACGGATGCGTCAGGCACGATAGGTTGGGGCTTTCAGTCAAACCAAGGGCATCAGGGTCAAGGGCTTTGGTCCCATTCAGAATCCTCCCACATAAATGTCAAAGAGTTACTAGTCCCCTTGTATTTCCTTCAAGCTCACGGCTTTTCTTTGCGGGGCAAATCAGTGGCCTTCAGGATGGACAATCTGAATGCGGTTCACTGCATTCAGAAACAGGGGTCAACGCGATCTCGGAGGTTGCTAAACGTGTCAGAAAAGATTTTTGTACTAGCCGACAAGCTGGACATTCAGCTTCACGCTTCTTATCTCCCCGGCGTAGCGAACGTTTGGGCAGACGCACTATCTCGGAGACAGAGCACAACAGTAGAATTGGCACTCAAGCAAAACATTTTCGACCTAATGATTGCGAAGCCTTACCGTCCACAAGTTGATCTATTTGTGTCCAAGGAGACTTACAAACTCCCGCTGTACCTAACCCGCCGGAGAACCACGCCGGCGGGAGGACCCGACGCACTGGTGACGAACTGGAACATGTGGAGTTCCATTTATCTGTTTCCGCCGCCAGACGCTTCTCTGATGTGCCAAGTAGTACACAAACTACAGGATTATCGGGGCGTAGTCTCGTTAATCGCGCCCCTGTGGCCGGCGCAGGCGTGGTACCAGCAATTAAAAACGTGGTGCCCGAACCCGGTGTCGCTCCCGGTCGGGTATTTCCACTTAGACATGATTGGCAACCTAGAGACCTCGCTGACTTTTGCATTATGGACATTCAGGAGGCCAAATGGCTAGCTCCGTATGGTAGAAACGTGACCGATAAATTCATGAATCAATACACACAATCTACTAAGAGACAGTATCAATCGCATTGGCAGTCTTTCACTTCTTGGATACTCAGAACAGAACAATCCGTGCCTTCGGTGGCTTTGGTTTTTAATTATTTAAACTATCTGTTTGAGCAGAAACGTCTATCTGTAGTAACGTTAAAGAATCACTTAACAGCAATTAGGAGGCCATTCTTTGACCTCACAGGTCTAACCATACCACTGGCGGAAGAGACAGGTTTCATGAGGGCATGTTTTAAACTCCGCCCACCTCCCCGTCACCTCATGCCTACCTGGTCTCTGGACAAAGCGTTGTCATTACTTCAATCCCGGCGGTACCAAAATACTGCAGATTTTGACTTACTTTTAAAAAGGACAGTATTCCTTATGGCTTTGGCTACCGGGAACAGGGTGTCTGAGCTGGCGGCAATGAGCAACACACCTAATTGCATCAGGTTTGGTAGGCTCAATGATTGTATTCATATTGCCCCTTCCCCAGGGTTCATCGCCAAGAATGAACACAGTGATCACGTGTTTTCAGAGTTCACGGTGCCGACGTTGAATAGGGGAAAGGTGCACCATAATTTATGTCCAGTGCAAGCGCTAACCAAATATTTGAGAGTAGCACCTAGGAATCAACAAGGTGCTTTATGGGTATCAAGTTCGGGTAACCGCGTAATGAAACGTAAACTGGCTTCTCTCTTAGTTGACGTCATTCAGGAAAGTAATCCCGGCGTTGTGGGTAGAGCTCACGATTTATGCAAATGGGCGACCTCTTTGCGTTTCCTTAAGAATTTTTCTGTTGAGGACATAGCAGCCACGCACCTCTGGTCCTCTAATCATACTTTTTTGACTCGATACCTTTCAGTAGCTTTAGATAGGCCTTCCATGCCATGTATAGCTTTAAGGCAGAGGGTCTAGGTGGCCTCTGGGTCACTTAGTGTTTAGATGAAGAAAAGAGAGGGGGGGGGGGGGGGTGCAGTCAGTGTAACATAGGACACCCTAGACCCCGGCGGAGTACGTGTGCGGAGCTTACGAGCTGTGATACAGGGTGTAGGTGATGTGATATAAAATTTCTCTGTAGTATTCATTACAGGAAATTGTGCTAACGTACAATCATAGTAGAACGACAATGCTTGTTGTAAATAGTTTTGGCTGTGAAGCAATTTAAATTTAAGTAATCTTAGTAGTTGCGGCCGCAACTTGTATTTGTAATGTAAGTACCTCTGCAGAAGTACAAGAATTCAGTACTTCTGCGACAGTACACAAGTTCCTTTTATTTTTAGGGTATAATTTTAGATATATATCCACAAGTTAATGGGGTTTATATGTGCACATGTAAACTTTGATGTTTTAATTTTTCACCACTTACTTTAAGTGGGGTGCCTTCTTAACTACCAGCTCTGTGTACAGAGTCTCGGAGTTAACCCCTTTTTTGTCCAAGCAGGCTTCTTCGAAGCACGCTCCTGCTTGTCCCCTTTTTTGTATATTTATATGCTGTATAAAGTTTATGAACAAAAATATATATTTTTTACAAAGTAAGAATACTATGTGGTTGTTTGATTATCTGCTTTTGCTAGAGTTATGATATGATTACGAATGTCCCCCTCCAGTCTTAGATATCAGGCATAATCGTCAATGATGGAGGGGCCACTAATAAATTATAGGTTTGACTCCCGCAAGGAGATAAAGAAAACCTAATATTTAGTAGTGGCCCCGTAATCATTGACGACTGGGGCCCTCCCGACCATCCCCTTCCCATTCGTTGATGTATTAAGGATTTTGGTTTACTTGATATGTCAGTGAAGGAAGAATAACGCCTGAAGTCAGCGTCTGGTCAAAGATCCACGCAAGTACATCCACGAAGTTATGGAAAGCTTATGATTAGTTATTCTTATTTTCTTTTTATTTGTTATTTTTTACGAAGTTTTTTCGTAGTGAGTACCCAATTTGATAATGACGAACCATGAGTGAGGTTGCGTGCACTCATGATGAAGGCTCCTCAATTTTTTATGCTCTGCGCGGTAGATTCAAACTACGGTAAATGAGTGTTTGAAGAGGATGCCTTATGTAATAGGCATAATCGTCAATGATTACGGGGCCACTACTAAATATTAGGTTTTCTTTATCTCCTTGCAGGAGTCAAACCTATAATTTCAGTAATTTCTGGGAAGTTGACTACCTGGAAAGCACCAAGTCAAGTGCTGTTATCAGGAAGTTGAAGGCGCACTTTGCAAGATATGGACTGCCAAATGTACTAGTTAGTGACAATGGTCCGCAGTTCAGCCGTGAAGAATTTCAAGAATTCGCGGAGAAGTACGACTTCGAACATCGAACGAGCAGCCCACATCATCCCCAGTCTAACGGTAAAGCAGAATCAGCAGTCAATACGGCGAAGAAACTAATCAAGAAAGCTGTCGAGAGTGGAGAAGATCCGTTTTTGGCGATTCTAGACTACAGAAATACGCCTATGCAAGATTTGGAAGAGAGTCCAGCGCAACTCAACTTTGGTCGATGTACGAGGACGTTACTGCCGACTACTAGCAAGTTGTTGGAGCCGAAAGGAATTATGTTGGAGCGAGTGAAGCGGAAGAAGATGCTGAAAGATCTCAAGAATAAGAAATACTACGACAAAGGTTCGAGAGTTTTGGGAACCATTGGTTGAAGGCGACGTGGTGCGAATCAAGCCAACATCACTAGGCAAGAAGAAGTGGGAACAAGGAGTTGTAACCAGGAGATTAGACGAGCGATCGTATGAAGTGGAAACAGAGAATGGAGCGATAAGACGAAATCGAGGTCATTTACGGATGACAAGTGAAAATGCTGACATAAGAAATAATGGAAAAGTCACTACTACAGACAACACCACAACCACTAGATCTACAGATAGGAATTCTACAGACATATGTGCTTCAGACGCAAACAACAGACAAAACGTGAGAGACACACACAGTAGACTTGATGAACCTGTCACTACACCTGAGAACACGACAACGAGCGTGAGACAGAATAGGAACATATTACCTAGCAGGTACCGAGAGTTTGACATGACCAGGTAAGAGTACAGTACCGGTATGACTGATTGCATGTCTGACTAACACTCCAATACTGGTATGAGATGAGGCACTGGCAGAAATGGAAATGCTGGATGAGAATGTTACGGGATGAGAAAGATTTATCTAAATGGGGTAAGTGAGTGAGAATACGACAAGCCACTGAATGAGGAGTAACCTAACATTACAGTCTGAATGATAAAGGTTTTGTAATGTGAATGGGAGTGTAAGGATATTAAAATGCAGATCGGTATGCAAAGAAATTGTAATGCGAAAGGAAATAGATTGGATGATATTGAGTACGGTACTGGGTATCAGGATCTATAATTTTAAGTCAATTATATAACCTTTATTACTAATCCTGCATGATATAACTAATAATTTTGCATGCAACATTTTGTCATATGCAGAACATTGAATATTAATGTTCTAGTGTACTAACTATACTAATATACCAACAATGATTAATATTAATGTTCTAGTGTACTAACTATACTAATATACCAACAATGATTAATCCCATATAATATTAATGTTCTAGTGTACTAACTATACTAATATACCAACAATGATTAATCCCATATAATATTAATGTTCTAGTGTACTAACTATACTAATATACCAACAATGATTAATCCCATATAATATTAATGTTCTAGTGTACTAACTATACTAATATACCAACAATGATTAATCCCATATAATATTAATGTTCTAGTGTACTAACTATACTAATATACCAACAATGATTAATCCCATATAATCTCATAAAATATATTCTTTATTTTAAGTTGGCACAAGGGTATACAATATATTTTTATATCATATAAAATTATATTCACTATTTTTGGATATTCTCATGTAGGACAGTATTATCAACTAATAATTAACCTACCTCACCTAGTCTTGTAATACCATATCAATAGATTTGACTAATATACCTCATCTACTTCATATCTCATATTTACATACTAATAGATTAATTTTCTAACAAAATGAATCACATTCCATACTGTATTAAAATACTACCTACTGTACCGGTATCATACTGTATACAGTACAGTACCAATAACTATCAAATCATAGTACAATTTTATAGATCATATTGGTGCTATTATTACTCTAGCTCATGTGCCATAATAGAATAATACTCAATAACCCTAGGAGACTACAAAATGTCAAAAGTAATTTCACAAATACAAAAGACTCAAAATAAATTAATACAATTATCTCATATCAATATTCTTCTAATACCAACTTCACTGGTAGCTATCGTCTCAAAAGAGAGAGGATGTTACAATATTGGTAACAATATTGTTAAGCTAAATATATAATCTACAGGCGAGTCGATATCAAGGCAGGGCTTCCTAAACTTACCCTGGAGACAAGGCTCTTGTTATTATGTAATAGCCACACCCTTACAATATATGAGAACTACTATCCAGTGTCTCATTATGAACCCGATATATATACACATATCAACAGTTCCCTAAGCTGCCTGGCCGAACAGCCCCAAGTCCCTAAGGAAGGCCATGGCCATGGTTGGGCTTTCCCACAGATCTCTCAAGAAGTGTAGATTGTGTTGTTGGGGTATGTGGTTGTGTGAAAGGCAGTCTTCTATGATGTGTTTAATGGTATGGGGTGCTGTGTTACAACCTGGGCAGGTGTCGACGACGGAGTCATCCAGTCTCTGATAGCTCAAAAGAGCTGGATGGTGTCCGCATCTCAGCCTGGCCAGGTGGACTCTGTCCTCGCGAGGAAGGGAAGATTAAGAAGGATGGATTTCGGGAGGTCGTGCCTGCAGCTCCATGTTATATATGAGTGAGTGGATGGAACGGCGAGAGATATGAGTATGGATGTGCTTCTGGAAACTGGTTTGGGGTGGGCTGGAGGGAGAGAAGATAGTATTTGTGTTTGATAGAGTGTGCTGGGTGTTGTTTTGATATTTCTTGGTGTCTGTGGGTGTGTTGCCATGTAGTGTAGTGGGTGGTGTTGGTTCGTGGAGGCTGCTGCCAGGAATTGAGTGCCTCTCATGTCCAGATGGTCTTTGACTTTGAAGACTTTGGTTTCTTGATGTAGGTGATCTGTAGGTGTAGTAGCTGTGCAGCCTGTGATGATTTTTAGGGCTTTATTTTGAATAGTCTGTAAGGTCTTATGATGTGTTTCAGCTAGGTTAGAAGCCCAGGCTGGTCTTGCATATTCCATCACTGATCTTATGTATTGTTTGTAAACTGTGGTGGTGGTTTCATTGTTGTGTCCCGGCCGGGGACAAGATCACCGACCAGTGGAGGACAGCCAGCTGCCGACAGTGGGGAGCAGTTTCCAGGAGCCAAACCGTCACAACCATCCCCTGCCCCCTCCCTGGGGGCACGAGTCCCTGGAGCGGCTTCGGTCGCGCCGGGCAACTACCAGCGCTCTATTAGTAACAAACCACCCCCATATATTAATAGTTCACGCACTGGCTGGACAATAATTAGACAAGGGCTCTGTGAGATACCGTCCTGCATAACGGCACTCAACAAGAGAGTCCCTCCGATACGGAAGCCCAGGCATTTGCTCTAGGACACGATATCGGTAAAGGCCAAAATTTCCTCATCAAAACCCAGTTCTGAAAGACTCATATAACGGTCAGAACAGTTACAAACAACTCTCTTACGTTAGTTCAATAACGTGTTGCAGATGCACTGGCATATTGCACACAATATTTAAGACCCATCACCAAGAGTACTGGAAGTTCTGCATCAAAACTCTTATAACGGTCAGAGCAGTTAGTGAATCCTCTCCTACGTTAGCTCGATTATACTATACAAATGCACTAGTATATTGTATGTATTATTCAAGACCCAACACCCAAGAGTTCGAGTCTCCAACTACTGTCAACCAACCACATCAGGACAACCACCACAGCCCAGATCCTCACCAAAGACTACAGAGTGATCATATATAATTTATAGTGAAACCCCTCATAAGTACAGGGTGTCTCAAAATAGATGCAACCCATTAACATCATAATAATTTGATACTCAGACAAGAAACTCCAAAAAAGATTACATTTTCAAGAAGCTGATATTATAACAATTACAAAACTAAAGATTTGAGGTCTCTAGCTCAAAGGATACATATCCATTAGAGCACATGTTCCAAATGACTACTGTTGCGCTGCAGACACACTTGAAGCCGACGAGCCAAGTTTTCAATCACCCTGACACACTCTTCCTTCCTGACGGCACGAATCTGCACTCTGTGAAATGCACAGCCTGGGTGGCCATCTTAAAACATGGCATAATCGGACCATTTTGTTGATTGACAACTTGGCTCGTCATTTGGAACATGTGCTCCAATGGATGTATCCTTTGAGCTAGAGACCTCAAATCTTTAGTTTTTTAATAGTTATAATATCAGCTTCTAGAAAATGTAATCTTTTTTGGAGTTTCTTGTCTGAGTAATAAATTTGAGATGCGGTCTCAGGATGATAAGACCGCATCTCTAGCTGCCACTAAACCTGCAGCCATCCCTACTCCTGCCAGCCACCCTGCTCCTGCCCGCATCGCCCGCATATCAACGAGACAGGTGGGACACATAAGACCTGAGTGGACTACACCAGCATACCCTGCCCAGCCAGCTTCTATGGCCCCTACCACCAGAGAGAAAAGTCAGAGGGGTAACTACGCTAAACACCCAGCTAACCATCCTAGACTTCCCCAGCCTGATCAACCAGCTACAGGTGGTACTCCTTTATTTACCAACTTACCTTTCATCTCCCCCATCAAGGACTGCCAAACTGCTCCAGCCTTTCACTCTCTATTCCCTAGTCAGCCATTTATATCACCCATCAAAACCCCTCAGGATCTTGCAGCCATCCAAGTCATGTCCTTTTCCCGGGCTAGGATAGCGCATAAACCAGCAGTTCAACCCATGCAGCAGTTCTAAACCTTTTCTTATATAAATCATCCTGCACATGCCATTTCTCATCCACTTCCTCTCCCACCAGGAAGTGATCACCCCCATCTTATAACAGAATCTGCCCGGGGGCATCTAGCTACAAGGTACAGCCAGAGTCCAGGCGCGCCACCCCCAGAGCTACAAGGACATAACCACCACGCGCCAACACCACCCCAGCGCCTTTGATCCTCTCAAGCCGGGCGCCTTAAGTAGGGGCAAGAAGATTGCCTTATACTCACCCAGCCTGGACATCAGTAACAAAGCTTGCCATTTGGTATTCTTTAGTTCAGGGTAAGAACAGCCAGAGATAGCTGGTGTTCAACTTGTCAGTTGTGTGCTGTGATCGAAGATCTACCAGGTCGGGTTCCCCCCATCAGGAAGAGGACTAGCTTGGGCAACCCACTTTGGGCTCCCCCTTTCTGGCCTTCGATGCGGTGCACAAACCAAGTACCAAAGGATTCCTACCTTGTTTTGTTCAAGGGATTATGAGGATAGTGTAGTAACTTTAGATCTACCAGATCGGGTTCCCCCCCATCAGGAAGAGGACTAATTTTGGGCAACCCACTTTGGGCTCCCCTTTCTGGATTCTCTTTTTACTGCATGGTTCTGATAGTTCCACGAACTAGCAAGGAAGGAAGACACTTACCCTGACCCCCCTTAGACTACCTATAATGTCACTATCTAGACTGCTTGCAACTCTAGGTAGATCATTATGCTAGTCACCCTAACCCCCCAAACCTTGTAGCAGAACTCCAGCATATCCTTTGGGGATCACTGCACTGTGGGAGTGCAAGAGGAACCCGGTTGTCCCGTGGTAGGCATCAAGGTCTAAGGAATCATCTTGTGACTCACCCTGGACCAGTAGCTGGAGTCATCACGCCCAGCCGCCCTCCGGACTACTGGATCCTCCCTCGATCTACGGGCCCTCCTCTTCACTACAGCTCTCCTTTAAGTGCTTTTGTATAGTTTATGGGTATAGAGTTGACTCAGGGTTGTGGTAGAAGTTATCTTCAGGGGTTCTCATTAACATTACGTCTTGCGAGAGGTCTTTCTTCTCCCTACTTAAATTGACGTTAATTAGCCCACTTGCCGGGACACATTATACATACCTATCAGGGGATCCTTATATACGCACCTTCCCGGGTTATTGGTCTCCCATAGCCCGACAGAGGGGGCGTGCCTATATAAGACCCATAGCATCAAACACAAACACATATTTACACGTAATCTAGTTCCTTTGTATAACTTCTAGCCTAATTCATTTAACATTCTGTCAGGTTCATAACTCGAATAGATTTCACTCTATCTCAGCTCCCGACGATTGTTGCCTCAGCCTTCATCACCTTGCTAGTACACAATTAGAGTTAAGGATTAATCTTTGCCAGGTGAGATCTAGCACACCTATAGTATTAATATCATTTGTGAGCCTTTCCGAGCCCACTTCATTGTTGATGACCACTTGGCCATTATTGCTTTAGAGTCAGTTAACGTCACTATATGCCGGGGACATCATTGCATGATCCAGACGGCATTTGCCATTACTGCACTCTTGTCTTTTGTTGAGATCCTCTCTGAGATCTATTTGGGTAGGAGGTGTACCTCCACCATTTTGGATACCTTATAATTGTATTCATAAGAACATAAGAACATAAGAAAATGGGAGTCTGCAGAAAGCCGATTGGCCTAAGCAAGGCAGATCCCTGTCCCACACAACCCCAAATCAATTACAAAGCCCAATTATAGGCTCAACACTCTAATACCCTGAGGATCATCTTACCAAAACGGTTAGAGATTAACGCAGGATTATGGGGGTCTGCAGAGCGCAGATTGGCCCAACCCGGCTGATCCCCCTTCACACCCAACCCTTCTCGTCCATATGCTTATCCAATTTTATCTTAAAGCTCCCTACAGTTTTAGATCCCACTATAGCACTTGGTAGTCCATTCCACCCATCTACAACTCTGTTACTAAACCAATATTTGCCTATATCTTTTCTGAAACGAAATTTATCTAATTTGAAACCATTGGTACAAGTTCTTTCGCTATCACTGAGCTATAGTACATTTGTCATGTCCCCTTTGTTAATCCCACTAACCCACTTGAACACCTCTATCATATCCCCTCTAACTCTGCGTCTCTCTAACGAATGTAAACCTAATTTCTTCAACCTTTCTTCATACGGAAGATTTCTAATATTATGGATCATTTTTGTCATTCTACGCTGTACTCTCTCCAATGAATCTATGTCCATTCTGTAATAAGGACACCAAAATTGGACAGCATAATCCATATGGGGTCTCACTAATGACAAGTAAAGTTTTAAGATAACATCAGCAGTTCTGTTACTCACACTCCTAGAGATGAACCCGAGAATCCTGTTTGCCTTATTACGAACGCCTATACACTGTTTTCTAGGCTTCAAATCATTGCTAACAAACACACCTAGATCTTTCTCGCAGTCTGAATTTTCTAATTCTAAATTAGCTAGTTTATATTTAACATTTGTTTGCATCTTCCCTATCTTTAATACCTTGCATTTGTCAATGTTAAACTTCATCTGCCAATTTACTGACCATTCATGTAAGGTATCTAGATCCCTTTGGAGGCACTCTATATCGCTATCTGAATCAATTGATCTCCCCATTTTAGTATCGTCTGCGAATTTACTTATCCTACTAGTTATACCTATTCTAGGAGTATTAGTATTACCTTGAGTCCGGACCCATTGTCCGACTCCTATTGCTTACTTGATAACCTTATTATTGTATGTCTTAATTATTCTTATTGTTGTTGATGATCTCCAGGTTACAGGTATAAAATATATGTCTTGCTCCTCCATGAACCAGGTGTTAAACTGAATAAAACCCATGTTAACTTGTTACCTGTGTGCTTATTATCCTTCCGTGTTGTCTCTTTATTTAAAGTTTAAGGTATACCTATCCAGTTAGAGAGCTGCTCATTGTACAAAGAATATCTCGCATTCCAATTTGGACCGGGCATAAAAAAAATATTATAATGTTAATGAGTTGCATCTATTTTGAGACACCCTGTATGTGTACTATACCTTATAGATAAAAGGAAGTACTTCATTAAATCTTTTTATCCCCTTTATATATGCTATTGAAAATGCATAAGTAGGCTACTAGTGACACGTCTTATAATTATAAAAGGAAGTAGGCCTACTTGAGTGAATATATAATATCTTATCTATGTAACTAAACCACCACCTAAGTACTAGTGATTGCCCATCTAATTTAGGGAAGTACTTATATTAAAGTTCTATATATTCATACAAAGTGAGAGATAATAAATATAATAATTAACTCGTGAGAAAATAAATATTAAATAATATATCATGTCAAGCATTTTAAAAGAAATATACGCGCTGAAATAACAAAGAAAAGGACAACCACGGAAGAAGAAGAGAAGAAGAATCCAAAAGCGAACAAGAAAAAGCGGAATGAAAAAGCTAAAGAAAAGAAAACAACAAAACGGAATGCCTCGACTCCACTCCAGCCAACAATGTCAAGGTCAACCACCCGGAAGACGGAAACAAGAAACGGTAGAATCGCCTTCTGCATAAACTCCAAGCTCAAGTAGACTGTGGTCAACGATTGATCACGTTAAAAAAAAAAAAAAAAAAAAAAAAAATCGACTGAAACCATCCATAAAGTTCAAATTAAAGAAATCTGATCGAAGTTCCCCTGTCACGAGAAAAGCAAACTCCAGTAAATACCAAAGAAATACCGCCCATCAACTCCCTCAAAGTAGCTACGTCGCTCAGTCAAATAAATTCAAACCCAGAAGTAATACAAAACAAGAGTTCCAAGGGAAATCAAATAAAAACAAAATTCACCTGTGTTTCCAAATCTACTCTCAAATCCATAAATCGGGTAGAAACTTGAGCTGCATTTTGTGTCACCCCAAAGTCTGATAACCCACCCACTTATCAATGGGGTGGCACAAAATGTACAATTTTTACGAGCCTGCCTTCAAAATGTATATGCCTACATAATATATACAACATTTGCTTACTATTGTTGAACATGAATGTAAATATATATTACAAAATGACCACTACAAAGTAAAACAAAGAATATAATAAAGACGAAACATCGTAATATATTAAATATTATGAGGTATTTCAGGAACTACAATGATCGACGACTAGACATATCGGCAATAACTTAGAATATATACAATTGAAGATTGTTTGTGACATCATATATGAGGTGGAATTATACAAAAAATTTCTCTTTGTAACATTAGAGTAATAAATAATTGCTTAGGTTAACATTTCAATAATTCTGAGTATGAGTGGCGGAATATTGTAGGTGACGAACACTACCATGCAGCCGGTACAAGGGCTATCCCGAAACTCAGTCCTTCTTCTTCTTCTTCTTTAGAACCCGCCCGCAGACCGTGCAGATCCACAGGGCTGACGGGAGACGCTGTACGTAGCTCTGATACGTGACGTCACTCACCTTGGCCCTGCCCCTCACCTCCGTTGCATTTAAATATACCCTTCAAACCGTTACACCCAGATGTCTCCATAGCTCACTCGGTATGGCACCCGCGTCCAGCCCGTCACTGAGCAAACCAGCGATCGATCCCACTCGTATTTGGTTTATTTTTTATTTTTTTATTTCGTTATATTTGTTATTTTGGTTATTTTTGTTATATTTTAGGGTTGGGTTAGGTTAGGTTAGGTTAGGTTAATCTAATCTAATCTAATCCAATATAATAGTTGTACATTTGAGGGGCGGGGCCAAGATTCTCACGCATGCGCAGATGGTGAGTGACGTCACGTATTAGAGCTACGTACATAGCCTCCCGGGCTGACCACCTCCCAGCTATAGCAGACGAATACCGGCGTGCTTGGTATATATTTACCAGAGGTGGGCAGGTGCGCGCCATTTGGCGCTCTGCGCTCTGCGATCCGGTGAGCATTACCAATATAGAGGAGCGCGGAGCGAGGAGCGGCAAAATTCTGAAATCGAAGTGCAGGCGGGGAGCGCAGCTAGAAATTCGCGCTCCTTTCTGGCGCTCCGGAGGCGATTTTTCCTGTCAACAACAGGTACAAGAACGTCAGTATCGTGTACAGTCATCGTACCGTTCGTACGGTGTTACTCACGGTGTTAGTGAACTGTGATACAGTGATACTATGATAGTGACAGACTGACAGTGTTACAGTTGTTAACTTGTTATTTTTTTTGTTTGGCTTTTGCTAACGCAAAGTAAACCTTACGGGCAAGTTACGGCTTACGAAGGGGCCTAAGGGTAAGTCTGGCAGTGGTATAGCTTGAGCCTGTCTGACTGTCTGATAGTCATAAGACACTATAGACTTCAGAGACTTTTATCATTTTATGGTATTGATACTATCGGAATGTTACTTGAATGTATGGGTGGGAGGGTGGTTTGGGGGATGGTGGGGGGAAGGTAGAAGCGTAATTGACTCGTGTTACAAATATGAAGCCGATTGGTGAGGTAGTTTCGCCACCACATATTTTATTTGTTTTCCTTTTCTTCGTATGGATACGCTGGAAGTGGGTTGTGGGAGGCAGTTGGGGGTGTGGTGGAGGGAAGGCAAAAGGGTAAGGCACTTGTCACACAAATATGGAACCAATTGGTGCAATCGTTTCGCCGCCACAGATTTTCTTTTTTTTTCCTTGTGAGGCGACCGATAGTCAGCGAGTGGGTGGAAGGAGGGGTTTGGGGTAGTGGTGGTGCCGTGGTGGGTATGCAGAAGGGTAAGGTACATGTGGTAAAAAACTAAAAATATGAAAGCCATAGGTGCAGTCGTTTCGCTGCTACAATTTTTTTTCGGCGAGTCAGTATATAATTATATACGGACCTGGCACTGGGCGTGACAACTGACATCTGACAAGACCCTAATTTATTAGTGGCCCCTCCATCATTGACGAACATGCCTATTACATAAGGCATCCTCTTCAAACACTAATCCACCGTAGTTTGAATCTACCGCGCAGAGCATTTAAAATCTGAGGAGCCTTCATCATGAGCGCATGCGACCTCACTCATGGCTTCAGTCATTATGAATTGGGTTCTCACTACGAAAAAACTTCGTAAAATATAAAAACAAAAACAAAATAAGAATAACTATCCAATAAGCTTCCCATCATATCGTGGATGTACTTGTGTGGATCTTTGACCAGACACTGATTCAGGCATCATTCTTCCTTCTCTGCTCTGCGCTCAGCCTGCCCGGACGTGTCTCCCCACGCTCCGCGGGTTCCGCATTTGTTGCGTCCCTAGTGAGTTTTTTCTCATTTGTTTACTCCGGGATGTATCGAGTAAGGTTAGGATATGCGTAGCAGGAGTGTCCTGGGCTAGTTGCCCGCAGTGCAGTGTATTTTGGGTCGTGTGTTTGGGGCATCTATTTCGGATGTACCCTCGTGGTCCTGTTGTGGACATGTGAACTTTTTCACAGTTAGCTAGCTTTGTGATGCAGGCGGCTTTCATTACGCGTTATTGCTTCCTTTTATCTTTCTGATGAGGTAGCATATTTTTGCTGACGTTCCCAGCGTATTTTTCTTCACTTAGTGAAGTTTTTTCTGGGTCCCGAGTCAGTTCTTCCCTTTGCCGGAAGTGTTTGCTACAGTGGTGTGTTGGCGGTGGTTCCTGTTGTGATATAATTCAGTGCTTTTGTTTATATTCCGACATGTTACTGTTATCCGTCTGCCTAGGCCTAGCCAGCCTCTCGTAGCTTTACCACATATACAAGTGTATTTGATTTATTTTCAAAATATGTACTACTGTGTCATGTGTGTCCTGGTTTAGTTGTGTATTGGCTAATTCCACGGACTATTTATGTGTCCTGGGTTAGTTGTGTATTGGCTAATTCCACGGACTATGTTGGGCCCGGCGTTAGTTGTGTTTTGGCTACGCCTCGGTCCGGTGTTGCGTTCAGATGGTATCTGGACGGGGTGGGTTTTTCCGGCGGGTTTTTCTCGGTTTCACCATGATAAACCCGGCTGGTTGCCGAGTTTTGGCCACGCGTGGTTTAAAACAGGCTTGTTTCCCCGGCGAGTGGGTGTCTGTGGCTCCCCAGGACTGCGTCTCTGTGGTGCCTATTTCAGGCTCCTTATGAATCCCGGCGGGATGGCTGTACCCATCTAACAGTGTTCATACGGACACATGTTGTTTGTAGTTTTTTCGGTTTTGCAAAGCCAATATAAAACTAAGCTGTTGTTGTATTTCCTCCCCGGCGATCTTTTACAAAGAAGTGGGGATAGGAACAATTGGGGTTAACTTTTAAACTTTAAATCACCCGGCGGGTGCAACCTGGAAGGGTGGGATGTCCGAATTTGTGAAAATTCAGTTTAGTTGACCAGTCAATTGAGGGATGCATTGTGTATCGCCTCCTTCAACATACGGCGCTTTAGGGCACAATTGGGGTTAACGTTTTTTAAACTAATATTCACACCCGGCGGGTGCTCCTTGGAAGGGTGGGAATAACGAATTTACAATTCAGTTAGTTAACCAGAAAATTGAGGGATACGTTTTGTATCGCCGCCTTCAACATACGGCGATCTAAAAAGATACTTCGGGAGAAGTTAGATCTCGTATATTTGTCAGGCTTCCCAGTTTTTGATCTACGAGATAATTCGGGGGCCGGCGTTTTTTTTAGTTTTTTTTTTCTCCAAAATTTAATCTTGAAACAAACACCACCGGAAAGACTTAACCTCTGAAGTGCGCATGGGGGTAATTGGAAACGTCCCCCTGTGCTGACGTATTTGAGGTGTTTCCGTCACTAAAATATTCATTGTGCCATTAATAGCATTAATACTTATCCATATGCGACTATTATGGGTTGATTATAAAGGTATTAACCTGAAACAACAATAAAACGAGTGAAAACAGCGTTTGGATGGTCAAAATCGGAGATATAGCCCGCGAGTTGTATAATGTATGGGTGAGGCAATCTGCTTTCCCGCCAATTTCCCCCAAGGCCACTGAGACACAGTCGATCGATACTCTCTCTCTCTCTCTTGCACTCGCTTGCTATCAGTGATGACCACACCCTCCAATCGGATTTCTAATGTTAGCACGAAAATATACCTCAGAATAAGGGAATAACAGGGAAAATAGGTGATAACTGAAGGAGAGGAGGAAAGTGGGGAAGGAGGGGAGGTAGAGGACTGAGATTTTGCATGGCCCAGGGGCCAAAAAAAAAAATAAATAAAAAAAAAAATAAAATATTTTTTTTTTTTTTTCGATGTCAAAAGTTGATTTTTTTTTTCTCTGACTCTTAAGAGTCTCCCCGCAGTGCGCCGGGGGAACTCTTAAGAGTCTCCCCGCAGCTCCCGGGTTAATCAGTTATAAACGCCATGCTGGTCTTTATATATTATGTCAGAGGGTATTCATAAATCTTTTGGACAAATTAAGATATTTCAGTTTGTATCGCCGCCTTCAACATACGGCGATCTAAAAAGATACTTCGGGAGAAGTTAGATCTCGTATATTTGTCAGGCTTCCCAGTTTTTGATCTACGAGATAATTCATGGGCCGGCGTCTTTTTTAGTTTTTTTTTTCCAAAATTGAATCTTGAAACAAACACCACCGGAAAGACTTAATCAGTTATAAACGCCATGCTGGTCTTTATATATTATGTCAGAGGGTATTCATAAATCTTTTGGACAAATTAAGATATTCTGAAATCTTTTACTTAGGAAACCCCACCGCGTAGCGAGCTGTAGTCGTTAAGTATTACGTCTCGTTACCCGGCGGGTTATTTAACACTTGTGTGCGAACATGATTGGGTTAACCTTATGAGCATTAATTCCTGGAAATTTTATTTTTTTCCAGAGCTGGGTCCCGGCAGGTCTATACAGAACCTGGAGTAAGTTTCCCACCAGTCTCTGTCATGGCTACCTTTGCCCCGGTTTTTGATCTATGCATTACGCCCTCCTGTTCAGGTATCCCTATTTTTGCGCACACCCTTTGTATAAAATGTGTTAAAATGTCTCGTTTGGTGTGGGTTACCTTTCCGGCGTTTTTCTCGTTGCTCCGAGAACACCGTTTTTGTTTGCCGAGTTTTAGTCAGGATGGCTAAAAATAGGTAAGTTACCCCGACGAGTTTGGTAGCTTGAGGGCTCATCAGAAACTGCGTTTTCTGTGGTCGAGCCTGGGATCAGGCTTCCTGTGTTATTCCCGGCAAGGATATCTAGGTGATCATGCTGACACCTGTTGGATATGGTTTTCTCAGCTTTTCAAAGCCATTGAAACAATGCTGTCTGTTTGTTTGGTCTTTCCCTCCCGGCGACCTTTTTACAAAGAGGTCTGGGGCAGGTATAATTGGTTTGACATTGCATATAACAACCCGTTGTACCTTCGGGTGGTTATATTAACGGATTTGCGATTCGCGATAATTTGTCAAACAATTGATTGATACAATAGAGTATCACGGCCTTCAAGACGGCGATCTATGAGGGCTTCTGGGAGAAGCCGGATTAGAGATTAAGATAGGCTTAGACTTTTTATGGGATAAAAAGATGCCTGAATCTTACTAGTGTTTCAAGTGTAAAGGAATACTTGAAAGACTTCATCTTTAATAAAGATATGCTTCATCTTTATGAGGATTCAGAAGATATGCTTAATTCTTTTGGACAGGTAAAGATATGCTGAAATGTTTAATAAGCCATTGAAACAATGCTGTTTGTTTGGTCTTTCCCTCCCGGCGACCTTTTTACAAAGAGGTCTGGGGCAGGTACAATTGGTTTGACATTGCATATAAAACCCGGCGGTTGTACCTTCGGGTGGTTATATTAACTGATTTGCAATTCGCGATAATTTGCCAAACAATTGATTGATACAATAGGGTATCACGGCCTTCAAGACGGCGATCTATGAGGGCTTCTGGGAGAAGCCGGATTAGAGATTAAGATAGGTTTAGACTTTTTATGGGATAAAAAGATGCCGGAATCTTACTAGTGTTTCAAGTGTAAAGGGATACTTGAAAAACTTCATCTTTAATAAAGATATGCTTCATCTTTATGAGGATTCAGAAGATATGCTTAAATCTTCTGGACAGGTAAAGATATGCTGAAATCTTTAATATGAAACTAAAGGAAAACGAAAAATAGTGGTGGAGTGCTACGGTTCGTTGACCGGCGGTTTTGTGGCACATATTTTGTACCATTTTTTGGGTGTAACCCTATGAGCTTTAATCCCCGGAAATTTCTCTTTCCAGGGCGGAGTACCGGTGTTGCACCAGGTGACCAGGTAGTTCCCGGGGGCGGGGTAGTTTTCCCCCAGTCTCTGTCATGTCGGCACTTGAACCTCTCATTGCTGTATGTTCAACGCCGTTAAGCTCAGGTATCCCTATATTATTTTTATTTGTTAATGAAATAATTTAATCACTGAATAATAATAAACATATATATTTTCTATGATTATATTATGATAATATTGTTTATTTATAGTAATTTATTTTAATGCAATTAAATGTAAATTAAATTAATTAGTATACTTTATGATTTTGCTCACCAGCTCTGCTTTAAATGTGTTAATGAGCTATGGAAGCTTTTAATTATCATAAACCTTTACGGGACTCGGACGAGGGCTCCCATTCCGAGAGTATACCAAGCTCGCAAGCGAGGGACAGCCACAGCCAAGGTGTATGGCGATACTCACAGTCCTGGCAGGACAGAACACATCCCTTTGTGACTCAACTAGTGCTGACGTCCACCGGGATGCCGATGTACCATCTTCTATCCCAGTTTTAACATGGCAACATGTGGAGGTCCCGGCTTCGGCGGGATCTTCCCATGATAAGCCAGACTTAGCGGATGAAGACCAACGATCTCTGGTCTCAGAGATGGAGGTTGAAGAGTCCAGTCACCTTCTAGGCGACTCTCAGGGTACTGTCGAATCTCCACGGAGTTCGTCATCGGCTAGGTATGTACCGGCGGAAGAGATTGATGGACTACTATTGAATGCACTTAATAGGTTCTTTGGCCCTACGCCGGAACCTCCTACAGTTGATACGGGAGATCCCGCGATGTCGACGAAAGTGCGTCCTCTGGCTACATCCTTTGCTTTAGCTAAAATACCTAACCATCCTCTTGTGTCAGATCCAATTTCCAATGTGACAGGCACAGCAGCTCTCACTACTTCCAATGTCCGAGTCATATCAGACATATCTCCCCCTCCTTTAGACAAGGCGCCAGTCAAAAACAGGAGCTATGCCTCTTTTATACGGGCCTGATGAGTCAGGGGTAGCAATGTTACGGAAATGTTTTGGATGTTCATATTAAGGCCATTCCAAGTTATTATAACCATGACTTAATTTTCCCACCAAATCCCTCCAGAACACCATTCTTGGTTCTCTCTTCCGGTTTTTGGTGCCGGCGGAGTCCCCTCTGCTTTGTTTGACTTCTTGGCCGCCACCCCCCAAATAATCAATTTGTGCGAATTATAAGATCCCTTTAGCACGCCTTCCCCAGCTTACCTAGACCGCGAGTTTAGGTTAAGAGGAAAAGCGTTTAAACTGTTTTCGCAATATATGGTTCCCAGAAAGTAACAAAGTCTCTGTTACGCTCTTCTCAGGCAATAGAAGCCGCGGAAGTCAGGAAAGCCATTGAACTTTCCCAGCGCTTGCTTCTCCAGACTTCCTTCCAAGTCTTTAAAGTTACGCATCATGCCTGTCTACGTTATGTTAAACCATCTTAAATCTTTAGGATTCAAGGTCAACTTAGTCAAAGTCAAACTCTTGTTCCCTCACGAGTATTTCAGGGGATAGGGCTGGTCGAGGACACAGCTTCTCTCACTCTGAGTCAGAGTGTGGACACTCGAAACAGATTTCGCAAAAACTGTTTATGTTTTTCCACAGTCTGACTACGACACGGAGACTTTGGGAATCTCTAGTCGGTTTTCTCAACTGGGTTCAGCTAACTGTGAAGTTGGGCCGGTTGAAAGTCTAACGTTTAATCTTGGAGGGCAACAAATATTTCCCACTATTACCGGCGGGGATAGTATGGCCTATCCCAACGTTATTACACAACTTATTAGCGGTTTGGGCGACGAGAGAAATGTTCCACGCAGTCATGTCATGAACCTCTCCTCCGCCGTCGGTATGGGTGGACATGGATGCGTCAGGAACGATAGGTTGGGGCTTTTAGTCAAACCTCGGGCATCAGGGTCAAAGGTTTTGGTCCCATTTAGACATCTTCCACATCAATGTCAAAGACTTACTAGTCCCCTTATCTGTCCTTCAGGCTCACGGCTCTGCTTTACGGGGCAAGTCGGTGGCCTTCAGAATGGACAATCTGAATGCAGTTCACTGTATTCAGAAACAAGGGTAATTGAGATCTCGGAAGTGGCTAAACGTGTCAGAAACGATTTTTATAATAGCCAACAGGCTGGACATTCATCTTCACGCATCTTATCTCCCAGGCGTAGCAAACGTCTGGGCAGACGCTCTGTCTCAGAGACAAAGCACAACGGTAGAATGGGCGCTCTTGCGATTGCGGAGCATTACCATCCACAAGTGGATTTGTTTGCGTCTGAGAAGACTCACAAACTCCCACTGTACCTCACCCGCCGGACGATAACGCCGGCAGGCGGACCAGACGCTCTGATGACGGATGGGAACAGGTTGAGTTCCATTTATCTATTTTCCGCCGCCAGACGCGTCTCTAATGTGCCACGTAGTCAACAAACTACAGGATTAGCGAGGCGTAGTCTCGCTAATCGCGCCCCTGTGTGGTACCAGCATTGGAACACGTGGTGCCCACACCCAGTGTCATTCCCGGTCGGGTTGTTCCACTTAGAACACAATTGGCAACCTAGAAACCTCGCGGACTTGTTCATTATGGACATTCAGGAGGCCAAGTGGCTAGCACCATATGGTAGCGACGTGACCAAGATATTCACGAATCAATATACCCAGTCTACAAAGCGACAGTTTCAATCGCATTGGCAAGCTTTTACGTCTTGGATTCTTAGAACAAAACAAACTGTGCCCTCGGTGGCGTTGGTTGTTAATTATTTAATTTATCTGTTCATGCAGAAACATTTATCTGAAAGTGATTTATGTGGGCAGGTTTTAAACTCCGCCCACCTCCCCGTCAGCTCATGCCTACCTGGTCACTGGACAAAGCATTGTCGTTATTTTCGTTCCCGTATGTACCAAAGACTGCAGATTTTACAAAAAGGGCAGTATTCCTTATGGCTTTGGCTACCGGGAACAGAGTATCTGAGCTGGCGGCGATGAGCAACACACCTAATTGCCTCAGGTTGATAGGCTTCATGAGTGTATTCACATTGCACCTTCCCCAGGATTCATAGCCAAGAATGAGCACAGTGAACACGTGTTTTCAGAGTTCACGGTGCCGGCGTTAAAAAGGGGAAAGGTGCACCATCTTTTTTGCCCAGTGCAAGCTCTAACCAAATATTTAAGAGTGGCACCTCTAATCACCAGGGTGCTTTATGGGTCGCAAGTTCGGGTGAACGCTTGATGGAGCGTACACTGGCTTCTCTCTTGGTCGAGGACTTTAAAGAGAAGAATCCCGGCGTTGTGGGTAAGACCCACAATTTACGCAAGGGGGCAGTCTCTTTACGTTTCCTTAATAATCTTTCGGTGGAAGTTATTAAGTCCACACAGTTGTGGGCCTCTAATCAGGAGTTTTTGACTCGATACCTTTCAGTAGCTCTGGACAAACCTTCCTTGCCATGTATAGCTTTACGGCAGAGGGTCTAGGTGGCCCTTTTAGTCACGTTTTGTTTTATTTCAAGAAAAAAGGGGGGGGGGGGGAGGGTGCAGTCAGTGTGACATAGGACACCCTAGACCCCTCCGGAGTATGTGTTCGGAACATACGAGCTGTGATACTGTTTGTAGGCATTGTATTATAAAATTTCTCTGTAGTATTCATTGCAGGAAATTGTGCTAAAGGCCAATAGTAGTGTTACAACAATTCTTGTTGTAAGTAGTTTTGGCTGTGAACCAATAGATTTTTAAGAAATCTCGGTAGTTGCAACTACGACTTTTACTTTTGAAGTATTTACTTCTGCATAAGTACACGAGTTCAGTACTTCTACGAAAGTGCAAGAATTCATTTATGTTTGGTTATATTTTTAGGAATATATCCACTAGTTAATGGGGTTTATATGTGCACATGTAAACTTTTAAGTTTTTAGTTTTCACCACTTACTTTAAGTGGGGTGCCTTCTTAACTAGCAGATCTGTGTACAGAGTCTCAGAGTTAACCCTTTTTCAAGCAGGCTTCTTTGAAGCACACTCCTGCTTGTACCCCTTTTTGAAGATTTAGGCTGTATAAAGTTTATGCACCCGAATATATCTTTTTTACAAAAGTAAGAATACTATGTGGTTGTTTGATTATCTGCTTTTCTAGAGTTATGATATGATTACGAATGTCCCCCTCCAGTCTTAGAAATCAGGCATGTTCGTCAATGATGGAGGGGCCACTAATAAATTATAGGTTTGACTCCTGTAAGGAGATAAAGAAAACCTAATATTTAGTAGTGGCCCCGTAATCATTGACGACTGGGGCCCTCCCGACCGTCCCCTTCCCATTCGTTGATGTATTAAGGATTTTGGTTTACTTGATATGTCAGTGAAGGAAGAATGACGCCTGAATCAGCGTCTGGTCAAAGATCCACACAAGTACATCCACGATATGATGGAAGCTTATTGGATAGTTATTCTTATTTTGTTTTTGTTTTTATTTTTTACGAAGTTTTTTCGTAGTGAGAACCCAATTCATAATGACTGAAGCCATGAGTGAGGTCGCGTGCGCTCATGATGAAGGCTCCTCAGATTTTAAATGCTCTGCACGGTAGATTCAAACTACGGCGGATTAGTGTTTGAAGAGGATGCCTTATGTAATAGGCATGTTCGTCAATGATTACGGGGCCACTACTAAATATTAGGTTTTCTTTATCTCCTTACAGGAGTCAAACCTATAGTCCCGGCCGTATATATATAATTATTATAAATTATATACCGTCGGACCTGGCAGTTTCGGACCTAGTTTCTCAGTTTGGACAGTTTCTGTAATTCTTTATGTCATATCATAGATATCAATGGACAGTCACAATATCACAAACTCACACTGATATCAGTCATATCATATCATTGACATTTGCAATGATATCAATCATATCATATCATTGACATTTGATTCATTGATATGACATAAAGAATAACAGAAACTGAGAAACTTAAACAGTTAAACTTCAGATAGACACCATGACTTGAGTTTTTTTGAATGTTTTGAATTCTTAGAATTTAGTGAAGTGAAAGACAAAAGACAAAGTGAAGGACAAAGGTAAATAATTAAATAACTTCTAGAAGCTGTTTTGTTTGTTTTGTTTTTATATACCTATTTTTGGGAGCGCGGAGCGCAGGCGCGCGGAGCGGGAAGCGCATCGGGTCTGCTGACAAAAGGAGCGCGTGAGCGCTGCCGCATTACCTTATGTCTGATGAGCGCGGAGCGCTGCCGCATTACCGGTCCCACCGGAGCGCGCCCACCTCTGATATTTACCCCTATGGTAAAGCAGCCGCTATGCCCGATCTACATTCTTGCCTAATCACGATTTTATGTCAATGTATTTAACTTGGCTTTATAGTATTGACTAAACTGACCAACAATAACTAACCTAATCCAATAAAATCAAGTACAATACATCAAAATATAATCATGATTACTGATTGTAAACACGAATGTAGCGGCACCACGGCTGCGGCTATGCTCCGACATTTCTAAAAACAAATTTTGTACATGTCAAGATTTTTATTTGAGTCCTTATTTCGGGATTATTTTGTTCTACTTGAATTTGTACAACATTGTGATGGGTATGCATATACTATAATGGCTTAATTTTGAGTATACTGTATGTATACAAAGTCTAATATAGGTTATCACCCTTTCATACGATTATGACGCTTCTTTCGGATATTCTGAGGATATAGCTAGGTACATTTATAATTATCACATCCAAATCGATTCTTTGTATATGGATACATACACAAAGTCTTAAAACTGTTATCAAGCTCCGAAAGTCTGAATCGGGTTGAGTTTCGACCCTGTGTAGGAGCAGGGTTGAGTTGGCTTGATATTGGACACCCTTTTATGGCATTTGGGTGTGAAATACGACACCATTTCCAGTCTATCGGAGATAGTGATGGTAAAGGAAAATGCGGCTTTGGCCTTCTAGAGAAAATGTCCACCCCACTCTCTTCAAAACTAGAAATGACAACTCCTCTCACCATGACAATGAATTATGGCAATCCAACCATCAAATTCCATATTCCCCTGAATCTGTACAAACTTCCACAAAATCACAGTCATCTTCTGACAACCATTTAAACCCTCCTAGTAAAAAAAATACCTGCGACAGTTCTTCCTCACATGAAAATAATTTAAGTAAGTCTACCATAAATGTTCCGTTTTCTGTCACGGGCCCCATAAAAAATCCCCTCAAATTGCATTCCCACACTATCATCAGCCCCGCTATCATTCAAACTAGAAGCATTATTCCCCCTCAACATCAGAAATGGATATCCCTTCGGCAAATGCCACAAGATACCATGATTTTGACCCCGCTAGTACCACGGTGGGCCAAGATCGATGCATGATTCAACCTGCCGTAATCTCATCTCGCCAAAATGCAATCCTTATAGCCAATATTTCAGAGGAAGTGTTAACATTACCTAAGGGATTGATTATTGGCGATTTAGAAACTTTTGATGAAGTTGCTCCTACCCATATCAATCCTAGTGCCCCCCTCATATTACCAAACATTCCTGATCATTTATCCACTATGCAAAAACAACAAATGCAACAGTTATTGCAAGAATTTAGCAACGTTTTTGCTCAGACTCCCACTGAAATTGGACAGACAACCTTAGAAGAACATGCCTTTTATACCACAGGACCTCCCCTTCATCAGCCGTCTCGTAGAAAAAAAAATCTGCAGCGACAGGAGGAGGATCAATGTTACGGCACAAAAGGAACATTCATTTAATATTAGTATCAATTCTTACAACCACTTACAGTATGTAGAATAATACAGTACTGTATTACCTCAATCCTTATATTCTAGGTTATATAGAAATAATATTTATTTACTTTAATATATCTAAGTGCTTTTATACTTTTACAGGAATTTCCACAATCGTTTATATGAATTATGAACTTTGATTTGGATTATATGCATCCAACTTACGGTGCCAGCCAGCTCAGACAGTGGGACAGTGGGAGACAGTTCGGATTCTTGCCTGGGAGGTCGACGGTACTACAGCTAATTAAGGTGGTAGATGATTGGATGCAAACTCTGGAGGATGGTGATGTAATAGACGTGGTATATTGCGATTTTATGAAGGCCTTCGATAAGGTCCCACATAAAAGGTTAATAGAGAAAGTTAGAAGCTATAGTATAGGGGAGAAATGTGTGAAATGGATAGAAGCCTTCCCAAAAGATCGGAGACAGAGGGTACTGGTGAATGGAATAGGCTCGGGGCAGAGGGAAATTACAAGTGGGGTACCTCAGGGATCTGTGTTGGGACCACTACTGTTCGTTATATTTATCAACGACTTACCTGAAGTTATAACCAATGGAAGTGAGATATACCTGTATGCGGATGACACTAAGCTGTATAGAAGAGTGAGGAGTAAGGAAGATGTGGGTTTGCGTCAAGGAGATGTGGAGGGCATGAAGGGATGGTCTGAACATTGGTTAATGCCTTTTCATCCAAAAAAATGCAAGTACATGCGGATTGGGACTAGCAAGATAGACAAGGTAGGATACAGTATGTATGAAGCGATGGAGGAAGTGAATGCAGAAAAGGGTATAGGAGTAGTGATAGACAATAAGTTAAATTTCTCAGAACATTTAGCGGAAAAGATAAACAAAGCCAATAGAATTGTAGGGCTGATAAGGAGGACATTTGTGTCACTTGACGAAGAAATATTCAGGAATCTCTATACAGCGCTGGTTAGGCCTCACCTGGAATATGCGAACCAGGTGTGGGCTCCATATATGGTAAAGGATATAGAAGCAGTGGAGAAAGTGCAGAGGAGAGCTGGCAAGTAGCAAGCTAGTACCAACGTTGAAGAACGCGGGCTATGAACAGAGGTTGAGGACACTGGGACTTCTGACACTGGCATATAGGAGAAAGAGAGGGGATATGATAGAGACTTTTAAGATAGTGTCAGGAAAGTATGATGAGGATGTGTGTGAAGGTATCTTCTTGATGCGGGAGGGAACAAGAATGAGAGGACACTCTAAGTAAATTTACAAGGAAAGAAATAGGCTTGAAAAGGCAAAGAACTCATTTTGTGATAGAGTGGTAAATGAGTGGAACGCGCTGCCCCAGTATGTAGTCGATTCCGAATCAATAAGGAAGTTTGAAAGTAATCTTGATAAAGCATGGGGAAGACAAGATTTGAAGTTTGATTATAAAGCAAAAATACAGAATAGAATTTTTTTTGAGTTTGCTGCCGCCGCCACCAACACAGTGAACGACCGCAGTAGTGCAAGTACTGGCACTAAGCTAGATACACAGGCCTAGTTTGCCTTTTTCCAGAGGATCTACTGTAAGAAACTGTAAGAAATGTGTGTTTGTGGAGTTAAAGCGACGGTGCCAAATTTCGGGAGTTTAAGGAATGGCAGACTAACATTCTACTGCCTTTGATTCTGGTATTCTTGGGGATTTTAACCTCTCTGTTGCGCATCCCCTATAGTATAAAGGCACCCCTGTGCGGAGGTATGACAATTTGGGCGACCCTTGCAAATATCGATGAAAAGTACATCAACGTGTAGGGAATGTTCGCGCGCATCGAGCCACATATATTTGACCCCCCAAAAAATGTCTGGGGGAGGGGGGGGGTCAGTCCGTAGTTGAAAAAAGTGGAGCGAATGGCATCGCACGGCCAGATTGTCATCGCGCGGCAAGATTTCCCGGGTGAATATCCGCACGCCCAGGGGGTAAGAGTAGAGGGAGGGGAGGGCGGGATAGGGCGTAATATCGCATATGTTTCCTATTTTGAGCACTTTTAATCTATGTAGAGTATGTGTACATATATGTACGTATGTAGGCCACACATATACCAAGGAATATGCCGCATATAGACCAAATATGCGACATATAAGCGAATTATGAGAGAGTTTAGAGGCGGGAACTAAGGTGAGAGAGTTTACGCGGGAGACAAGTGCTTGTGTACCGCTTGAGTGAGTGCGGGCCGAGCGTGTGGCGGGGTGGTATCGAGCGTTGCCAAGTTGTACAGGGTCTGTTGGCTGTAATATCACGTATATATCGTATTTTCAGCACTGTCATGCTATATATAAAGTATGTGTACGTATGTAAGCGACCCATATAACAATGAATATACCGCATTTAGACCAATTATGCGATATATAAGCCTTATGAATGTGTTTAGGGGAGAGTTGGGGTGGGTGGGTGGGTGAGAGGGAGGGAGGCAAGTCTGTGTGTCGCTGACCAAGGCCAGCCACGGCAGTCAGCTGTATGTTAGGGCGGCGTCGGCAGGGCCAGCAGAGGTCCTGGATGGCAATATTATGATTGTCCCTGTCACCTTGCCCTTTGTCTCTTTCTTCCCTTTGGCAGGGGCAGGGACAGGGGCAGTGGCAGGGGCAGAAGGGCCGGCAGGGGCGGCGTCGGCAGGGCCAGCAGAGGTCCTGGATGGCAATATTATGGTGGTCCCTGTCGCCTTTGTCGCCTTGCCCTTCGTCCCTTTCTTCCCTTTGGCAGCGGCAGGGGCAGGGCCAGGGGCAGGGGCAGAAGGGCCGGCAGGGGCGGCAGGGGCAGAGGCGGCTGGTGGTAGTGGCAGAGGTAAAAGTTTTCTTACCCATGCCCTTCCCTGTCTTCCCAGTGGCCCCGCAGGTCCTGCAGCCCCAGGGCGGCCTCCTGCGTCGGTGGTAGTGGTGGCAGTAGTGGTAGCAGTTGCCTGGGTGGTCGTGGCAGTGTCCCCGAAAGACAATGACCTCTGGGCACTGCCCCTGCTTGCACGTGTTTTACATGCTTTACGTGTAGGTTCCTCGTCCTCGAAGCTACTCGTGCCGTAGTAATGGTAGCTCAGGTCTTTAGCAGCCACTCTCTGCCTTCCACGGCCGCTGACACCACCAGAAGGAGGGCTGGTTGTGTCATCAGGGCGAGAGTGTGAGGGACGTCTAGGCTCCATGACAAGTGCTTGTATACCGCTTGAGTGAGTGCAGGCCGAGCGTGTGGCGGGGTGGTATCGAGAGTTGCAAAGTTGTACTACAGCCACACCAATTTGTAGCCGCCTGGCTGTAAGCCCGCGGTTTTGGTACGCGCTCAAAAACCTGGATTATATAAGGCTTCCCGCAGCGCAACGGTAAAACTCTTATTAGTCTTCCAGCACTTGCCGGGTTAAGGACTGCCATGATCTGTGAGTATAAGTTTCAGCAGCTTAAGAGTTACATCTATTGTATTGTTAATGATTTAGCAATTAAAGCATAGTTATGAGATTGTAAGTAGTGTTATTTGTTGCAGTCGTACGAGGAGTTTGAGGAGGTTGAGGAGAGCTGATGACGAATTTGCACGGTCAGCAATATTATGGTCTGGGCTGGCTGCGCGATGTGGCTGTAATGCTAGGACAATTTAACACCAATAAAGCATCCTCTGTAACGGAACCAGGCCTGTTTTTGTATCCCCCAAGATTCCTATGCTGTCGAACACCTGCACAGCGACCCCCGATTGGCACCCACATCAAAGTACGAAGATCAGGTCATGATTGATTCTGATCAACACAGGTATGAGTCATCAATACTTCTAGAAGCTTCCACAAGACGCCATTACAACATCGTGATTTATTCCTGAAGGAATGAACAATGAACTTTCTTCGATTTTAGTGAATCTAGCCTAGCCTAATTTGATAATGATAAATCTGAGTTAGCCTAGGCCAAAAATAAGAATTAGTTTGAAAACTAAATAAGAAAGATTTAACCCGTGGAGCCCCGGCTAGTTTTGTAATGTTTGCGCACCAGAACCCGGCCGGTTTTCAAAAAATGGTTTTATTCCAGAAACAATAGCGAATGGGTTAGGAATGAAGGAAAAACCACGAAAAACCGCTCAAAAAGCTTAAAAAATGGTCCTACAGAGCCCCCGAAAACGGATTTTATAAGAGTAAAAAATTGAAGGCAATTATCCCAAAAAAACAGGTTATTGCGCGCTCGCGCGCACGCACGTGGACTTTGAGAGTTTTCAACCATCGGCACGGGTGCGTGGGATACGTACACAGTTCCCATACAAATCTGAGCCCTCTTGAGTGGCTACACCTGAGGTCACGGTCGGCGCAATTGGGGCGACGCGCCAGGCGCGTCTCTGGGGCTGTGCGTTACATACATCGCCGACGCGTCAGGCGCGTCGCTGGGGCTGTACGGGTTAACTGAAACTTTGTGAATTAAATAAGCCTAGAAAAGAACAAATAGGCTATATAACAAAAATAAAAAATTGACTTGGCCTAGCATGAATGTGAAGCTGATTGTAAAATAGGCCTAGGACTCTGAGTTTAATATAAACTTTGTGTTTTAATATTAATTTATGCCAATTTAGCATACATTTTATATTTGTTACCATGATCATTAGGACCTGTATTCTTTAGGCTAAGTAACACACTCAGTACTGTATAGTAATTTACCATCTTTGAAGTACTGGTAGGTAAAAGTACATTACCAGTAGATAATTACAGTACCAGTAATTTGTAACTTACCTTTCTGTTTATTTTTATTTAACCCATCTTGCAAACATGTCGCATGAGCAGGACCAGCGTGACTTGGACGGAGTTGTAGCAGAACAAGTGAGTAGTTTAAAGAAATCAAGAGCGGGTTTGCTTGCTGCTCTGACTTCAAAGGAAAAGGTTCTTTCCGCTTTAATACAATCCGATGATGCATGCCGTAATAAAGTTAAGGATCAAATCCATGCAATTGAAGAAGCCTTTTCAAAATTTGAAGAACTGTCATTTCGGCTTTCAGAAATATTCTATAATGAAGATTTGTTTGACGATGTAGATGAGGCTAAACAGTATTACGAGACTGTAAAGAGTAAGATGCAAGCTCATTTAGACAAAGCTGGAGAATGGCTGATAAGGGAGTCAAAGTCCGCAGCTGACAGTTCTGATAACAATAGTCTAGGGGGAAAGTCATCAGCGTCTGAAGCATCGTCAGTACTCAGAAGAGCAGCAGCGGCTAAGCGGGCTTCACTTGAGGCAAAAGCCGAAGCAAGCAAACAAGCGCAAGAGAGGATTCTTCACCTGGAACATCAGAGGAAAGCAGCGGAGATAGGAGCCCAGCAGATCCATTTGGACGTTGAATTAGCTGCAGCAAGAGCCGAAGAGGAAGAACTGATTCGCTTCGAAAAGGAGGAGGCTGAAGAATCGTCACCAGTACATAAGAGACAGCCCACACCATGGCCCACAACATCACTAGCAAACATGAGAATATCTACAGAATACCCTTCTCCATTGTTTAGTTGCAAGCAGAGCACACAAGAACCAACAAGATTAAATCCACGTGCAGAAGAGTGGCACGGAGGACCTGATCAGAACATTTATCGATACCCAGGTACCGGTAACTATAAAAGACCACCAGTAAGGCCAGTAAGTCAGGACCTTGATAAAATAACACGGTTGAGCCAACCACTTTGTTACAGCAGCAGAAACAGTTGTTTGAGGTTTTGCAGCTTCCTAAGGTTGAACTTCAGAAATTCAGTGGTGATCCGCTGGAATACTATGAGTTTATCAACTCTGCGTAAGCAGAGTGGTATCCCCCCCCCCCCCCCCCCCCCCCCCCCCGTATAGTGGTACATGCTAACCGAAATGTCTGTCTGTCTGTCCGAGAACTCCTCCTAGACTGTTTGAAGGATTTTCACCAAACTTCACACGAACCTTCGGTGCGTGAATGCGACGGTAATTAAAAAAAGATGTTTTGAATTTGTGCAATAGTTATGATCTTAGGTCCAAAACATGGTTTTGCCTCCCCCCACCCCTTCAGGACCCCCACCCCCCACCCTGTACCTATCCCAAGCAATGATGATGGAGTTCTGCATGTGTGTGCCCTGTAGGGGCACACTCACACAGCACGCCATCGTTCAGGGGGCGAAAAAAAACTCGCCCGCATTTGTTAGGTTAAGTTAGTTTAGTTGACATTAGAAGGTGACAATTGTAGTGATGATGATAATAGTAGTGGTGATGGTGGTAGTGATGATTGTAGTAGTAGTGATGATGGTGACAATTGTAGTGATGATAGTAGTAGTAATAATGGTGGTAATATTAGTGATGATGGTAACCCTTCGCAGAGTTGGGTATGCCGTTTTGATTTTGGGCGAAACGGCACGTCTACTTTAAAAAAAATTTTTTTTAAATTTGTGCAATAGTTATGATCTTAGGTCCTAAAAATTATTTTGCCCCCCCCCCCCCCCCCCCTTTCAGGACCCCCACCGCCCACCCTGTACCTATTCCCTGTGTGTGTGTTACACACATCACAGAAAGCCACACATCATACACATGTTTCAGATGTGATGATAATAGTGAGACGTATGTCTGTCTTTCCGAAAACTCCTAGACCGTTCAACGGATTTTCACACAAACTTCTAACGAACATTCGGTGCGTGAATGCGACAGTCAGACAAAAAAGATTTTTTGAATGTATGCAATAGTTATGATTTTAAGTCCAAAATATGGTTTTACCCCCCCCCCCAACCCAGCAATGATGGCATTCGTTCTGGGGGCGAAAACACCTCGCTACGCATTTGCTAGTTTAGTTTAGATGGCATTATAAGTGATTGTAGTAATAGTGGGATTGATGGTGATAGTAGTGATGATGGTGATAATAGTAGTGATGATGGTTGTAGTTGTATTGTTGATGATGACAGTAGTGATGATGATGACAGTAGTAGATATGATGGTGACAGTAGTAGATATGATGGTGACAGTACTAGTAGTAGTGATGATGGTCATAATAGTAGTGATGATGGTGACAAGTAATTATGATAGTTGTAGTGATAATAATGACAGTAGTAATGATGGTAGTGACGATGGTGTGAGTATTAGTGAAGATGGTGAGTAGTAGTGACGATGGTGAAAGTTGTAGTAATGATTACAATAGTTGTGATGATTAAGATAAAAGTAATGGTGATGAGGGCAGTAGTAGTGATGATGGTAACAGTAGTAATGGTGATTGTAAGATGGTGGTAATTATAGTAGTAATGATGGTTGATAGTTGTAGTATCAATGATAATAGTAGTGATTAAGATGGTAGTGACAATGGTGACAGTAGTAGTGATGATGGTGAGAGTAATAGTGATGATTGTAATTGTAGTAGTGACGCTGAAGGAATGGTAGATGGATTAAGGATTATGTTTAGTAATGTGGATGTGTTTACCCAGGACAAGAAAAGAGAACTGATATGTAGGTTGCAGGATGAAGAGGAAAAACCTGATGTCATAGCCTTACAGGAAGTAAGACCAAAAAATGCTAGAATTGAAAGGGAACTGGTGGAGTATAGTTTGGAGGGTTTTGAGTTATATGAGAGGAATGCTATTAGAGCAGAGGTTGGAAGAGGACTGTTTATTTATGTAAGAAAAGAGCTCAAGGTTAATGAGGTGGATATGAGACAGCAGTATTGCGAGTATTTGTGTATTGAAGTAAAATGTGCAAGAGGATCAATTCTAATTGCCTCTATATATAGAAGCCCAAATAATAGTAGGGAAGAGGATGATAACCTACTGAAAGCAATGGAGGAAATAGATAATAGAGAGAACAAATATAAGGTTTTGATTGGAGATTTCAATTTGCCAAGGATCAACTGGGCAAATTGTACTACTCCAGCGGGACAGTGTAGCCTGGAAAACAAGTTTATAGAGAAAGTGAGAGATTGTTTTTTAACGCAACATATTACAGAGATGACAAGATATAGAGATGGGACGCAGGGGAGTGTACTTGATTTGATTTTTAGGAATGAAGAGGATATAGTGGAACATGTCAATGTGGATAGCCCTATATGTCGTAGTGACCATGCCTGTATAAGCTTTAGTTGCAATATTAAAACAGAGAGGGATAATAGAAGCAATACAACAAAAATATACATGTATGATAGAGCAGATTATGAGCTGCTGAGACGGTGTTTGGACATTGACTGGGGGGAATACTTGAACGGTGAAGACGCTGAAGGAATGTGGAGGAAAATTAGAGTTAAACTGGAGAATGCTGTATCCAAAAGTGTACCAGTAAGGGAATATAAGGATAAAACAAAATTGAGGAAAAGAACGAACCCAGAATTGCCAATGAAAAGAAAGCTTTGGACATTGATTAGAAGAAAGAAACGATTGTGGGAAAGACTAAAATTGTTAAAAAAGAACAGGAGGTCTAGTATAGAAGCTAAAGAAGTGGATCTGGAACGCAGAAAAATAAACAATAAAATAAGGTGGGAGACAAGGAGGGGGGTGAAGGAGAGGGAGAGAGAGATTGCCAGAAATGTGAAGGATAATCCAAAAATATTCTGGAAGTATATTCAGGAAAAGTTAACAAGAAGAGTAGGTATCCCAGAACTGATAGTAGACTTGGATGATGGGAATAGAGCAGAAACTGATAAGGAGAAAGCAGAGGTGCTGGGGAAATACTTTGGGGAGGTACTAACAGTGGAGTCGGTTGATGGAGTGCCTACTATTCCCATCAAACAGGCACCAGAACTAAAACTAATAGAGTTTTCCCATGCTAGAATAAGGAGGGCTATAGAAAAAATGAACAGAAGTAAGTCCCCGGGACCGGATGGGATACATCCAAGAATCATAAAGGAAGGAGGTGAGATGTTAGTAGAGCCATTACAAATGTTATTTGAGGTATCTTTTAATACAGGACAAATCCCGACGGACTGGAGAGAGGCGAACATAACAGCTATATTTAAGAAGGGAAAAAGAAATGACACAGGAAATTATAGAACAGTCAGTTTGACAAGTGTTGTGTGTAAAATAATGGAAACGGTAATTAGAGAAGGAATAATGGAGCATATGAAATCAAACCAACTTTTCAGTGGGAGACAGTTCGGATTCTTGCCGGGGAGGTCGACGGTACTACAGCTAATTAAGGTGGTAGATGATTGGATGCAAACTCTGGAGGATGGTGATGTAATATACGTGGTATATTGCGATTTTATGAAGGCCTTCGATAAGGTCCCACATAAAAGGTTAATAGAGAAAGTTAGAAGCTATAGTATAGGGAAGAAATGTGTGAAATGGATAGAAGCCTTCCTGAAAGATCGGAGACAGAGGGTACTGGTGAATGGAATAGGCTCGAGGTGGAGAGAAATTACAAGTGGGGTACCTCAGGGATCTGTGTTGGGACCACTACTGTTCGTTATATTTATCAACGACTTACCTGAAGTTATAACCATGGAAGTGAGATATACCTGTATGCGGATGACACTAAGTTGTATAGAAGAGTGAGGAGTAAGGAAGATGTGGGTTTGCTTCAAGATGTGGAGGGCATGAAGGGATTGTCTGAACATTGGTTAATGCCTTTTCATCCAAAAAAATGTAAGTACATGCGGATTGGGACTAGCAAGATAGACAAGGTAGGATACAGTATGTATGAAGCGATGGAGGAAGTGAATGCAGAAAAGGATATAGGAGTAGTGATAGACAATAAGTTAAATTTCTCAGATCATTTAGCGGAAAAGATAAACAAAACCAATAGAATTGTAGGGCTGATAAGTGATAAGGAGGACATTTGTGTCACTTGACGAAGAAATATTCAGGAATCTCTATACAGCGCTGGTTAGACCTCACCTGGAATATGCAATCCAGGTGTGGGCTCCATATATGGTAAAGGATATAGAAGCAGTGGAGAAAGTGCAGAGGAGAACTCTCAAGCTAGTACCAACGTTGAAGAACGCGGGCTATGAACAGAGGTTGAGGACACTGGGACTTCCGACACTGGCATATAGGAGAAAGAGAGGGGATATGATAGAGACTTTTAAGATAGTGTCAGGAAAGTATGATGAGGATGTGTGTGAAGGTATCTTCTTGATGCGGGAGAGAACAAGAACGAGAGGACACTAAGAAAATTTACAAAGAAAGAAATAGGCTTGAAAAGGCAAAGAACTCATTTTGTGATAGAGTGGTAAATGAGTGGAACGCGCTGCCCCAGTATGTAGTCGATTCCGAATCAATAAGGAAGTTTGAAAGCAATCTTGATAAAGCATGGGGAAGACTAGATTTGAAGTTTGATTATAAAGCAAAAATACAGAATAGTAAAAATGTTGCGTCTGCTGCCGCCGCCGCCAACACAGTGAACGACCGCAGTAGTGCAAGTACTGGCACTGACCTAGTTTGCCTTTTTTCAGAGGATCTACTGTAAGAAACTAAGAAATTATCATAGTAATGGTGATGATGACAGTAGTCGTGATGATTGTGGCAGTTGTAGTGATGATTATGATTGATGATGGTATTAGTAGTGATGATGGTAACCCATCACAGAGTTGGGTATGCTGTTTTGATTTTGGGGCAAAACGGCACATCTACTTTATCAACTCTGCGTAAGCAGAGTGGTATCGTTCCCCGTATAGTGGTACATGGCGGCCGAAATGCCTGTCTGTCTGTCTGTCTGTCCGAGAACTCCTCCTAGACCGTTTGACGGATTTTCACCAAACTTCACACAAACTTTCGGTGCGTGAATTCGATGGTAATTAAAAAAGAGATTTTTTGAATTTGTGCAATAGTTATGATCTTAGGTCCTAAACATTATTTTGCCTCACCCCCACCCCCCACCCTGTACCTATTTCCAAGCAATGATTATGGTGTTCTGTGTGTGTGTGTACACACTCACACAGAACGTCATCGTTAAGGGGGCGAAAAATAACTCTCCCGCATTTGTTAAGTTAAGTTAGTTTAGTTGACATTAGAAGGTGACAATTGTAGAGATAATGATAGTAGTAGTGATGATGGTGGTAATATTAGTGATGATGGTAGTAGTAGTGATGATGGTGACAATTGTAGTGATGATGATAGTAGTATAGTAATAATGGTGGTAATATTAGTGATGATGGTAACCCTTCGCATAGTTGGGTATGCCGTTTTGATTTTGGGCGAAACGGCACGTCTAATTTAGTTTAGTTGACATTAGAAGTGATGGTAGTAATAGTGGGGATAATGTTGATAGTAGTGATGATGGTGATTATAGCAGTGATGATGGTTGTAGATTTAGTGATAATGATGACAGTAGTGATTGATGGTAGTGATGATGATAACAGTAGTAGAGATGATGGTGACAGTACTAGTAGTAGTGATGATGGTCATAATAGCATTTATGATGATGACATTAGTAATGATGATTGTAAGATGAAGGTGACAGTATTAGTTATGTTGGGAAAAAGTAGTGATGATGGTGAAAGTTGTAGTGATGATGAGAGTAGTAGTGATGATGAGAGTAGTAGTGATGATGGTGAGAATAGTAGTGATGATTATAATAGTAGTAGTGCTGATGATATTAATGATGATAGTGACTGGTAGTGATGATGTTGAGTTGGTGACCGATCGCAGAGTTGGGTATGCCGTTTTGATTTTGGGCGAAACGGCACGTCTATCTTATTAAGAACTTTGATGAAGTGGTTGGAAAAACATCTGTGGACTCCAGTGTGAAACTCTCCAGACTAATGCAAAGTTGTTCTGGGCGTGCTGTCAGTGCAATAAAATGCTGCAACATGATGAGTGCCAAGGAAGGTTACACAAAGGCCAGGAAATTGCTTCAAGAGAGGTTTGGACAAACGTACATTATGGAGGCCTGGTTGAACAAGATCGTTGAAAGGCCTGAAATAAAAGCTCATGATGAAGATGGACTCCGAGAGTTTGCAGATGATCTCAATAGCTGAGTTGAAGTTCTTAAAGCATTGGGCATAGGGAATGAACTAAGTTCTGAAACAAGGACAGTCAAGATAGTAGAGAAACTTCCATCTTATTATCACCACAGATTCAGAACTGAAGCCGTGAAACACTTGGAGAAGTCTGGTCTGTGTTTCAGCATGCAGGATGTGGCTCAGTTCATTGATAAGATTGTAAGGGAAGCAAATGATCCGCTATATGGTGATTTGGGTAAGAAAACTCAAGAAATCAAGAAAGGAGGAACCAAGACCAAGAAAGAAGTCATCAAATCAAGAGGAACCAGTTTTTCGGTTGAAGCAAAAAAAATGGAAGATACCGGTACCAAGTTCATCGCAAGTAAAGTGAAGAGTGAGACTGTCTCTATTTCAACATCCAAGACAGTGAAAGCTTTGTGTCAACTTTGTGAAAAGTCACATTGGCTGTACGAGTGTACTGAATTTATTAACAAGAGCCCAGACAAGAGGCTTAGTTTTGTCAGGGCGAAGCAACTCTGCTTTAATTGCCTTCGCACTTCAAGCCATCAAGTTAGGAAGAGTCCTAAGATAAATGGTTGTAGTGTCAAGGGTTGTGAGATGTAGCATTCCAAGCTGCTGCATGAGGCATTTGGCGGTACTAAGCAAAGCCCTGAAGGGAAATCTGATTATGAAGGAACACCCAAGAGTACAGGAAAAGCACAAAGTTATGTGTGCAACCACCCAAGATCTGAGACAAAAGTTGCTCTCCCCATAGTCAAAGTGGTAGTGCAAGCAAAGGGTTCTTCAAAGACTGTACCAGTACTTGCCTTGTTGGATCCTGGAAGTAACAGTACCTTTTGTTCACAGTCTTTAGTTGAACATCTTGAAGTGAAAGGCAAATCAACAACATTGTCTCTTACTAATTTAAATGAGGCACCTAATGCTGAAGTATTGGAAGTCTCTTTGAAGTTGACAGCTGGTTGCAGAAGTAAGAAGACACTGAGCCTCTCTAAAGTTTTTGAAGTAAAAGACTTTCCAAGTTTGCAGAACAGTGTAGCCACCCAAGATGAAATTGAGAAGTGGGACCATCTGAAAGAAATCCATTTGCCTAACATGGAGAATAATCAGAATATGAATGTGGAACTCATCATAGGTCAAGATTATCCACATTGTCTGATGCCTCAGGAGGTAGGATGTGGTAAAGACTATGATCCGTATGCTGTGCACACTCTTCTAGGCTGGATCACCAGTGGACCCATGGGAACAAGATCGCAAAAGGGCCAAGCTATATCTAACTTTATCTATTCTACGCCCACAGCTGAAGTGAGCTTAGAAGAACAAGTCAAGTTGTTTTGGGCAGTAGATGGTGAACAACATCTTGCAAAATTTCAGCCTGAGAAGTCTTTGAATGATCAACAAGTGATAAATTTATGGGAGCAGTCAGTGACATTTGAGAATGGTCAATATCAGCTAAACATATGTTAAGGTTTTGTGATGAGCAAGGTTTAATTTTGTCCTCCAGAAACCTTCTTCCAGAAAATAGCTATACATATGTTAATGAAGCGTGGGAGACCAGGTCGTGGCTTGATCATGCAATCTCTAGCTCTGACTTTCATGACTCTATCCCAGAAATGGCCATAAGATACGACATTACGGATGACGACCACATACCTATAGAATTAACATCCAAATTAATGAGGCACCGGAAATAACAGAAACTAGCAATAGCATCAAGGCAAAAGTTCCATGGAATGTATTCTCAAATGAAGAGTGCCAAATGTACTGTGATAAAACCAAAGACTTATTAAATAGGGTGCAATATGATGGTAATGGTGTAGCACAATGCAGGGATCCAAAATGTAGTGATGCACAACACAGAAAGGACATTATTACATTTTACAATAGTATAATAGATTCTTTATCAAAAGCGGGGGAAAGTATTTTTAATAGCCATAAATATAAGTCCTCATTCAATAAGCCAGGTTGGCAAGACTATGTGGCTGACCTGTATCAGGCCTCCAGAGATGCTAGGTCTCATTGGCTTGAGGTAGGTCAGCGCAGACAGGGGCCTATATTTGAATTTCACAAAAGAGCAAAGGCTAGGACCAAATATGCCATTAGATTTATTAAGCAAAATGAAAACCAATTAAGGAAGGAAGCCCTTGCAAAGAGTCTGGCAGAACAGGATACTAACTGTTTTTGGAAGGACATCAGATCCATGCAAAATTGTAACTCACCATTACCTGTCAGTGTTGAGGAGGTTACGGGTGAAGAGAACATTGCTGACTTATGGAAAACTCATTTTAAGGAACTACTTAACAGTGTAAACCAAAGGTCTACTAATGGTGCAATTCAATATGTGAAAGATAGTAATTATGAAGACATTAAAGTGACTGAAAGTGATCTTGAGAATGCCATAAGAAAACTTAACCTAAACAAAGCTTGTGGGCTGGATGGTATATATACAGAACATCTTATATATGCAGATAAGTTGTTAATAGATAAACTTAGTTCTTGCATCACCAGTCTATTTACGCATGGTGTCCTGCCAGAGTCTATGATATCCGTAATACTTGTTCCTGTCATTAAAGATAAATCAGGTAAAATTACAACTAAAGACAACTACCACCCAGTAGGTCCTGATGTGGCGGCGTCTACGCCGTGGGGCCAACCGCGGATGGCTGCCGACCCTCCACGGCCGAAGACAAATTCAACGACCAGTGGAGGAAAACCGGATGCCGGCCGCGGGGAGCAGTTTCGGGAGCCAAACCGTCACAACCATCCCCTGCCCCCTCCCTGGGGGCACGGGTCCTTGGAGCGGCTTCGGTCGCGCCGGGAATTTCCACACCTCTCACACCACACACACACATCACACAGTTTTTCCTACACCGAGAAATGACTCTCCGGCTGTCATTTCTCGAAGACTTCTTCTAGCCGGAGACATTGAGAGCAACCCAGGACCCACGTTCACATACATATGTCCAACTTGCTCAAAACCCATCACTTCGAGTCGCCATACTAAGGGTTCAGTTCTCTGCAATTCATGCGGGAACTGGACCCACTTCACCTGCACAACACTTGCCTCCAAGAAACACTACACAAACACCTGGACCTGTTCCTCATGCCCCTCCCTCTCCCAGTCAAATCCCTCACCTAAAACCCGTCCACCTCTCCTCCCCAACCCACCTAACCTTCCCATATCATCCACTCCCCCCCCTAAAACCCGTCCACCTCTCCTCCCTAACCCACCTAACCTTCCCATACCATCCACATCCTCAACTCAACACACCACACCCCATCCTAATCCATTCCAACCCCCATCTCGTGCTCCCCAATCCCCACCCCCACCTCACCCATCCCAACCCCCAGCCCCTCCCTCACACCCACCCCCCCCCCCACCCCCCCCCATCACCCCCACCCCCACCCCCACCCCATCCTCGTGCAGCAGCACCCAACATACATCGTGCACATAACATTAACATTCTTCAACTGAACATAGATGGCATCAACACAAAGAAACACGAACTCTCACACTTCATCAAACAACACAACATACACATTGCCATCTTACAAGAAACAAAACTCCGCACAACACAAAAAACACCCACATTTCATAATTTCACCACCATCAGACAAGACCGGGCTGTCGGCGGGGGCGGTGGACTCATCACCCTGGTACACAAAGAAATATCATACATAGTAACCAGTGTACAAACCAAATCACTCCTCCCCCCAAATGATAACACAACAGAAATACAGTCAATTAAAATACGCACTGGCAACAACTCCAACATAACCATCATAAACACATACATCCCTCCCCAAACATCCCCTACAGTACCAAATTAATACAGACCACACTTACAACACATCACAAACACCCCACACACCCCACACATCATCCTGGGTGGTGACTTCAACGCCAAGACGTCGGCCTGGTTTGTCGACAACCACGACACAGACAGAGGGCTGGTACTACAAAACCAAACCGATAACCTCATCATCCTTAACGACATCCATCAACATACCCATATTCCTCACCAAGCCCTCTATAACCCATCATCTCCAGACATCACCTTTTGCTCCCCAGAACTCGCCCCCACAACATCCTGGAGGGTGGTCAGAACCTTAGGCTCTGACCACCTCCCGATCATTATCACCACCAAAACCAGACTCACCCCAGCTAGCCACAAACACACATACACCAATTATAAAAGAGCTAACTGGGAAGCATTCACAAATGAGACAGAACAACACTTCACAACTCTAAACAGTACACCCATCACTAACATCAACAATGCTGTACACATACTCAATAAAACTATCCAAAATGCTGACAAGAAACACATTCCAAGAGGTAACAGAAAAAGACACAACCCCAACTTCACACCAGAAATTCAAAACCTCATCAGACAACGCGACATACTGAAACACTCCCCAGCACCCCCCACACAAGACATCACACAACAAATTCAAGCACTCAACACCCAAACTAACAACAAAATACAAGAGCAACAAAAACTAAATTGGAATAACTTCCTACAAACACTTGATCACAAAACAAACCCCAAAAAACTATACAAAACACTAAACAGCATCACACTTTCCAACAGCAACACAACACAATCACATGCTGCAATCACAACAACAGACTCTACTCCTTCATGTAAACAACAAGCAAACACTCTCATCAATCACTTTTCACATGTCAGCCACCTAAAACCTCACAAAGACGACCGACGTGTCATCCGACGTAAGAGACAATTCCCCACAGACCCTGACTATACACCCTTCACCAATCACCAGACAAAGCATATCATCAACAATCTCAAGCACTCACCCGCCTGTGGCCTAGACAACATAAGCAACATACACCTCAGACACCTGGGACCACAAGGCATACAAGCACTCACTAACATATCAAACTACAGCTATTCACACAACACAATACCAGACATTTGGAAGCATGGTATCATCATCACATTCCCCAAACCCAACAAAGACCCCACGCTACCCTCCTCGCACCGCCCCATCACACTCCTTTGCTCCCCCTCCAAAGTCATGGAACGCCTAGTATTACAACTAATTACACCTAACCTACCCCTACCTCCAACACAACATGGCTTTAGGCCACTGCACTCCACAAACACTCTTCTCACAGACCTTACACAAAGAGCTTTCGACGGCATCAATTCAGCTAGACCACCACACAGATCACTATTAGCCACACTCGACATTAGTAAAGCCTTCGATGCCATCCCCCGCCACAACCTAACAAACAAAATCTACAACACAAACATGCACAACAACACAAAACGGTGGCTGGCCAACTTCCTAGCAGGCAGATGTGCACACGTATCTTTTGCCGGTCAGTCATCTAAAATCAGAAACTTTCCAAACGGAGTCCCACAAGGATCCGTCCTATCGCCCGCACTCTTCAATCTGTACATGCACGATATAACTACACCCAATACGCCCCAAATAAACTTAGCCTCCTTTGCAGATGACATAACACTCACATGCACACACCATGACCCAAAAAGAGCAACAGATCTCCTTCAACCCTATCTCAACACACTACATGGCTGGTGCACTACAAACAGACTTAATCTAGCCCCAGCCAAATCTACCGCAACCCTGCTCACAAGTTGGACAGGAGAACACGAATACATCCCTCAACTCACCATAAACAACACACCCCTAACACATACACACACACCCAAAATCCTAGGAGTAACATATGATACTCATATGACATTCAAACAGCACACCACAAACATTAAAAAGAAACTGACACCCAGACTTAACGCCCTCAGGTCACTTGCTCACACAAAATTTGGACACAACAAAGAAACTACCACCACAGTATATAAACAATACATAAGATCAGTGATGGAATACGCAAGCCCAGCCTGGGCTTCTAACCTAGCTGAAACACATCATAAGACCTTACAGACTATTCAAAACAAAGCCCTGAAGATCATTACAGGCTGCACAGCTACTGCACCCACAGATCACCTACATCAAGAAACCAAAATCCTCAAAGTCAAAGACCATCTGGACATGAGAGGCACTCAATTCTTGGCAGCAGCCTCCACGAACCAAGACCACCCACTAAACTACATGGCAACACACCCACAGACACCAAGAAATATCAAAACAACACCCAGCACACGGTATCACACACAATTATTGTCCTCTCTCCCTCCCTGCCCACCCCGAACCAACTTCCAGAAGCACATCCATACTCATATCTCTCACCGATCCATCCACTCACTCACAGACAACACGCAGCTGCATGCACGACCTCCCGAAATCCATCCTTCCGAATCCTCCCTTCCTCGCGAGGACAGAGTCCACCTGGCCAGGCTGAGATGCGGACACCATCCAGCTCTCCTGAGCTATCAGAAGAGACTGGATGACTCCGTTGTCGACGCCTGCCCGGGATGTAACACAGCACCCCATACCATTAAACACATCATAGAAGACTGCATTTCACACAACCACTTACGCCAACAACACAATCTACACTCAATGAGAGCTCTGTGGGAAAGCCCGATCGTGGCCGTGGCCTTTCTCAGGGACTCGGGGCTGTTCGGCCAGGCAGCTTAGGGAACAACAACAACAACAACAACCACCCAGTAGCACTTGATAGTGTGGTGAGTAAGGTAGTTGAAATGATATTGCTAGAAAGAATGTCTGCATATATTGTCACCAGCAGCAATCAGTTTGGCTTTAAGAAAAATCACGGCACAGACCAATGCATATATGTGCTGAAAGAAGTGATTGATACATACAACAAGCTAAATAGCTAAATTTTCTCTTGTTTTCTTGATGCAAGTAAGGCTTTTGATAGGGTGTGTCACAAAACCTTATTTGAAAAATTAGTTAACAGGGGAGTGCCTAGCTATATTGTTAGGATACTTATTTTCTGGTATGCTAATCAAAAAATGTGTGTAAGAGGGGGCAACATCCTGTCAGGCTCTTTCGCCGTAACCAATGGTGTTAGGCTGGGGGGGATATTGTCTCCGTATCTTTTCAACGTCTACATGGATGATCTTAGTCTGGAGCTGAACAAGACTCGCACTGGGTGCTGCATTGGCAGCACCATTGTCAATCATCTCATGTATGCTGATGACCTAGCCTTAATCGTGCCCTCTGGAGCAAGACTGGAAAAATTATTAAGAGTATGTGAAAAATTTGGAATCGAACATTCAGTCAAATTTAATCCTATAAAGAGCAATATCATAATGTTTAAATCTAACCTTCTATTGAAATCAAAGCTACCTAAATTCCATTTTTATGAAGAAATTATAGAAGTAAGTAAAGTAAAGTATCTAGGACACTATATTTCAAGTGATCCCTCAGATGATGAGGATATGGGTCGTCAGCGAAGGCAACTTTACATGCAGGGAAATTCAATATTAAGAAAATTTCATATGTGCACATGGGATACAAAAATAACATTGTTCAACTCCTACTGCTCACCAATGTATACAGCACAACTATGGTGGAACTATAAGAAAATGACAGTGAATAGACTAAGTATCTCATATCACAATATCATGAACATGTTTCTGGGGCTCTCAAAATATGAGAGTACAAGTACGCTATGTGCCTATATAAACTTACACTGTTACCAATCACTCATTAGAAAGCTAACATATAAATTCATTCAGCGCCTTAACACTTCTGAGAACAGTATCATTAAAATGCTACAAACTCCAAGCATAGTGTACACCTCTAGGATCCAGGCACACTGGAGGAAGTTGCTCTATAAGATTGGGACCGGACTTAAGTCCGGTTCCAATTTGCAGCAAGTTAGGAGCATTAATAAGGCCTTTAAAGGGTTAAAATCGAGTGCAAATGGCCGGGAGCGCAGCGGGCCAGACAGCCGACTCCCAGGGCTTACCGCTGCCCATTAACTCATGTTCCCTGTGTTCTCGAGAGGCCGGCAGTGTAGCCAGTAGTGAGCATAGCTGGGAAAAATATGCCGCTATACGCTAAACTCCCATGTTACGTACTGGGTCCACTGTATGAGAACCACGAGTGCTACGTAGCTCGTTCTGGTCTCATTTTGAAGCTTTTAGCGCCTAGTTTTTTGCTGAATAAATTTTTTTTCATGCAAATACTTGATTTATCATTCAGGAGGGCCTGAATATGCCCAAATAAGCCCAAAACCCAAAACAAAAACAAAAACAAGGGTTAAGTAATGATTTCAGGTCTGCTACTCTACAGAATTAGCATACCGGTACTGAACCTCATAGTGCAGTACAGTACCGATATTCCTATACTGTACTGTAGCAACATACTGTACCGGAAGCTAAATGATGTGAGGCATGGTACTGTACACAATTAGGACAGTGGTTTTGGTAACACAGTAGTTTGATGACCACTGTTTTTGGTTGAGGCAGTGCTGTGAACTACATGATAGCAAGCTGGGTATTATTTAATTTCTTTTTATTTTATGTAGCCTATGTACAGTAGCTTATATATATTTATGTTACTGTAAGGTATATATGGACCCCAGTATGGTCCCCTCTGTACTGTGTGAGTCTGAAATAAATATTATTATATTATATTATTATTACCCATACCTTTCAAGTCTAACCCACTTGAGCTGCACAACAACAGGAGCATGGCGGAGAAGAGACTGCAGAGTCAAAAGCATCGTCTAACAAAGGATCCAAAGTTGCTGGAGCAATATAAGAATGAAATAAAGACTCTAGTAGCTAAAGGATATGCAGAAGTTCCAGAGGAGGAGATTGATGCCTTTCCTGGGATGACATGGTACTTACCCTGCAATCACACAGGACCTTCCTACATTATCCATACGAAGAAATGTTGCATCCCTTGCATTATTCTACAGATATTTTCACAGCAATTGTTCCGAGGAACTTGCTTCAATTGTGCCGCCTCTCCACATCTTTCCCCGTAGAACTAGGGCAGCTGAGAGCGCCCATGAATTTACACTTTCTCCTCCACAATGCAGAACTTCTGCTTATCAGAATTCATTTATCCCCAGAGCTACTACTCTTTGGAATTCACTTCCCTCGAATTGCTTTCCACAAACTTACAATCTACAAATGTTTAAATCCAGTTGTTACAAACATTTTATGAATGGAGGATGCCTTTAGGCACATGGACCTTTTGTTTTATCTGTGTTTTTCCTTCCTCCGTTCATTGTCTCTTAAAAAAAAAAAAAAAAAAAAAAAAAAATTTGATGTGAAACATACTAGCAAGCAAGAGAAGTTCAGAATTGTGTTTGACTGTGCCGCAGAGTCTAGGGAATTGTCACTGAACAAGTGTCATGAAGGGACCTGACTTGACAAACAAGCTTCTTGGTGTGTTGCTGAGATTCAGGCAAGGCGAAGTTGCAGTGATGGTAGATATTGAAGCTACAGTATGTTCCATCAGGTGCGTGTTACACCAGACCACCGAAATGTTTAAGATTCTTGTGGTGGAAAGATGGAGATTGGTCAAAACTTCCTGCCATCTACAGAATGAATGTGTACTTGTTCGGAGGAATTTGGAGCCCAAGTTGTGCGTCGTATGCTCTACAGCGCACTGCTAAAGACCAAGTCAATAAGTTCAGTCCACATGCCATTTCTATTGTAATGAAGAACTTCTACGCGGATGATTGTCTGAAGTCCATTGAAACTGAGGATGAAGCTATTGCCCTGGTAACTGAGCTGTGTGAAATGTTAGCATCAAGAGGTTTCCATCTAACCAAGTGGATGAGTAATAGCAAGAAGGTGCTCGGCTCCGTACAACCAGGGGAAAGAGCTACTGGTATCAGGAACCTAAACCTGGATCAAGATGCCTTGCCCATTGAACATGCATTGGGGATTGAATGGGACACTGAAAGTGATCAATTGGGAATTAGAACAACAACAAAGGACAAAGAAAATACTAAGAGAGGTCTGCTCAGTGTGTTGAGTTCAGTGTACGATCCTTTGGGACTTGCATCACCCTTTGTGCTGTTAGCTAAGAAGATCTTCCAAGATGAGTGTAGACAGCAGAAGGGCTGGGATGAAGAGTTGTCTCCCACTAGTCTTGACAAATGGAAGAAGTGGCTCCATGACGTACCAAAGTTGAGTGAATTCAGTGTTGACCGTTGCTTTGTGTCATCTGAATTTGGTAACGTTGCAAGTTATCAACTACATTATTTCTGCGATGCCTCTCAGGAAGCTTATGGTGCTGTTAGCTACTTAACCCGGGAGCTGCGGGGAGACTCTTAAGAGTTCCCCCGGCGCACTGCGGGAAGACTCTTAAGAGTCAGAGAAAATAAAAATCAACTTTTGACATCGAAAAAAAAATTTGTTTTTATATTTTTTTTTTTTTATTTTTTTTTTTTTTTGGCCCCTGGGCCATGCAAAATCTCAGTCCTCTACCTCCCCTCCTTCCCCACTTTCCTCCTCTCCTTCAGTTATCACCTATTTTCCCTGTTATTCCCTTATTCTGAGGTATATTTTCGTGCTAACATTAGAAATCCGATTGGAGGGTGTGGTCATCACTGATAGCAAGCGAGTGCAAGAGAGAGAGAGAGAGTATCGATCGACTGCGTCTCAGTGGCCTTGGGGGAAATTGGCGGGAAAGCAGATTGCCTCACCCATACATTATACAACTCGCGGGCTATATCTCCGATTTTGACCATCCAAACGCTGTTTTCACTCGTTTTATTGTTGTTTCAGGTTAATACCTTTATAATCAACCCATAATAGGCGCATATGGATAAATATTAATGCTATTAATGGCACAATGAATATTTTAGTGACGGAAACACCTCAAATACGTCAGCACAGGGGGACGTTTCCAATTACCCCCATGCGCACTTCAGAGGTTAAGGATAATCAGTGAGGATGGAAAGATTCACTGTGCATTGATTGCAGCCAAGTCAAAGTTAGCACCCATCAGACAGATGACAATACCAAGAAGAGAATTGTCAGCGGCAGTGGTAGCAGTGAAGCTGGATGCTACCATACGTAATGAACTGGAGTGGGAGTTGCTTGAGTCGGTCTTTTGGACAGACAGCATGATTGTACTGCAGTATATCAAGAATAAGACCAAGAGGTTTCAGACCTTTGTTGCCAACCGAGTCGCAGTCATTCAAGAATGTTCTCTTTCAACACAGTGGATGCACGTAGGAACAGAGCTGAATCCTGCTGATAATGCTTCACGAGGACTAAATGCAGAAGAAATGGTAAGTAACACAAGGTGGAAACAGGGGCCGGACTTCCTTTGGCAGACAGAGGCTTAGTGCGTAGTGCAAACAAGATGGGCGGTACCCACGAGAGCTCCGTGATCATCTCTACATTTCGCTTACTGGTGAAGTTAACTGGGGATGGGAGGTGTAAGAAAGTGTTCATAAAGGTACAGTGGTGCAAGGGATGTAAAAAAAAAAGTGGGATAATGTTTCAAAGTGCTATTACAAGGAGTTCTACAGGACGTGGCGGCCGAGGTCGAGGACGCGGGTACGGTGGCGGGAGCAGCCCCCCACAACAGCAAAGAGGCTCGCCAATTTCTTGACACAATTCATCACACCAAGCCAGGTCAGACACACCGCAACAACATGGAGAATCAGTCTCAGAGGATCATCAATGTGCAGGTGGAAATAATGGAACATGCACCCACAGGGCTACCCAAACAAGAGAACCCAGCCTTTGGATTGCATGTGATGGTTGTGCTAAGTGGTACCACTGTGCTTGTATAGTTATGTCCAAAGAGGTATACAAGTTCTTTAGCAGTGGAGGCAGGACATATAATTATATGCAATGGATGTTCCAAAGATGTACCAGATCTTTTCAATACCAAAAACTTCCTGAAAGACATAGGTAGTAAAATGAAAGAATTTGAACAGGATATGAATTCCGTGAAAAATAAAATAGATAGCCTAGTGATCAAGACCGTCTATCACGAAAATGAGGAATTCGAGGAGGCTGTACAAAATCAAATCAAAGTATTCTTTGAGGATGAAAAGGAAAAGGATTTCAGGAGGCCAAATCTCATTCTGGCAGGGATACCAGAAGCTAGAGCAGAAGAGCCACATGCAAGAATAAATGAAGATGTAAACACGCTGAAAGATATAGCCAAAAACCTAGGCGTTGAAGGAGAAGTCGAAGTGAGAACCATGGTAAGACTGAATCATCCCCGTGAAGCAGGTCCACACATTCAATCCAAGCCTAGACTCCTCAAGGTAGTCCTAAGAAGCGAAGAAATGAAGTGGAAGATACTTAAAGAAGGTGGCAAACTCAAAGGAATGAACAGACAAGACAGGAAGAATGTACGAATTATGCCTGACCGCACATTTAAAGAGAGACAAGCACACGCAAAGTTAGCCAAAGAGAGGGACGCAAAAAACGAGGTTCTAACGAGACAGGGAAACACAAAAATAAAGTGGGTCGTAATGAGCGGGAAACTAAAGCAAGTACCGGTGCAAGGAGCAAACCAGGAAGCAAGCCGTCACACAGCTCAGGATCCGGCACCCCAAGATCAGCGACAGGATATACCCCCATCGTCGGACACAGCAGTCCGAGAAGGGAACGTACCCCCACTTCAGCACCCTGTAGGGACAAACCTATAGATGAGCTTAACTGTGTATATACAAATGTTGATGGTATTAATACCACCAACAAAAGGGATCTCTTAGGTTTAGTTATTCATAAGGAAAAGCCACATATTATTTTTGTATGAGAAACCAAGTTAAGTTCTAAGGACCCATCTGCCTGTTATTTTGATTGTGGCAACTATGCTGTATACAGGAAGGATAGACCTGCAGGAGCTGGCGGAGGTGTTGCCATTCTGGTGAGGAAAGATGTGCCTTCGTCTGAGTGCCCTCTCGCTGTTCAGGAAAACGTCGAGGACATCACATGTGAAGTAAATATTGAAGGTAACACAATCCTCCTAGGGTGTTTTTACAGGCCACCAAACTCATCGCGGGAATATAACAATGATATCAGGCAGACACTAATTGATTTGTGCAATATCAGCGCTAACCAAGTATTAATAAGCGGAGATTTTAACTTTAAGGAAATAGACTGGGAAGACCACTATGTTCATGGAGGCCCGCAGAGTGAACAAGCAAAATTCTATGAATCTTGCCAAGATGCCTTTCTGCACCAGCACGTAACAGAGTTCACCAGAGCAAGAGGAAGTGATACCCCGTCCTTGTTAGACCTAATCTTGACCAAAAATTAACTAGAATTAAGCAGCATACAGTACAAAGCTCCAGTCGGGGCAAGTGATCACAGTGTTCTTGTGTTTTCCATGAAAGTGGACGGAGAGTTATCATGCGATGATTTAGTTATTAAGAAACAGTACCATAAAGGAAACTACGTGCAAGCAAATGAGATGTTTAGCGGCGTAAACTGAGAGAGCTAAGAGATAAAAATGTGGAAGAGGTCTGGGTCCCTGGGAATGCTTTATGGATAACTACAATAGAGTGACTCAGGTTTGTGTGCCACTCACACATACAACACCGCATATGAAACCTAGACCCAAATGGATGACCCAGAGAGCTCTGAACAAAATTTGACTGAAGGAAGAAACCTGGATACTGTACCGTAGGAGAAGAACAAGAGCAAGATACAAGGCGTATTGCAAAAGGAGGAACGAGTCTACTAAAACAGTGAGGGAAGCAATATACCAGTTTGAGAGGTCTCTTGCGCAAGAAGTCAAGGAGAAACCACGCACCTTTTATGCATATGCAGAAGCAAATCACGGATCAAGGAAACTGTCTCCAACCTTAAACGCCCAGACGGATCATCAACGAATTCCTCACAAGAGGCATGTGAACTGCTGAACTCGGAATTCCTAAAGGTCTTCACCAGAGAGTCAGACAACAATATTCCTGAAGTGCGCAAAACCAGTTTGAAGGAGAAGGATTACAACAGTGTAACTTCAGCGTGCAGGATGTCCAGAAAATCCTGGCAGGCCTCAAGGAAGACTCGGCACCCGGACCTGACGGCGTTCACCCTAAAATGCTGAAGGAATGTGCATCATCACTAGCCTTTCCTTTCTGGCTGTTGTTTAAGTCGACCCTTGCAACTGGGAGGATAACAGAGGACTGGACTAAAGCTAATGTAATCCCAATTTTCAAGAAAGGAGAAAAATCCAATCCACTCAACTACCGACCAGTCAGCCTCACCTCAGTTCCCTGCAAGGTTATGGAGAAACTCCTAAAACAAAGAATAGTTCACCATCTGGAGAGCAACAACCTTCTCAGCAATCTTCAGCACGGGTTTAGATCAGGAAGGTCGTGTTTAACGCAGTTACTAGAGTACCTGGAGGAGCTAGAGGATGCTTTAGATGATAGCGACAACGTCGACGTAATCTACTTAGACTGCAAAAAGGCCTTCGACACGGTCCCACATCTCCGTTTGTTAAAAAAGCTAAGAGCAGCAGGAATTGGAGGCGACATTATTGGGTGGATTGAGAGTTTTCTAAGGAATAGAGTACAACGCGTGACCATCAAGGGTACCCAATCACAATGGCGATGAGTGTGGAGTGGCGTACCACAAGGAAGTGTACTAGGGCCAATCCTCTTCCTAGTGTATATAAACGACCTTATGGAAACAGTACAGTCCGACAGTAAACTTTTCGCCGATGATGCCAAGATTTACCGAAGAATCAAGACGCATCAAGATGGAGAGACCCTACAAGACGATCTTACCAAACTTCAGGAATGGAGCACTAAATGGCTTCTTAGTTTCAACGAGGAAAAGTGTAAGGTCATGTACCTGGGGAGGAGAAACCATGGATGTCAATATCATGTAGGAAACACTCCACTAACTACCACAACAGAAGAGAAGGACCTAGGAGTATATGTCACCCCAGACCTAAAACCTGCAACACAGGTAGCCAAGGCGGCTGCCAGTACCAACTCCTTGGTGGGATTATTGAAAAAAACATATACATACCTGAATGTTGAAATGTTCCTCCCGCTGTACAAATCCCTGATTAGGCCTCGACTCGAACATTGTATACAAGCCTGGTCCCCTTACACTCGAAGAGATATCAACAAACTTGAGCAAGTTCAACGGAGAGCAACTAAACTGGTTCCGGAATTGTCCGAGTCATCATACGAGGAAAGGTTAAACCGCCTTGGCTTAACTAAGCTGGAGCAGCGAAGGAAGAGGGGTGATATGATCCAAACCTATAGAATCCTACATGGTATTGATGCAGTGAAGGGAGGGCATTTCCTACAGCTCGCTCCTAGAAACAACCGGCGCCTGACACCAGAGGACACAGCCTGAAACTAGCAGAGCCTAGACATAGGACATCCAAGAGGAACAAATTTTTTAACGCAAGAGTGGTTAACCAATGGAATAGTCTCACAGAAGAAATCGTTACGAGCCAGAGTGTTAACACGTTTAAAAATAGATATGACCGGTATGAGACTGTTAGGCGGAGAAGAGGCACCCTTTATGAGCACTGACTTCCATGCCTCTTTAACTATCACTAGGTAAGCAAGCAGTGGCCAAAGCGTCAGAAGGACGATCAAGATCTGTTACAAGATGACAAGGAAGTAAAACAAGAAAAACAAGTAAGGCAAGAACAAATTTCATTCAGTGCGATCTCAGAAGAGAAGAAGAATGCAACTGACAAACTACTGGAGCACTATTCAAGTTGGTTTCGTGTGAAGAAAGCTGTAGCATGGGCGCGCAGATTTGGAAATTAGCTAAAAGAGAAAAAATCAGATGCTTGGTCCTTGAAGGGAGCAAACCTTAGCACTGAGGAACTTGCAAGAGCAGAAAAGGCCATAGTCAAGTATGTGCAGAAGACCCATTACTCAAAGGAGATTCAAGCTCTTAGAAGTAGTCAACAAAGTGTTCCCAGAAGTAGCTCAATTTATCGTCTAGAGCCATTCATTCATCACGATGAATTGCTCAGAGTGAAGGGACGTCTACAGAGGGCACCCATATCTGAAGAAGCAAGACATACAGTGATACTGCCTCAAGAACACCATATTGCGGACTTGATTGTTCGAGATGCTCATGAGAGAGTGGGCCATTCTGGACGAGAGCATGTCATGGCACACATCAGAGAACGTTTTTGGAAAACTAAGGCACGTCAGCTAATCAACAGAGTTTTAAGAAAGTGCATCACTTGCAAGAGATACAGAGGACCACTGGGAGTACAGCAAATGGCAAGCTTACCTGAAGAAAGAGTGACACCAAATAAACCTACATTTACATCTGTTGGGTTAGACTGTTTTGGGCCTTTCTTAGTTAAGAGAGGCCGGTCTCAAGAAAAGAGGTATGGTTGTATCTTCACTTGTTTGGCAGTTAGGGCAATACACATAGAAAAGTTGAGCTCAATGAAGGCGGCTTCCTTCATCAATGCCTAAGTTGAGCTCAATGGAGGCGGCTTCCTTCATCAATGCCTTAGTTAGATTCACAGCAAGTAGAGGAAAACTAGATAATAGGCGGTCCGACAACGGTACTCATTTTGTCGGAGGTCGACGTGAGTTGCAATATGCAGTTGCCCAGTGGAATGAGTCAAACAAGCTACACACTCATCTTCTTCAAAACAACATCAAGTGGAACTTCAACCCTCCTGCAGCTTCACATATGGGAGGAGTTTGGGAAAGACAAATCAGAACTGTCAGAAAGACTTTGACTGCCTTAGCCGGAAAGAGTGTTCTAGATGATGAGAGATTGGATACTTTGTTTTGCGAGGTGGAAGCTATAGTCAACAGTAGGCCATTGACACCTATTTCTAGTGATCCTAAAGATTTGGAAGCCTTAACGCCTAACCATCTGCTGTTGTTTCGTCCAGGTCATGCAATTGCTCTAACTCAGACATGTAAGCAAGATATGTTTGGTAGAAAGTACAGTACAAAGGAGTACAAAGGAAATCAAGCAACAACAGGACCCTTCTAGGCTGCTTGTCCTCCAAAACACTGAGGATCAAGTGTCCAAACAGTGGTTTAGAGTGGGTAAGGGAACATTGGAAAGGGAACTACTGCCCTAGAACTAATGTCCGTGGCAGGATTAGGAAGTTAGTAGGGGACAGATGGGTTAGTAACTGAAGGGGGGATAAAATAAAGTTATTCATTTACAAACGCAGTCAGTCGCGGGTTTGATGCGAGATATTTGTCTAAGCGGAGTTTAAATGAATCAACGGTGCTGCAGTCTATAACGTCTCGGGGAAGCCCATTCCACAAGTTGACAACTCGATTGAAGAAGAAATTCTTAGATTCGTGTGAGTTAAAAGATTTACCAATAATTTTGCAACCGTTTCCCCGCGTGTAATTAGATTGGTCGATAGTGAAGTACTTACTACAGTTCATATTGTCGATGCCTTTGATGATTTTGAACACTTGAATTAAGTCACCTCTTAATCTGCGCTGGGTTAAAGGAATATATTTAATTCTCTAAGACGCTCTTCGTATGGTTTGTTCTTTAGGCTAGGTATCATTTTGGTAACTCTACGTTGAACTCATTCTAGCTTGTTTATATCTTTTTGGTAATAAGGGCACCAGGATTGAACGCAGTATTCCAGAAGAGGGCGGACTAAGGAATTGTAAAGGGTTAGGATAACTTCTTTGGATTTATGCTCAAATGACCTGCCTATAAAGCCAATTATTTTGTTTGCCTTCTTAACAACTTCTGAACATTGTTTACTCGGTTTTAGGTTACTCGATATTGTTACTCCCAGATCGGTTTCTCTGTTTACATTCTTAAGCTGAGTGCCATTCATCGAATAGTTTGCTTTCTCATTTAGGTATCCGATATGTAGTACTTTACATTTATCCGCATTGAAACTCATTTGCCAAATTTGGGCCCAACATGATAATTTATCTAGATTGTGTTGCATATCGTCAACTTGTTCTTTTGAGAGTACGTTATTTGCAATTTTTGTATCGTCAGCAAATTTTGAGATTGTACAGGTGAGACCCTCATCTATGTCGTTGATGTAAATTAGAAAGAGAATTGGTCCTAGTACCGATCCCTGGGGTACCCCGCTACTTACATTGGTCCATTTAGATACCTTACCGTTTATGACTACTCTTTGCTTTCTGTTGCTGAGCCAATTTTCTATCCATTTCAACACACCGTCTTGTATTCCATGCGCTTTTAGTTTTTGCAGTAAACGTTTGTGGGGAACTTTGTCAAAGGCCTTTTGAAAATCAAGGTATATAATATCTACAGCTTTACTCTCATCGTAGAGGTTGAGGATATCGTGGAAGAAGTCTAAGAGGTTTGTTAAACAGGAACGTTTTTTACGAAAGCCGTGTTGAGTATCTTTAAGTAAGTTATTTGCCTCTAAGTGATTTACGAGTCTGTCTCTTATGACCGTTTCTAGCATTTTACACACAATTGAGGTTAAGCTAATTGGACGATATTTACTGGGTAGGGATTTGCTGCCTTTTTTTAATATCGGTGTTACGTTGGCTAGCTTCCACTGATCAGGCATAGTCCCAGACTGCAAGGATTCATTGAATAGCAATGTCAGTGGTTTGGAGAGCTCATCCTTAGCTTTTTTTAGAACTCTAGGCGAGATTGTATCAGGTCCAGGCGTTTTATTTACCTTGAGTTTATCTAAACAATTCAATACTTCTCTCTCTGTAACGGTGATATTGCTTAGAACATCTGAATTATCAATCTGAATCGGCGATGGTGTAGGGATATCACTGAGGTCTTCGGTTGTAAAAACTGATGCAAAGAAGGTATTGAGGGCATTACTCATTTGTACTTCGTCTTTGGTGTATTCTCCATTTTCATCGACTAACGGTCCAACAATTGAAGTAACTACTTTTTTCTTTCTGATATAACTAGAGAATTCTTTCGGGTTTGTTTTACTTTGATTCGCAACATGTAACTCCAGGGTCTTTTTACTTTGCTTAATTACTTTTTGGCTTTGCGTCGTAGCTCTACAAATTTCACCCGTTCTTCGTCATTTTGTGAGGTTTTTAATCTATCATTAGCAAATTTTTTAGCAAGCAGACAGTCTGAAATATCTTTATTCCACCATTTGGGCTTATCATTATGGCCTGGACGCCGTATTTTCGATGGTATGCAGTCTTGCACTGCCTTAAGGTAAGTGGTTGTGAAACAATCCCAAGATGTATTTATGTCGTTATTGTTAGTCAGAATGCTCCAGTCAGTTTCTTTAAGCTTTGATTTAAGTTTATGAAAATTTGCTTTCTTGAAATTAGGGACTTTCTCAATGCTGCTATTTGATTTGTTACTAGTAAACTTTAAAGTGAAAGTTATCGTACGATGGTCGCTGTTACTGAATTCATCACCAACATTCAAATTCTCTATTAATTCTTCTTTTGTTGCGAGTACAAGGTCGAGCACATTATTACCACGGGTCGGAGATTGTACAAATTGAAAAAGTGAACTCTCTTGCAAGTTAGCATAGAGGTCGTGTCCAAAGTGTGAAGTAAGAATATCGCCCCATTTAGTCACGGGTAAGTTGAAATCGCCAAGAATTACGGTATCTTGTATGTTAGTTATTTCTGCAATTTGTTCATAAATTTCACTGTCAGTTTGCACTGATTGAGATGGGGGTCTGTATAATAAAGCTAGTGTTATTTTAGTTCCTTGTTTATTATTTAATAGTACGTAAGATATGTCTATATTCTCAATTTGAGGTTTTGACATTAAGACGGGATTAAGACTTTCCTTTATAAAAAAACAGAACTCCTCCTCCATTTCTATTGATCCAACTTTTCTCAAACATTGTATAACCAGGAAGCGTATATTCGGCTAAAAAGTCTCTGTCTTCCGTATTTAACCAAGATTCTGTAATGCCGATTATATCATAATGTTTTGTAAACACGAAGTGGAGGCAAGTGCAGTTTCTTGCAGACCAGTTCTGGAGGAGGTGGACTAGAGAGTATCTTCCAACATTGCAGTTGCGCCCGAAATGGCTTGAAACAAAAGAGAAATGTTCAAGTTGCAGATTTGGTGTTGCTGCTGGAGGAAGGTACTCTTGTAACTCCTAGGCAATTCTGGCCTCTAGGATGGGTTGAGCAAGTGTTCAAGGGCACTGATGACTTGGTGTGTTCGGTTAAAGTACGAATTGTCAGTAATGTATTTGTTAGGCCTGTGACAAAGTTGTGTTTGTTAGAAGGATGTGAGGAATCAGTAAAGTCTCAAGGAAGCAGTCAGGACTTCAGGCCAGAATAATGCCTCCTGACTGGGAGTGTGCGACTTGCTCCGCTCTACAGAGGCTGGGAATCATGTTTGTGCCTTCTTTATTAGGTTTAAGTAAAATCTCATTGAGCCTCACTTTTAAGGGGCCGGAATGTTACGGCACAAAAGGAACATTCATTTAATATTAGTATCAATTCTTACAACCACTTACAGTATGTAGAATAATACAGTACTGTATTACCTCAATCCTTATATTCTAGGTTATATAGAAATAATATTTATTTACTCTAATATATCTAAGTGCTTTTATACTTTTATAGGAATTTCCACAATCGTTTATATGAATTATGAACTTTGATTGGGATTATATGCATCCAACTTACGGTGGCAGCCAGCTCAGACCTATGTGTGTTTGTGGAGTTAAAGCGATGGTGCCAAATGTCGGGAGTTTAACACCTTAACCCGGGAACTGCGGGGAGACTCTTAAGAGTTCCCCCGGCGGACTGCGGGAAGACTCTTAAGAGTAAGGGAAAACAAAAATCCATTTTTTAAAACACCCCCAATTTTTTATTTTTTTTTTTTTTTGCCCCTAGGCCATGCCAAATATCACTCCTCCACCTACCCTCCTTCCCCACTTTCCTCCCCTCCTTCAGTTATCACCTATTTTCCCTGTTATTCCCTTATTCTGTGGTTAATTTTCGTGCTAACATTAGCGAGTTGGTAGCAGGGCGTTGTCATCACTGTTACCAAGCATGGGAAAGAGCGAGAGAGAGACTATTGCGGAACAGTGTCTCTCCAGACAAGGGGAGGGGTGGAGGGCAGGGAGGTTGCCTCAGCCATACATTATGTAACTCCCGGCCTGTATCGCCGATTTTGACCATCCAAACACTGTTTCCACTTGTTTTATTGTTGTAACAGGTTAATACCTTTATAATCAACCTATAATAGGCGCATATGGATAAGTATTAATGCTATTTATGGTAAAATAACGATGTTAGTGATGGGAACAGCTCAAATACGTCAGCACAGGAGTGTGGTGTCTCATACCCCCCATGCGCACTTCTTAGGTTAACAGCGGGTGGTGGAGTATATTTCACTGTGCCGCTCAGCGGGGGTTTTTAACCATAAATGGGGTTGTTTCCGTGCTCTTTTTCATGCATAAACAAGATCCAGAGCATAATACAAGTATGTATCCCTGAAAGAGCGTAAATTGAGCTTTCCAATGACACTCGAACCATCCTTCTACGATCACTGGTTGTCTTGCAACGATCGTGCAACCGAAGGGCAAAATTGCTAAAATACGGTAATTACGTATGTAGCGAGGGAGTGAGGGTGGATGTAAGTGGAGTACATCTCAGTTAGTCCACGGCGGGCGTGGCGAGCGGTCATGAGGTAACCCAGGCTCCTCCCGTCACTCGTCTCTCTCTCAGAGTCAATATTGCGCCAAATTTGCACTCGGACTTAAGTCGGGCTAGTAGGGTCATTTGCTTGGAATCCGTGACCATTTTGTTCCTACCTTTTTCTCTCGATGGATTTGACAACCTGAACCATTTTAAAGGAAAATTAGCTCCTATGCTCCTCTGAAAAATGACGGCTAACTCTGCTAAAGCCCAATATTCAAAATGGCCGCCAACGCCAATTAAAAAACACCCTGAATAACGCGCAAGTATGTCAAGACATAACAAATTATGCAGCAAATGAGAAATATCCTTTCGCTATTAACGACACTGTTATGGTAGTGAAGCTCCCTGTAATAAATAAATTGGGACCGCGATATGTGGGCCCTTACGTAGTCTCTCATATCCCTAATCAGTATCAAACTTCCATTAATTACCATGGAGAAACAAGAACGTATAGAAACCGGTTTGTCAGGATTTATAAACCCATCACTACTTCATCTGACAATCCACCCATCTGCACAATTGACACAATTGGACGCCACCAATATAGCCAAGTCCGCATTCAAGATTGTCATTCTCTTAAGTTAATATGAAGCCTGTATGATGTATATTATTAAATTAGAAAATAGTATGTCACTCTACCAAATAAACTACCCTGAAAACATATTCCTTCAAGTCTCTTTTAAAGATTTGCCAGCTGTATGAAGTATAGCAGAGAAACCTATAAGAACGACGGACCAACCGACTTCCCCCTCGTGACACCCTAAAGATGACCCTTAACCCGCAGCACCAGGTTAAGGATATTATTCCATATAGATGTTGCCTATGTATTATTGTTATAGACAAATACTAACAAATGTTTCAGACGTAGGGGAGGAGTGATGTATATAATTTTGCTAATCATACCCATGCCCACTTAGGTATAGATAATTCATGCCTTCCTGAGTTCAGGCAAGACGCAGTTGTAAACACCCCTTAATACCCCTTTGTGCAAACAGTAGCGGCGTCACCGACCTCCAGTGACCCAGAACTGTCAACTTAACCTTGCCAGCAAGTTAGCAATTTATATAGAAATCTATGTTCCCTATATATTTCTCTTAAACTAATAATGAACAAATGTTGCAGAAATAGAAAGCGACTTCCTTCTATAGCCCCTTCTATCCCCCCCATGCACAGTTCCTATAGGAATAAATAACCTTTTTCCAAGTTCCGACAACATCAGTTCTAAAAACCTACCCCCCCCCCCCCTTTTGCATGACTATATAAACTCCGAGCAGAGACGACGAAGACAAGTAGAAAGAATTTTTCTCTGGATCGGCAACCCGCTCTATACAAAACATTGATTTTTACGCCATGGTTATTGACCCCGGCACCCCGAAGTCTTTATTCTATCTGTAGATACAATTACTTTATTCTAGGATCTTTGTTATTTGTGGCAACACCATTTCTTAACATAGAGCCCTAAAATAGTTCTTGTATTATAGTGTAACAAGTAAACTAGATAAGTACAACTTTCTTATTTCTGGCATTCACAGAGATTAAGACTGTTATATTTATTGGTTACATTTCTATCTAGATAAAACATTGAAAGAGTAAGGCAAGACCTCCCTTTCAGTATTTTTCTATTTAGAAATTATACCCACACTTCTCACAGAGATCTAGGATAGAAAGATCTTTTGTGTTAGAAGGGTTTAGCGAGACACCCTTACGGGCACTTTGCATACATAAATCCTAGGCACAAATTGTCTGTGGCAATCCACCAGAATTTGTGACTGAAAGGTTAACACCGCCTTGAGTACTTTGAACCTCTTATAAGGGTTAGAGACAGTCAAGAAGAGCAATTATCTCAGCTCATCTTGCGATAGTCCGATGCTAAGTTAATCCGGCAAGACCTGAAACATGCATTTGTTAGGGATTTCTATTTTATTCAAGTGTCACTGGTTTTAATTGTGATATTGTGCTTATTATGGTGGATGCCATCTTTAATTATTTAGGATTGAATATCGTATGCAATGTTATGAGCCTGGTATAATTAATTCGACCTGTAGACAGCTTAGTATCATATATGAAGCCTTTAATTACTTTAGAAACATCAGAAATCATGCCAAAACTGTATTAAACCTAACTAAATCAAACTTTCTCCATAAGCAGGCAAATAAACTTCTAAATAATCCAAATGATAACAAAATATTTTGGTCTACTCTTAACTCATTCAAATCCAACTTCACTACTGCTTCATCCATTCCACCATTAAAATCTCCGACTGGCAATCTTGTAAGTGACCCACGAGGTAAAGCTAACCTTCTTGCAGATATTTTCTCCACCAACTCAACCTTAGATGACATAAATCAAGATGTCCCTGTACTTAATTTTAATTCACCTGAAATTCCCTCACTTAAGATCCACACCAGACATGTCAAAACTATTTTGCAGAATCTCTCAGTAGATAAGGCTCCTGGTCCAGATGAAATTCCTCCAATAGTACTTAAGAATTGCTCCTTGGTGCTCGCTCCTGTATTGGCAAAATTTTTCCGTCTGTGTACTCATACCTCATGCTTCCCAGTACCCTGGAAAGAAGCAAACATCCATCCAGTTCCTAAAAAAGGTGCCTCTTCAGATCCATCAAACTACAGACCAATAGCTATAACTTCCACTCTTGGCAAAGTTTTTGAAATTATATTAAATAATCACATAATTAAGCATCTGGAGAATAATAAATTAATCAGTGATAGGCAATATGGTTTTAGACGATGTCGATCAACTGCAGACATTCTTTGCCTTCTTACGCATCAAATCAACCAAGCTACAGACCAACATGGTGAAACACATACAATAGCACTGGATATATCAAAGGCATTTGATAGAGTCTGGCATCAATCCTTATTGTCGAAGATGTCACACTACGGCCTTGCATCATTAGTTCCACTAATTTCTTCTTATCTTCATAACAGAAAAATACGTGTAATGGTAGATGGCCTTTATTCTCAGTTTCACTCAATAAATGCTGGTGTTCCCCAGGGATCAGTTTTGGCCCCAACTCTGTTCCTCATTCATATCAATGATCTCATATCTACCACTCATAATCCAATACATTCCTACGCAGATGACTCAACACTCCACAGTTCCTTCACATTTACCAATTCTTTCACCCAACCCGATCTTATAAATTCAAAAATAAACACTGCAATTTCTCTGAACCGGGACCTTTCTAGAATTAATGAATGGGGACAAGAGAATCTAGTTTCCTTTAATGCACAGAAAACCAAGTACATTCAATTTTCTAACCGACAGAATCTCACTGACTCCCATATATTTTTTAATGATGTAAATATTCCCACTTCCCCTAGTATTGACATTCTCGGTGTAACATTAACTACTAACTTGAGCTGGACACATTATGTTAGAAGCATTGCTAAGAATGCCTCTAAAAAACTGGGACTCCTGTACAGAGTTCGAGAATTCTTCACTGACGAGCAGTTGGCCGTAATATATAAAAGTCATGTGCGCTCTCAGATGGATTACTGTTCACCTCTGTGGGGTGGAAGTGGAGTGGTTGCATTGAGGCAGTTGGACAAAATTCAAAATAAAGCTATTAGATTAATCAATAACCCTGCAATCACACAGGACCTTCCTACATTAGCCATACGAAGAAACGTTGCATCCCTTGCATTATTCTACAGATATTTTCACAGCAATTGTTCCGAGGAACTTGCTTCAATTGTGCCGCCTCTCCACATCTTTCCCCGTAGAACTAGGGCAGCTGAGAGCGCCCATGAATTTACACTTTCTCCTCCACAATGCAGAACTTCTGCTTATCAGAATTCATTTATCCCCAGAGCTACTACTCTTTGGAATTCACTTCCCTCGAATTGCTTTCCACAAACTTACAATCAACAAATGTTTAAATCCAGTTGTTACAAACATTTTATGAATGGAGGATGCCTTTAGGCACATGGACCTTTTTGTTTTATCTGTGTTTTTCCTTCCTCCGTTCATTGTCTCTTAAAAAAAAAAAAAAAAAAAAATATAGGAAGATATTTTTGTTCAAGAGTGTACGATTCAGTGTGGGGTGGTAGTGCAGGCAGTTTTCACCTACATCTTTTCACCTACCAAGGATTTAGTGACTGTTATGCCCTGTTTTTATGCAGGATTAACTTGGTATAGGTGAGTTCTACAAGACTGGGTTATAGGATTGCCTGCAAAATACATAGAGGGAATCAATAGAGGACATAGATAATCTCAAAAGAAAATGGTTTATAATGCAGCTTTATTCTTAACAACACTAGGCAGAATAGTAATTATAATATTCACAAGAAACAATGGTAAATTGGATAAATCAAATGCATACTTTGGACTTTCTATAATCTCTAGCACTTATCGCGGTTTTAGAGAGAGACACACTTCCCACTTGCAACGTTCAGGTATTATTATTCTGATCACTTTACTTCAACGATATGTAAGGTACACTAGTGACACAAGCTAAGTATTCTCATTAGGTTACAGTAATGGCAATATGACTCTTAATCAAAGGTGAAGGTATATAAGTAATATAGTTATCCCCAAGAAGGTACGTAAGGGGGATATCAATAGCTAGCTTCACTGGTATGGTAGTTTCACTTCTTTAACTCGCACTTTGATACACGTAGAGTAATATGGTTAAAGCGATAAGGTGATAGTATGAATACTCGTTAATCAATATACGTTAAGGCCGTAATCTCCGTCTGAAGATTTTATCACTGCGGCTATATTCAAACACAGTACTAGGACACTGAGGTGAGTATTATATATTCATTAATTATTATCACTGGAAAAGGTTAACAACACACTTGCATAGCGATCACTTCCTTCACCATAATAGAGATAGATGAGACATAATATAATACACTGTATGGCGAAAACAATAGTATCGTCGCACTGATACTTTTGAGAATTAAGCACTGTGATGGAGTTTCCTGGTTATCTTGAGTCGTGATGTTGGGGGTTAACAGCTGCTCCGGGGCCGTCTAAGTTGTCTGGTAGTGTAGAGAAGGTTACAGATGGGTTAATGGGTATGGGGTCTTACATATGGTTCCGTAACTGTGGGGAAGACAGTTGGTCACCATATCGAACTAACGCAAGTATTCTGAGCGGGTAGCTGTGAACGAATGCTTGACTATTCTGACCTTTAATTAACCGGTGATGAAGTTCCGATATGTTACTCTTGGATGGGGACCTTAAATACAATGTCTCAGGCATAGGCCGGATTAACAAGGTATCGGACGAACGTAAGATAGTCGGGGGAAGCAACTTTCTTATCTGTCTCTGGTCTTTGAAAGAGGTTCAAGGAACTCGGGCGGTGTTTATACCTTTTAGTTAACAATCCTGTTTGGGAGGCCACAGACAATTGTTACCAAGGAGTTATTCTTGCAGAGTGTTCAATTAAGAGTTTCTTGCATAATTCCTTCTAACATAACAAGATCTTTCTGTCTTAGATCGGTTATGAGTCAAGTGTTTTAGTATAAAGTATTTTAATTTAGTTATCTGTTGGAAGGCGTTTTCCTGCTTCAACAAAACACTAAACTATAACAGAAAACGTACTCGGATGGATAACTATTGAATCTGGGGAAACCAAATACGATAGGTTATACAAATGGAGTTACTGCTGCACTCTATGATTAGTTATAAACCCAAGTAGAAGAGGACATACTACTATGCGTTTGTAAGACAATCAATAATTGTTGGTCAATTGGTTATTTGTGTCTATAATATTACCTTACGGGAGTCCGGGCGTAATAAGATATTCACAAAAGGTTAATTTACCTACTCACAGATTTTACAGACTATGGGGTGCCGAATTATCAGTAATCTTGAGGGGTGGATTATAATTAGACTTTCTCACAGAGTGGTAGGCCATTGAATTGAAAGCTAATATGGAACTGGTGAGTTTGGTCTGGGTGGAAGCATTTATAGGGTTGGTCAAGGTGGGGTGGTGAACTTTGGAACTACTGGATGTTGGGGTTCTTCAGAGGTTTATTTGTTCTTTTGAACTTAGGGGTTTTTACAATAAGGTCTGGGTATCTTTAGTACAAATTTCAGTACTCTGGCAAACGTTCTTTATACCTTTTACGATATCAAAAGTTAGTATTATGGTCTGTGAGAGAGATATATTGTTGAGGGGGAGGGACTACTTTATGGGGCGCAGTAGAGGCCCATGCTGGTAGGCATTTTCAGCATTATGTATCAATGGCAGTCTCTGTTTTAGCGGAAAAGCTATTATAAGTTGGTAACTGAGCTTAGGTATGATTGTTGAACTTGCTAATGATTAGGGAGTATAGCATATTGTCAGGTAATGTGACTTTGCTCATTTGGGTATTAACCCTTATTTAGCGGCGAGCAACATAAGTCGAGTTAAATAAAGCTGGACTATGTGGCGGCGCTCGACATAACTCGAGTGGCAATTTCAGCACGTAATGTGGCTGAGAGAGAGAGACAAGTGGTGGCAGGAGACTAGCGAGCGTATGACTGCTCCAGACCACCGCGGCGAACCTACTGACACAAATCTCAGCTCCCTCCTCCCTCTCTCACTCGCTACATACTCAATTATGTACTGAAAGTACCGAATTACCTGCTTTTTGCACTCGCGTTGCACGGTTATTGCAAGAAAACTATCCATCATACAAGGATCGTTATGGTGTCATTCGAAAGCTCTGTTTATGCCCTTTCAGGGATAGGTACTTGTTTTACGTTCTGGGTCTTATTTAGGCATGAAAATGATCACGTAAACAGCCCTATTTTGGCTAAAAACACCCCGCTGTGCGGTACACATAAATAAACCGCATAGGCCGCTCGTAAGGTGTTAAGGCTCACCTGGTGTCTGGCAAGAATGGTTGGTGACCTCTGGGTCACGATGCAGCTACGCGGGGAAGGATGCGCAGGCGTGGGGGTTGGTGTGTTCCCCTGTGCTATGGGGGGGGGGGCTGCACCTTAACCCTTCCTCCCCGGGCTGTCTTACCAAATGACGGTCGCCCCTACCCGGGCAATATGGCTGAAAAACGTCTAGGCCTAGGCTACCGTATTTATGTTTATTTTCACTGCTAGAACTTTCCCACTCATCTATAATCGTAGTGCGGTTTTCAATCTGTATTTTGGCATTGAGTAGAGCTCTGTAAGTCAACTGGTTCAGTTGTCATGACGATTTCAGTGGAGCCAATATTGCAGAGATGTTGCCAATATGGGGGCTTTTTAGACACTAATTTCGTCATGACGTCAGAACAATAACATTGAGGAGTCTTCTCCTTCTTGTTTTGGGAGGTGCGGTGACGAACGCTTGGGTTTGTTGACATACGTTGTACGCACGGCGTTCGGACCAAGCTTAATTAGGCTATTAAGCTCATGCCTTAGATAAGGCATACCGGGTAGCGGCCCTTCTTTCGTGCTGTCCTTACCTAAGGCAGACCGGGTAGGAAGGGTTAAATACTGCGGCATCGAGTTCTTTACGTTATTTGTGCTGTGACATAAGTTTAAGTTGTCATGATATACACCCTTAGTTAGGGTTGATCATTGAGTCTGGTTTTTATTTATGACTGTAACTCAGGGGGGTTATTAACCCGGGAACTGTGGGAAGACTCTTAAGAGTTCCCCCGGCGGACTGCGGGAAGACTCTTAAGAGTCAGAGAAAAAAAAAATCAACTTTAAACATCGAAAACATTTTTTTTTTTTTTTTTGCCCCTGGGCCATGCAAAATATCACTCCTCTACCTCCCCTCCTTCCCCACTTTCCTCCCCTCCTTCAGTTATCACCTATTTTCCCTGTTATTCCCTTATTCTGAGGTATATTTTCGTGCTAACATTAGCGAGTTGCAAGCAGGGCATTGTCATCTCTGTTAGCAAGCGAGTGCAAGAGAGAGAGAGAGTATCGATCGACTGTGTCTCAGTGGCCTTGGGGGAAATTGGCGGGAAAGCAGGTTGCCTCACCCATACATTATATAACTCGCGGCCTGTATCTCCGATTTTGACCATCCAAACGCTGTTTTCACTCGTTTTATTGTTGTTTCAGGTTAATACCTTTATAATCAACCCATAATAGGCGCGTATGGATAAGTATTAATGCTATTTATGGTAAAATGAATATTTTAGTGATGGAAGCAGCTCAAATACGTCAGCACAGGGGGACGTTTCCAATTACCCCCATGCGCACTTCTTAGGTTAATGTGGTTTGTTTGAGAGTTCAAGGTCAGGGGGGAACAACCTTTTTTAAGGGGGCAAAGGTTGTTGTACTAGTCTCGCACGGCCCGTCCTTCTGGGTCGAGTTGAGAGGTTGTTTTAACATGGTAGAGGAGAGTTATCTGTGATAAAAGGATAGAGCTTTTATTCTATTTACTTGTACTCGGGAAAGAACCTGAATCGGCACTTTAGAACAGGCTTTTTACAATATAACTGAATGCGGGAGGTTGAGTTGGGGAGAGCCCTGCGTAAGGCTAACTGGGCCATTTCGCGGTTGTCTCTTTGGAATTGGTAAAGTGACCTTTACTGACGGTTGGAGTCAAACTAAACAATTGTTTCTATTGCTGAGTTATTTGTGATAAATGGAAAGGTCTTTTAGTGGGTTTCTTTGTCCTTCATACTGGCATTGGTTGGGTAGAGAGTTGGAACTGGGCATAGGGTTATTATTACATTTAGAGGCCAGGTTAGGGGGAAGAAGGGTGGTGGTCAAACTCGGTGCATAGAGGTGGCATTCCTCTACGCTTTAAACAGGGACAGTTGTGTGTTTATTGGGTAGTTTCTGAGGGAGGGGGATACAGGGTGATCCAAAAGGTTAGGTGTGTGCGTACGTGTGGGTATAGGTATAGCGATGGTGGAACTATAGTCCCGAGGTATAAAACATAGGTATATGTAGGGTATCATCGATGAGGGATTGTACATGGGGAAATTAGCAGAGGTGTTTAAAAGGGAGTGGTTGTGCAGGTGATGAGAATTTCATTTTTCTGGTTATTTTAGTGACTACAAAGAGAGTCGCTAGTTTTTGTGGAAGTTTAACATGCCATTTCTTCTTGACTGAAAATGATAGTCATATTCACCGCATTTTGTGAGGCCAAGTAATAAGTCCTCGTTTTGTGGTTTTAGTGGAATGTTTCTTTATGTTATGGGTTCCAACCTCGTACGTAACGTAACATGGTGCCGTGACCAGGATTCCTTTCTTTTCCTCGTTTGGTAGTAATTGAGAACATTAGTGAAACATTAGGTCCCTCGCTAGGACATCGCATGCTCATCTCATCCATCTCGTTTTGTTCTGTTTATGAGTTTAGAGTGCTGTGTCAGCCTCTACGTTTTTCTTATGCCAATTATGCTTGTTTCTCACTCATCCTAATTTGTCATACATTTTCACGTTCATCCTTGTTCATAGCATTCAATCATGGACTTTAAAATTAGTGAATTTGTCGCTGACCCCTCCTTGAGCACCTTGTCTGAGTCGAAGCTCAGAAAAGTAGACTGGATTGCCTTAGCCACACAGTAGGATGTACCTTACAAATCTAGTAATACCAAAGGTGAGATTAGAAGGAGTGTGATTGAGAAATTGGTAAATACTGGTGTTTTGTCTGAGGCAGCCTATCAGTTGTGTGCAGAGGAAGGAGGTAGTGATGCATGGATGAGAGTGAAACTATTAGAACTAGAGAATGCAAAAGCTCAGAAGCAGGACCATGAACTGGCAATATATTTTGATAGGGCTGTGGAAGAGTCAGAGATGGGAAACTATCCTCAATGCTTCTATCTAAGTAATGGTACCTTGATGCGCAAAAATAGACCTCCCAATGTGCCAGCTGATAAGCCCTGGCAAGAGGTGCATCAAGTAGTCGTGCCACATAAATATAGAGTAGACATAATTTCCATTGCTCATGACCTTAGTGGTGGACATTTGGGTGTCAACAAGACCTATGACAAAATTCTCAATGATTTCTTTTGGCCGAGGATGAAACAATCCGTTAAGTCTTACTGTAAAACTTGTCATGTGTGTCAACTTGCTGGGAAACCCAACCAACCCATCAAGCCTGCACCTTTAAATCCCATCCCTGTAACAGATGAACCGATCAGTAAAATCATAATTGACTGTGTAGGACCTTTGCCAAGAACCCGTGGTGGGAATGAGTACTTGTTGACTGTCATGTGTTCCACTACTAGGTATCCAGAAGTGTTCCCCTTGAGGCGTATAACTTCAATGAATGTAGTAAAGGCGCTTAGTACATTTTTCACCCAGTATGGAATACCCTGTGTGGTACAGTCGGATTTGGGAAGTAATTTTACCTCTCAGCTCTTCAAGCAAACCATGGAAGAGTTGGGAGTACACCAGTACCATTCCACTGCCAGTCACCCACAGTCCCAGGGAGCATTAGAGAGGTTCCATCAGACCCTCAAATCCATGCTCACTAAATATTGTGAAGAGAACAATGCCGACTGGGATGAGGGCATCCATTTTGTGTTGTATGCTGTAAGAAGCAGGGTAGGCCTACAAGATTCTCTAGGATTTTCACCATTTTCCCTAGTCTTTGGTCATGAGGTCAGAGGTCCCTTGAAAGTGTTAAAAGATACTTGGATCAATGCTAACTCTAATAAACCTCTTCTCACTTATGTGCATCAATTCAAATCTAGACTGAGATCTGCAGTAGAACTAGCTATGAATAATTTAGAGAAGTCTCAAGATAAAATGAAAGTGCAGTATGATAAGACTACAGTTGTCAGAGAATTTCAGCCAGGAGATCTAGTGCTTGCCTTTCTGCCTATACTTAAAAAGCCACTACAAAGCAAGTACCATGGTCCATATGTTGTGCATAAGAAAATAAGTAATATGAATTATGTTTTAAAAACTCCTGATCGTAGGAAGTCAGAAAGACTAGTACATGTTAACCTGCTGAAAGCCTATCACTGCAGAGCTCCTGATAAGGTATTAAACTTTGAATCTGTAGCACAATTTGAAGGTGAACTAGAGGATTTAAAGATCAAGGAGCATAATGACATCCAGTTGCCTCTTGATAACAAATTGCAAAACTCAGACTTCTTGACTAACCCCCATTTAAAATTCCAGAACTTGTTGTCTGACCAAAGTGAAGACCTGGAGTACCTGCTTTCCAAGTTTCCACAGCTGTTTGGTGACGTTCCCCAGCAGTGTCCCCTGGTGGAACATGATGTGGTCCTGACAGAGGGGGCCGTTCCCATCAAGCAGCATCCCTACCGCGCCAATCCTGAGAAGCGTGCGGCACTTCAACAGGAAGTGGATTTCCTGCTCGCCCATGGATTGGTGGAACGGAGCGACAGTGAGTGGGCCTCTCCATGCCTACTCGTGGACAAACCTGATGGCACATTTAGGATGTGCACGGATTATCGCCGAGTAAACCAACTCACCCGTCAGGACTGCTACCCTCTGCCACGAATTGACGACCTGTTGGACCGTTTGGGTGGAACGAAGTACATCTCGAAGATTGACCTGCTTAAGGCTTACTACCAGATAAAACTATCGGAGAGGGCCAAGAGAGTGTCTGCGTTTGTCACCCCGGATGGGCTATTCCAATATACCGTCAAGCCTTTCGGTATGGTGAATGCGCCCGCCACATTCCAGCGACTGATCCACCGGGTGACAGATGGCTTCTCAGGCGTGCAATCCTACCTCGACAATATTGTGGTCTACAGCGAATCCTCGCAGAATCATCTTCACCAGCTACAGACTCTCTTCTCCAACTTGGCCAGGGTGGGACTCACTGTCAACCTTGCCAAGAGTGAGTTCGGCCATGCCAAACTAATCTTTCTGGGTCACGTGGTAGGAGAGGAGGAAGTCAGCCCTATTTCTGCCAAAATTGAAGCCATTTCTACACTGCCTATCCCCCAGGACTGCAAGGCAGTAATGCGCTTCTTGGGTATGGCTGGGTACTATCGACGGTTTGTACCAACTTTGCTGACCTCTCCGCCCCCCTAACAGACTTGATTAGTCCCAAGATAAAGTTTGTGTGGACCCCAGAATACCAAACTTAATTCACAAAGATTCGTTGCCTATTAGTCAATGCACCTTTTCTGAAATCCCCTCAGTTTCATAAGCCATTCATAATTCAGGTAGATGTGATGTTGGTGTAGGAGCAGTTTTGTTACAGTACAGTGATGCTGAGATTTTGCATCCAGTTTGCTATGCATCCGGTAAACTCAAACCTTATCAGAAACACTACAGTACTATTGAAAAAGAGTGTTTTGCCTTGCTCTTTGCAGTGGATAAGTTTAATGTGTATCTTAGTGGTTCACATTTTCCCGTGAAAGTGTTTACTGATCACAACCCCCTGAAATTCTTGTATAAAATGAAAAACTCGAATCAGCGGTTAATGAGATGGTGCTTGGCATTGCAACCATATAACCTCAAAATTCACCACATAAAGGGAAAGAACAATATTATCGCGGACATGTTGTCCCAGAACTGATTTTTTTTTTCTTTGTTAGTGCTATTTTGCCTAGCAATAGTTTGTAATTTTATTAATGTAGATTTGGTTTTGGTTTATGGTTTGGTGAATGGTATTAGGTTTAAACAGCCATTTGATATCAACTGATATTTTATGAACTTGCCACATCTTTTCACCTACCAAGGTTTTAGTGACTACAAAGAGAGTCGCTAGTTTTTGTGGAAGTTTAACATGCCACTTCTTCTTGACTGAAAATGATAGTCATATTTACCGCATTTTGTGAGGCTAAGTAATAAGTCCTCGTTTTGTGGTTTTAGTGGAATGTTTCTTTATGTTATGGGTTCGAAGCCCGCTCGTAACGTAACACATTCAAAACCTCAGTTCAAGAGTACCTGAACAGAACTTCATCACCGATTAATATAAAGGTCAGGATAGTCAAGATTCGTTGGAAGCTATATGCTGAGAATACTTGCGTTAATCGGATATGGTGACCAACTTTTATGATGGCTAGTTTTCTTGCAATAACCGTGCAACGCGAGTGCAAAAAGCATGTAATTAGCCACTTTCCCAATACAATTCCTTATATAGCGAGTGAGAGAGGGAGGAGGGAGCTGGGATTCGTGTCAGTATGTTCGCCGCGGTGGTCTGGAGCAGTCATACGCTCGCTACTCTCCTGCCACCACTTGTCTCTCTCTCTCAGCAACATTACGTGCTGAAATTGCCACTCGACCTATGTCGAGCGCCGCCACATAGTCCAGCTTTATTTAACTCGACTTATGTGGTGAGCCGCTAATTAAGGGTTAAGACCCCAAGCCCATTAATCCAACTGAAACTTTTCCACATTACCGGACAACCTGGACGGCCCACAGAACATCAGAAGAACAACCCAACGAAGTGCATCTCTACAAACAAGAAAAAATAATATAGAAATACATGACTTCAGTATCAGTGACGAGATACTATAAAGTTAGAACTCAAAGTGATCAAAATAACCAGAGTTTTACCATCTCGAAATACGTGAAAGTGTGTAATAAGTGTTCTATGAGATTCCGATATAAATAATAAGGAAGATCAATACCTCCTATAATTAGTGATCTTTAACACCTTACGAGCGGCCTATGCGGTTTATTTATATGTACCGCCCAGCGGGGTGTTTTTAGCCAAAATAGGGCTGTTTACGTGATCATTTTCATGCCTAAATAAGACCCAGAACGTAAAACAAGTATCTATCCCTGAAAGGGCATAAACAGAGCTTTCGAATGACACCATAACGATCCTTTTATGATGGCTAGTTTTCTTGCAATAACCGTGCAACGCGAGTGCAAAAAGCATGTAATTAGCCACTTTCCCGATACAATTCCTTATATAGCGAGTGAGAGAGGGAGGAGGGAGCTGGGATTCGTGTCAGTATGTTCGCCGCGGTGGTCTGGAGCAGTCATACGCTCGCTACTCTCCTGCCACCACTTGTCTCTCTCTCTCAGCAACATTACGTGCTGAAATTGCCACTCGACCTATGTCGAGCGCCGCCACATAGTCCAGCTTTATTAAATACGACTTATGTGGTGAGCCTCTAATTAAGGGTTAAGTCAACGTTTTCACTGTTCAAATAACCTATATACCGATTTAGACAGATTTTTACCTGTTCAGCAACTCAGTCAATTTTCCGTCAAGTGGAAAATAAACAGAGTCCTTTCTCCCAGAAATTCGGGTTATATAAGTAAAGTGTTAACTGATCTAATGAGCCTTACCATACTATTAGTGAAGGGTTCATAATTATAGAAATTACGTCTGAATCCTTGTAATACATTATTTGTGAATTTCCTATAATTAATAGGATTTTCCTATACTTTCATGAACTTTGAAAATATATCAGTCGAGGCTATAATATTTTAGAGTCCACAAACTTGAGCTACAACTGAAAATACATCTATGCTTGAGTATCCGTATTTAGTTCAAATAAATACTGGAACATGTATCCCATCGTCCCCTATCATTCACGGGATTAATTTCAAGTAATATTAGGGAAACTGAATTGAAATTGAATTGTTAGTAAATTCCATTATTAAGTTTTCACAAAGAAAAGAGTACGCATAATTCTCAAGGAAGAAATATAGATATATATCGTTGAAGTGATATACCTGATTTCTATCTAGATCCGCGAGCGTGCTGGGAGATTTTAAAACGAGAAGTTGTACCACTTATGAGTAGCCCATGTGTTAAAAGTGTTTCTAAATTCATCATATGTGTTTCTAGTGAATAAGTAAATAAAGCTGTATTACAAATTATCTTTTGAGATTATATAATTATGTCCTCTATTGATTAATTATATGTACTTGCATGAATTCCAATATCCCAGTCTAGAAGAACTCACCTTAATCAATTGTTAATCCTGCATAAAACCAGGGCATAACATGCGCCTTACCTCGAATGAAGGGAAGACTATTTTAAAGTGAAATTATCAGTGCAAGTGTAATACCTCGATTGAAGGGAGTACTAAGATAATATTGAAGTTAATCAGCACAAGTTTAATACCTCGATTGAAGGGAGTACTAGTATATATTAACTTTATTAAGTACAAGTGTATTACCTCGATTGAAGGGAGTACTAGTATATATTACCTTTATTAAGTACAAGTGTAATGCCTCGATTGAAGGGAGTACTAGTATATATTACCTTTAATAAGTACAAGTGTAATACCTCGATTGAAGGGAGTACTAGTATATATTACCTTTATTAAGTACAAGTGTAATACCTCGATTGAAGGGAGTACTAGTATATATTACCTTTATTAAGTACAAGTGTAATACCTCGATTGAAGGGAGTACTAGTATATATTACCTTTATTAAGTACAAGTGTAATACCTCGATTGAAGGGAGTACTAGTATATATTACCTTTATTAAGTACAAGTGTAATACCTCGATTGAAGGGAGTACTAGTATATATTACCTTTATTAAGTACAAGTGTAATACCTCGATTGAAGGGAGTACTAGTATATATTACCTTTATTAAGTACAAGTGTAATACCTCGATTGAAGGAAGTACTAAGATATTGTTATGACGGGTTGTAATATTTACAACTCGTGATATAGTCTCTGCAAAAATCCAATTATGGACTCTAGACCTTATAACAGCCCGACAGGGTCACACCGAACACAGTCTTACTAGCACAAAATAGGTATTCAATCAGGATCATGCAGAACTCAATGACAACACATATAGACATGTAAATGGTAGCCTATATTAATTCAGATAACGTCTATCTTGAGGAGTCATAGATCGTCTCAACATAATCATTTATATTCCCAACTCTCGAATATAGATTCGTAGTCAGGGATGACTTCTGATCTGAAATAATAACAAGAATAACACACAAATAATAATGGTATATACAGTATATACTGAGAATAGCTCAGAGACAAATGTGGTTAAGAATCTCAGTTAATCAAATGGCAACAAAGGTGAAACATGAACATAGTAATAATGGCAACAAAGGTGAAACATGAACATAGTAATAATGGCAACAAAGGTGAAACATGAACATAGTAATAATGGCAACAAAGGTGAAACATGAACATAGTAATAATGGCAACAAAGGTGAAACATGAACATAGTAATAATGGCAACAAAGGTGAAACATGAACATAGTAATAATCGCCATTAATAATAACAATCGAAATGAGTCGAGTGTCTTAAGTGACTGAATAACAAACAAAGAAACAATTAAAATCTCAAGCTGAGAGACACGGGGGGGAATTGAGAACAAAATAAACTGCCCAGGTTGACTAGGCGAGTCACACGGCTGAGGGTCGTATTACAGGTTGGTCGCGGTAGACTCAAGTGGGAGAGGGTCATATACTGTACTGCAGTGTTGAGAATTAAATTCAAAGTTTATGCAACTAGGAGAGTAGTATCAATTATATCACTCTGAAAGTGGTGGCAATCTATGTTTTAATTTAAGGTACACAAGAGTAGATTGGAAGACAAATTAATGTAATTTCCAATGAATATCTTATATTCACGTTGTCACGGGGTGGAAATTATATTAGTTTATATAACTACTCCCCTGATCTTATGTATTTTATGTAATGCCTCAGTGAGCAATACACAACTCCTGTATGCAGTAGAATTATACATTTATTATAGAGGTTACCTGATATGGGGACAAGTGGCTTGATAATTAGCCTAATAACATGTGTACAGCCTATAACCTAGCATATAAAGGTATAAATATCATCATAGTTATAAAGGCACTCTTGAAAATAAATACACATGTAACAGGCAATTATATTTATTAATGATATGTGCAGAAATATGATAAGGCAAGCACTCAAGGATTCACACAGCCTATAGTCCGTTTACTCCTAGCCTAGCCTATCTCAAAGCCTACTTATTTAACCTAACTTAACACAAAAGTCTAGCCTAGCCTAACTTTAAATACTGTACTGTAGAATACTAGGACACAAGGCTCAGTGATCAGCAGTCTATGACCAGTACCAGTAATGCAAAATATATGGTAATCGAACCTTCTTGCCCGACACTGGCCTCAACTAAATAACTGACCTACATGTGTACAGTATAACCCTCCTAACTGGTTACACACTGAATATCTTACCTGATAATCACCCTAGGGACTTAAAAGCTCATAGGATGGTATTTGGCCCTCCAATATAGGACAGCACCAATCCTGCCTGCCCAAAACCAAGGTGATCACCCTCACTGGTCAGCCTCCACTTGTGTAATGTAGAACAAGACCCCCAAGCGTGCATCCCCCTTCTCTGTGAAGGAAAAAGCCCCACTAAAAACCCCCTCATGAATGTAGCAGAAATCTGCAGAATATTGTACGAAACTCAACTATGAACATATGTCAACATAGGAATACAAAAATGTGGTTAATACTACATTCCTCCCCAAAATATTTGAATTTACTATGCTAAAATCACCTAGGTATAAGACACACACAATCACTCATACTGTAATGTAAACCTAATGTTGTCACTGGTGTATGATGGTCACCTTTGAGTAGAAAAAACCCCTCAACATTTACGTTAAAATTTCCACTGAGGGGAAAAACTCCTAAGCATGCATCTCAAGCCGGTGACAAAACCCTAATGGAAATCCACAAAGTTACCACAAGGAAAACAAGTGGGAAAACCCACAATGACTATGGAAATCAAACTAACTGGTGCTGTAAGGTGTATCAATACATCGATAATAAATTTAGAGATAATAGAAACAAAATCCTAGTGATCCCGGCCGGTACTGTAAAAAACCCTCTCCTCTCGAGTGCGACGTCTTAGGGTCCGTGCTCTTGAGTACGACGCCCTTGGAGTCCTCGAGTAGCAGCGCAGGCCAACAACACAACCTGTGTACAAAATTTCGGCAGACTCATACGGAACACACTATATTCTATATCTCTCCTTACAGTTAGTACAGTAAATCCTCAACTACACAATTAATATTACACTACGTTGCAGTTGCTTTGCTTCTCGAGCAGCACTGCCTGCCTCCCCACAGATGTCTTCACCACTTACTAGTCTGGACAGAAGATCCGCTCCAACATTGTCACTACCACGTGCCCTAAGTACTGTACTTGTGACTGACTGACTTCGCATTTACTGGGCTTCACTGTCAGATTGAACTTACGCAACTTACTCAACACCTTGTCCAGTAGTTGTAAGGGCTCGCTGAATGTTGATGAATGCACCAGGACATCATCCACGAAGATCTCCATGCCTGGTATGTCCAGCAGAACCTTACGCATCATCCGGTTGAACACTGCAGGTGAGTTAGTGAGACCAAATGGCAGCACAGTGTATTGGTACAGACCGTCAGGTGTTCCAAAAGCTGTGATCTTACGACTAGCAGAGTCTAAGGGTATCTGGAAGAAACCCTTAGTCAGATCAAGCTTAGAGAAGAAACTTGATCCTGCAAGACTGGTGAAGATGGTACGTGGGTCACACATGGGTTCAGCGTCCACCTTCGTTAACGCATTCACCCTGCGATAATCCCCACAAATGCGCACCCCACCGTCCCTCTTACTTACGACTACCATTGGACCACAGTATGAGGATGACGACTGCTCGATGATGCCTGCAGCCTCCATCTCTCGTATCTCCTTTCTTACCAGATCCTGTAGTCGAAGAGGGATAGGGTACGGCTTGATTCTCACAGGGACCGTGCTGTTCAACTCGATGGCGTGACGCTCTACTCTAGCAATACCTGGCTTATCAGACTCACCAAGGAGAGAATCCAGCTGACATCTTTCCTGGTCTGACAAACCTGAGCCACGTTGCACCTGCGTGAGACCTTCCTCCTGCCTATGTTTAGCTGTCACAGGACCATCACCTTCACTCTCCTTGTACATAGGAAGCTTGATACGAGGCAGGACCCTCGAAGCCTCATCAGACCCATGGGACCGAGACCGAGCCTGAATCAGTTCAAGCCGATGTGCGTGTTCACGTTCGGTTTCAGCTGCTGCTGCTGCTGTTGCTGCAGCTTGATGCTCAGCCATGGCTCGCTCATGATCACACACCGCCTGTGCTTCCTCTCTTGCAAGCCTACGGTTCTCCCGTTCCTCATCTTTACGGGACTCTACATAGTCCGTCAAAGACTGATTAGTCAGACCCAAATACTTGCCTTCTTCATAGAATACCTGAATAGGAATGGTTGCCATTGCTGCAAAATTATAGTGGCAAAAGAAAATCTTATTCACTAACCTATCAGGAGAGGATGCGTAGCCTCACTCGAGAATATAAATGCACTAAAAATAAAATCACATGGAGAAATATAATACACTTATCACGAGAGGATGCATAGCCTCACTCGAGAAAAAATAAATGCATTAAAAATAAAATCACGAGAGGATGCTTAGCCTCACTCGAGAAAACAAAAATGCACAAAATAACAGAAATATAATACACACAAATCACATGGGGGAATAGGCCTAGCAATTGTACAAAAATCCCTAAATCACATGGGTAAACAATTATTTCAGCCGAACTGCACAAAATCACAAATTAAAAGCTAGCCGTCCAGATCAGGTCCTGTTCACGGTCGCCACTTGTCACGGGGTGGAAATTATATTCGCTTATATAACTACTATCTATCTATCTATTGCCTGACGCCGTGAACCCCGAAGGGGTGGCCACGAACGAACTGCCCCATGCACCTCTGTCCAGTCAGTCGACGCCCCTCCCCCCAACCAGCACCGCCCTCGTTCATGTACCTAGTTTATATAACTACTCCCCTGATCTTATAGATTTTATGTAATGCCTCCGTGAGTAATACACAACTCCTGTATGCAGTAGAATTATACATTTATTATAGAAGTTACCTGATATGGGGACAACTGGCTTGATAATTAGCCTAATAACATGTGTACAGCCTATAACCTAGCATATAAAGTTATAAATATCATCATAGTTATGAAGGCACTCTTGAAAATAAATACACATGTAACAGGCATTTATATTTATTAATGATATGTGCAGAAATATGATAAGGCAAGCACTCAAGGATTCACACAGCCTATAGTCCGTTTACTCCTAGCCTAGCCTATCTCAAAGCCTACTTATTTAACCTAACTTAACACAAAAGTCTAGCCTAGCCTAACTTTAAATACTGTACTGTAGAATACTAGGACACAAGGCTCAGTGATCAGCAGTCTATGACCAGTACCAGTAATGCAAAATATATGGTAATCTAACCTTCTTGCCCGACACTGGCCTCAACTAAATCACTGACTTACATGTGTACAGTATAACACTCCTAACTGGTTACACACTGAATATCTTACCTGGTAATCACCCTAGGGACTTAAAAGCTCATAGGATGGTATTTGGCCCTCCAATATAGGAAAGCCCCAATCCTGCCTACCTAAAACCAAGGTGATCACCCTCACTGGTCAGCCTCCACTTGTGTAATGTAGAACAAGACCCCCAAGCATGCATCCCCCTTCTCCGTGAAGGAAAAATACCCAATAAAAAAAACCCTCATAAATGTAGCAGAATCTGCAGAATATTGTACGAAACTCAACTATGAACAAAATATGTCAACATAGGAATACAAAAATGTGGTTAATACTACACACTTCAACCATCGTATGCAAGAAAAACTAAACGAGCTGAGGAATTCCTATATAAAAAGGGCGTATAATTATAAATGAATTACAGAATAACTCTAATTACTTACACAAGAGAATAGAATATAAGTAACTAAATGAAGTTAGTCAACAAATGCTCTGGGAACGCTTAGGATTACTAGCGTCAAAGAATAATTAAAAATAAGATATTAATTATGTAAGTGCATGCTCAGTCTATTTTCACAACTCACACCAATAATGCCAAAGGAAACACAAAAGTAAAACTTTATACATTTATTTACATATAACACAAATTAATTCTCCAAACTGTAATAAGTAGTTCACCAATTTATATAAATATTAACCCGAGGAACCTCCCAGGTGTCCCTCCCATAATTAACCCTAGATGGCTATTAATGAAATAATTAAATACTCTCCAGTAGAATGGGTAGTCTTGACGTATCCAAAGTCTTGAAGTTCTAACTGCGAGATGCAACACCTCCAGGGAGCAGTGGTGAACGGGTGCCAAAGCCACGAGACAGGGTACTGGGATGACCTGGGAAGCCTCTTACACTGTGTTTAGGATGCCTCTCCAGCCCGGCCCTCGACAAGAGTAGGATCCTTAAACAAACAAAATTGAATTAGTTCATATAAGACCAAATCAAATTTATAGATTTTGTGATTAAGCTAATTTTAACCTCTAGGCTTGTACAATCTTTGTACTCCAAAACAATAAACTTATAGTAAACACTTTAGGAAACTCTTGAATAAACACTTTGGTGTGTAAGCATTAACGAATACAAATGAAGAGATTTAGAAATCTGTTCCACACACATGAGTTGCGTGTGAAAAGTATTAGGTCACAAAATTAGCCTATCACTATTTATGACTTAGCAAACAACCCAAGAAATAGTTTAAAGCATTCCCCAATGACAAACTTATATTAAGGTTAATTTTACGTAAGTGTAAGAACAATAATTGATTAAGAACAATATGTTCCTGCCAGTTAAATCAAAAGAACAAGTTTAAATTTACGTAAGTAAAAGAACAATAATTAATTATGAACAATAATTAATTAAGAACAATATGTTCCTGCCAGTTAAATCAAAAGAACAGGTTCAACTTTACATAAGTAAAAGAACAATAATTAATTAAGAACAATATGTTCCTGCCAGTTCAATCACTTCCAATATGGTAGACGCTTAAACCTATCAAAACCCTGAATAATAGAAGCACCGTATTTACCTTAACCCTTATTTAGCGGCGAGCAACATAAGTCGAGTTAAATAAAGCTGGACTATGTGGCGGCGCTCGACATAACTCGAGTGGCAATTTCAGCACGTAATGTGGCTGAGAGAGAGAGACAAGTGGTGGCAGGAGACTAGCGAGCGTATGACTGCTCCAGACCACCGCGGCGAACCTACTGACACAAATCTCAGCTCCCTCCTCCCTCTCTCACTCGCTACATACTCAATTATGTACTGAAAGTACCGAATTACCTGCTTTTTGCACTCGCGTTGCACGGTTATTGCAAGAAAACTATCCATCATACAAGGATCGTTATGGTGTCATTCGAAAGCTCTGTTTATGCCCTTTCAGGGATAGGTACTTGTTTTACGTTCTGGGTCTTATTTAGGCATGAAAATGATCACGTAAACAGCCCTATTTTGGCTAAAAACACCCCGCTGTGCGGTACACATAAATAAACCGCATAGGCCGCTCGTAAGGTGTTAAGTTCCCTTCAGTCTGCTGCTGGTGAGTAGAGTGAAGAGTTTAACTCACCTCCCCCTTATATATACTTTCAGTGAAGCGTCAACCCGGTTTATGATACTAAAAGTGAGATAGTGAATGGAGAAGCAAGACACTCAATCCCACGCCTGATACCATTATAACGAAGCTTCAATACAAGGAGCGAGATCGAATATTACAATGAAGCTCCAAAAGGGGAATGAGACTAAGCGAGATAAAAGTGAATTGTTAAGCTATAAATAGATAGTGATTTATTGAACGAACCAGACGATTCACGCCGTTTCCACCATATTAGGGCGATTAACTAGTAAGAATAACACACAAGCGTACATACCCATATGAAAGCCGGGTACAGTTGCTTTCCCGATTCTGTGAACCTTAAAATATATTATACAGCATATATTATATTTTATTCTTGCCTTCACAAATTAAACAAAAGAAAGAGGGCGCATACGACGAAGTTATGCTAAAGAAATACTAATATCAGTATTCTTAACCTGACAAGCGCGATATAGACCTAGGTGCTAGGGTAGTTATTTGTGCATTTCTAGCCCTGGATTCTGACAGAATTCGTTATATTTACAATATAAACCATTATTTGTTTTCGGTATGCTTTTATTTTACATATATGATGTATATATGAACCTTCAAGAGTGCTAAAATAAGTGGGAAAAGCATTTGGGTGGTGAAAAACGAAGATATTGGCCACCCGGTCATAATCTCAGGCGAGAGAGAGACACAGGCAGCCCTCCCCTCTCGCTGTCTGGGAGTCAACTGAGACGAGCGGGGCGGTGTGTGCCGGTGTCTGGGTGTTGCATAACGATCTTTTATGCAACCCACTTGTGCTACATTATCGCGGGAGAGAAAAATAACCGATAAATGATGATAATAAGAGGAAAAATAGGTGATAATTGAGGAGGGGAGGGAGGGGGGAATAAGGAGGGGAGGGGGGTGGGTGAGATTTACATGGATGAGTACTGGAGGGGAATTATCTCACCTAGAGACAAATTCCTTTGTTTTGAGAGGCCCTTTTTTTTTATGGAAGGCTTTTTTTATGGTCCTGCTTCCGTGAGGCCTATCGCGTTCCCTATAGGAAGCCTTCCGTGAGGCCTATCGCGCTTGCCGGGTTAAGAGATCTGGATGAATTAACAGAGTCTTGCAATAAACATACACTAGAATAATAATATTGGTGTAGGGTAAGTGATGTGAACTTAAGCAATAGAATCTATGCAATGCTGGAATTCCTAAGCACGAAGAATCAGAATTACTTACATCGGTAATTAAATGAACATCATATGAATTCATAAAATAATTACAAAGGCGATTATATAATCGAACGTAATCAAGTAACAGGGGGAGATAGGTTTTTACTGGGATCATTCTGAGGGCTAGAGATTAAGTATGTGCGAGTAAATTTGTTATAAAATTGGGCGTAGGTTCTACAGTAGGTAGAATCAATTATGAAGGGAAATCAAATCACGAAATACACGTCGACCTCAACTCACAAAGTACATAACAGAATACATATATAGAAAGATCTGCGAGCGTGTGGCAAAAGGAATAACTGAACACAATTATGTAACGTCTGCGTAAGGCGTTTGATATGAATTAAATAACTATCACAGGTTTAAGACTTATACCCAGTTTTAACACAAGGAGAAAGTAAGTTTCAGAATGATTAACACTGATACGCAATTAAAGATCTTGGACACAGATCTCAGAGATAATTAGCACAACATGGTTCACATATCTTAATTTACCTTGACAACAATAGCACAACGAAAAGACACACAGAACTTAGGGAATGTTTGGAGGGCTGATGAAGAGAGTGCAGGGCTGGCCGGCTTGGAGTATAAATCCTAGGGGCAGCGCTTCAGGGGGCAGGGCGTGGCTCGAACAGGACGATAGGGCACTTTAGGGCAGGGCACTATCTGGGGGCAGGCTGATGCAAGCTACACAGTTTGCGGCTACTCAGCACCTAGATAGGGCTGAAGTAGTAGGGTCGTGTATTTTGCATACTTTTCCACAATTTACCTGAGATAATATTGCTGCCTTTTCCTCGACTCCCGTGGACAGGTCTTCGAGATTAGAGGGATATAGTGAAATCGTTGTGATGAAGTTGTGAGGTAATCACTTATCGTAGGTATACCTAGTGGTGGTTTGCATGAATACATATGTGCTAGCACTTGGAGGGTTTTAATTTCAACCCGGCGGCTCGGATTCTTTGAAGGACTTGTCTCAACCTGAGGAGGTGTTCTTCCCAGGTTGGAGAGTACACAATAATATCGTCCAGATAGGCTAGGCAGGTTTCCCAGGTTAGGTCATGTAATACCGTTTCCATCAAACGGGAGAAAGTGGCGGGTCCGTTACAGAGACCAAAAGGTAGGACGTTAAATTCATAGTGATGGCCACCACTAGTGGAAAATGCAGTTTTTTTTGGTCCTCGGCCTTGATAGGCACTTGCCAATACCCTGCTTGCAAGTCGAGGGTAGTGAACCATTTGGATCCGTGTAGGGAGTCAAGGGAATCGTCTATTCGGGGTAAGGGCGTAGCGTCTTTAATGGTTACGTCATTTAACCTCCTGTAATCAACGCAAAAACGGGTTGTCCCATCTTTCTTTTTGACTAAGACAACAGGGGAAGACCAGGGGCTAATGGACGGGGTGGCAATCCCGGCCTCTAACATTTCCTGGACTTGGTGTTCCTCTTCCTGACGTTGTATGGGGTTCTTTCTACGGGATGGTTGTCGTATGGGGGGGCCTGTGGTGTTAATGATGTGTTGTTCTACATCAGTCTGTCCGATTTCGGTGGGTTGTTGGGCAAACACGTCACTGAATTCCAGCAGTAGGTCGTACATGCCGTTCTTTTGGTGGTCAGATAGTGTCTCAGGGAGAGGGGGCAATTGGAGGCTGGTAGGGGTGTCGTTACAATGTATGGGGAGGTCATCGAAAGTTTCGAGGTCTCCTATAATGAGACCTTTTGGTAATGTCAGGGGTTCCTCTGAGATATTTGCCACGAGAATGTGGTTGATGCGAGCGGAAATAATGGCGGGTTGTAAGAGGCAACGATGGGGGATGGGGGACGTGGTAGTTGGGGAAAATATCATGTGAGTTTGGGGTATGGGCCGCAGGTTCATCCTTTTTTGATGGTGGGGGGGAATTTGGCATTTATCCTGAACTGCAGCTGGGCTAATGATGGTGGGGGATTGACTGGCGAGCAGGTGCTTGGTACTTATAAGGGGGGCAAGGTCACTTTGGTGGGGGTCACGCGTGAGGGGGGGATTAACGACGCGTGTGGGAGGATCAGTGGGGCGCGGTGTGAGGGGGTTAGAAAACGGGATTTGTTGGAGGGACTGCGGAGGGTTGGTGGGGGGAGCGTTGTCGGTGGCAGTGACGGTTTGTTTGGAGTTTATGTGGATTTGGTGGTTTTGTTTGTCATGAGAGGGCGAGTCAAGTGTGGGGTTGTGAAGTTTTCTAGGGGTGTGAATTGTGTGGGGGTGGAAGGGAGCTACTGACGAAAAACTGTCACAAGGGGGATTGGGGTGGTGGTGGAATAGCTGGGCATGGTGGGAACATGGTTGTGTCCCTCGGTCGGCATGCGTGAGGGGGGGATTAACGGCGCGTGCGGGCGGTTCAGAGGGGTGAGAGGTGAGCGAGTTAGAAAACGGGATTTGCTGGCGGGACTGCGGAGGGTTGGTGGGGAAAAAGTTAGGTTTAGAACATGGGTTATTGGTGTAGGACTGGTGTATTGATTTGGGGTTGTTAACAGGACGATGGTGGGGAATTTTTTTGGTGGCAGTAACGGTCTGGTTAAAGGTTATGTGGGACTGGTGAGTTTGTTGGTCATGAGAGGGCGAGTCAAGTGTGGGGTTGTGAAATTTTCTAGGGGTGTGAATTGTGTGGGGGGGGGGAAAGGGAGCTACTGACGGAAAACTGTCACAAGGGAATTGTTGTTGGTTGTGGGATAGTTGAACATTTCTGGGGGCATGGAAAAAACATTGTTGGGTACATCGGTCGGCATTTTCTCTGGAAACATGTGTACATAAACATTGGATTCTATCCAATGTTTATGTTACATATATCAGAGTCTGTCCTGAAAACATGGGAGGATTTAGTCTGGACAGAGTTACGATAATTGAGGGGATTACCGAGAGGGAGTTGCTTGGACTTGTCTTCTTTCGTTTGTTGAGGCATTTTTTTACTGAATTGGGTGAGGTTTTGAGAGAATTCGGGGCAAGGGGAGGGTTTAGGAGTCACCTTAGTGCTAGCTGCAACTTGGTAACCCTGACTCAGGGTTTGTTGAGGGGGAAGGTGTTTTTTTTGGGGGGGAATGGGCTTCTGCGTGATTGGTTTGTCAGAGGCTTTGGGCTGGAATTTGTTTTTGAATGAGATCAGCCTTTGGCCGCAGTCAATCTGGGCCTGGAGTTTTTGAAGGAGGTCAAGTCCAAGGAAACCATCATAATGTTTACAGTTGGAGGAAAATACTGTGAATGTGTGATACTAACGAGCATGGGGGGCAGGAGTGGTTACTGATAGGGGTAAAGTGTCTCCTAGGAGATTTAAGTAAGTATCAGCAGCTGAGATTAGTTCTGTTTTGGTGTTTAACAAAGGGCCAAATAGTCGGGGATGTTTTTCATAGTAAGATTTGAACAAACATGACTTGACAGCTCCCGTGTCGATTAGCAAGCAGACAGGAATGTCCTTGATTTTGGCCATGTAATAAATGGGGGCAGTGCGACCAGTTATGGCGTCCCCCGCCGAGCCCATCGTGGGCGGGGGATACTTTAAAAATCCTGGGGGTCGGTATCTACCTCCTCCAGGGTTTCCTCGGTATCGTCTGAGGTCATGATGTGGGGGGCTATTGCTTCCTCTTGTCTCCACTCCTCTTCATTTACAGAAATGCGAGGAGTAGAGGGGCGAGGTTTGGCAGAGTCACGAATTTGATGGAGGGCACACTGAGCATTACAGGCAGGGAAATCATAGGGGTTGATAATGACTAAGGTAGGGTTTTTACTTTGGTAGGTGTTGTAGTTGCTGTTCCGGTTGAAGATTCTGCGTGGCTGGGTCGGTTGGAACTGGGGTCTACTGGATTGGGGCTTGCCGGAAGGGTAGGTGGGTCTGTTGTTGAAGGATGAGGCTGGGTAGGCATTCTTGGAGTTTTGGTGGTCGGTTTGCTGCGGGTGCGTGGGAAACCTCTTGAATGCAGCGATTTGGGTGGGTGCTTCTGTGCGCACGGCCAAAATACGTCGGATCGTGATGAGATCTTTTTTGTATCCGACGAAATCGTGCACACGGAAATGGTCTTTTACTGCTGAGGGCAATATCGACACAAGGTTGACCAGAATTTGCTGTTGTTGTTGGATTCTGGTCAACGTGGGGAAAGAAATTTTTATGAGTTGGGCAATCTTATTCGCTGTGGCATCTACATCGCCTTCGAATTTAGTGTCTTGGATACGGGTGTGGGCCACGAAAACGCCCAACGAAGGCTTAATGGCTTCTATCACTATTGGGCGAAATTCGTCCCAGGTGAGAGCAGGGTGCACTTGATAGGCAACCAGGGAAACGGCTTTTCCCAGGTGCGTTAATGTTATGGCTATTTTTTCTGCGTCCGTGGTATAAGCTAGGTCAAGTACGGGTTTCACTATGCCCATGAATGTTTCGATCTCATAAGTTTCTCCATCATAATGTGGGATGGGAATGTGAGAACGGTGCACCATGATATTCTCGTGTTCTGGCTGTTCCAAACTTGCAATGTAATGCAACCTTTTATCCGAATCAAGAACCACCGCTGCCGCCAATGTTATGCCCTGTTTTTCTACAGGTTTAACTTGGGTAATGTGAGTTCTAAATGACTGGGTATATAAGGCTGCATGCACAATACAAGGTATGAGGAATAGAGAACACAAAATAAACACACGGTAACACGACACAAGTTCACGTTTATTGAAGTAAGTAAATAAAGAGCATGGAAAGATAGTAATTCTCGTACAAAACAAATAATAGAAGGGAACTGCTAGCATTAGCGGATCTGGATGGAGCCTAGTCTCCCACTTCCAACGTTCAGGTATACTCTTCTGATCACGGGTTTAATTAGCAAGTTTTATTTTACTGGAAGACCTCAATATATTCATGTAATTCAATTTCACTGATTTGATCTCTTACTGGCTGGTCGCGTACCCAAGTAGCAGCTCACAGTTAGGATTAGACACGCATATATTGTAGAACACAGAATCTCTAGTAACCTCATGGGGGTACTGATCTAAGTTTTATATTCTTATGGCAGAAATACGTAGAACACAAATCAGTGGGCGAACGTTAGACATCACTAAAGTTTTAATATCTGAATAAGGTAATTACGAGAGTCAATGTCGCCTGTTAATTAATAAGCACTGATACGCTTAGTACGTCCCAAATGGAATGGTTAAATATGAGTTACACTGGGCAAGGTTATAGCCATTTTATAGAAAGTTAATAAGTGAGTGTCAAACTAGTACTATAACACTTAGTACTAGCAACATGAATCTTGAATAGTATTTGTAGATCTGGTCCTGGTTATCTTGCTTCCGGTGATGTTGGGGGCTAACGACTGGTTCCTCGGCCGTCCAGGTGGTCCAAAATGTAGGAAGTTCTCAAGTCGGATCTCTTGACGATCGTTTCTGGCTACACACTTATATACCCACGAATTTGTGTGAAGGTTATAAGGTGCACGTTAGGACTTGTACATGGACAGATCTTCTATTTAACTTCTGCCATGGAGTCTGCCGGCTCGAGAATCTCTCAACTCAGGAACAACACAAGGGCAGAGCTAGAGGTTAACTTCAGGGTAGTGACCACTGGTTGGTGTCTAAATTTCAACTGATTTGACGGGGGGCGGGAGCTAGGTTTATAGGCTCGGTTCTGGACCCTGTAGACAATAGGGATCTCGAGTCTTATGGACTTATTTGAGCTCTCAATAGATATGGGGACTGGGTAAGATGGTGATTACTGTTGTGGCACATGGGTATAGGAAGCCTTCAATTTGTGATATAACTGAGCCTTAGTAAGAGGTACTATTTTGGCTACACTGTAAGTATTTAGGGGAGAGAGACTGGATCTACTTTGCGAGGAGGATGGGGACAGCTGTGATAGGAGCATCTCTCTTAGATTGTTCAATCTTCATTCTATGGTATAGCTGAGGTGCTAATTTAGTGATCAGAGTATGCAAGAAAGGTAAATGGTTTATTGTGAGTTAATAGAGGTTAGTAAAGGTGTTAGTCATGCATGGTTAGTTCATTGATAGGAAGAATTCCTGTGCTACCTGGCAATGACTCAGAAGTCAAAACAGGGGGTCAGGTATACCTCCGCAGGGGTGGGGGTCTCCCTCTTCGGGGGGGTAAAAAGGGGTAGCTGGGCGCCCTCTCTCTGTGATGGTCGTCCGGCGGTTGTGGCTAGGGGCTTGCCATATCACCAGTGTTTGTAATAACCCTTTGTTTATGAGACAGATGTGGGTGTTTTTAATATCAAAACCGAAGATGCCTTGGCTAGCTGGTTATAATCGGTTGGTTGTTAATTTCATGGTTTGCTTGGTGTGGTGGAGACGGGTTGCTAACTCTGCCACATTTATCTGGAAGTATGGCAATAGAAATTAGTTACTGGCGAGGCGGCGAGCCTCGCACCGACGACCATGGGGTGCAGGGTTGTGAATGGGTTGTAAGAGAATAGATGGCATGCAAGGGTTACTGGTTAGTAAAGTTCTAATGTTGCTCTGGCCTACTAAGTGAAGGTAGGCTGGATAGGAGTATATATAAAAGGTTGGAGAGCGTTAGCAACGGAAAATTCAAGGATCTTCAAGAGGTATGAGAGAGAGGCTAGGTCGGACAAGAGTCGAGAAGCGCGGGTGTCTTAATGAGAGGGGGGGGGAAGCTCAGGGGCTACAGGGAAATTTGCCCCTAAGGTCCCTGGGCGTGGGGGTGGCATTAGGCTACAATTGATATTGGAGTTTGAAAAGACAGTGAAAGTACGTTAGTCAAATGCTACCGGGGGATGCAAATACGGGGTGGTATATGAGTCTGGAAAAGATAGAATCATGTGGACTGTGGGGCGGTGGGGGAGAAGGAGGTTAACTGTAGGTGTGTGCGTGACTTGTGGATAAAGTAAGGAAAAACATGGTGTATTATTTCTCGTACATACGAGGGGTTATAGACCTATTATTTGACACGCTTTTTGTCTACGTCTAGGTGTCCCTGGGAACTGCGTTTTCTATGAAATATAGACCCAAGGAAAGCGGCAGTTCGTAGGGGTACTGCGTTATTGTTTCGAGGTACTATGATAGATACTGGTAACAAAGGTTATCTATACAATCTCTGGTTGGGGTAAGGATTACGTTACAGCATGGGTGTATTAACTTCTAAGGTATATAACATCTACTTCTCGGATGTAAGAACATACATAGATATAATTATGGCTGTCTGATGTGTTGGCATTGGCTCAACGTAAGGACAGGGCATGGGTGTTTTTAATATGAATGTATATTCTTGTTCATCATCGTGTAGGTAGAATCGGGCGGGTAAGGGGTGTAGGACACAAAGCAAATTGGCGTAGTGTGGACTGTGGATACGAAGGAGGTAAGTGGAAGACGTATAACAATTGTGGAAAAGTAAATGGAAAAAGGTGAACACAATGGCGGATAAAGATACTTAACCTAAGGATTGAATACATAGATTTATGGGGCGATGGGTCTTCAGAAATTAGTCTGGCAAGACAAGATGTTAGGGAATGTTAATATTAATACTTAAACTAAGGATTGAATACATCGATGAACGACGACATTATAGTCGTCGTCCTAATAAGGTGATGAAACCTGGTTGATCTGTACTTGGCACAAAACGACACAAGGACAGTGCCGCTATGTCGTATCAATACTGGTGGCAGTTAATATTATAGAGACACTTAGTTACTAGAGGAACAATGCCAGGGCGACTGAGCACGGGTTACATATATCTATACTCGTCATGAGAAATGATATACGAGGTCTAGGGACAGGCGTGGGTGTTTTAACTTCTAAGATATATAACATCTACTTCTCGGATGTAAGAACATACATAGATATAATTATGGCTGTCTGATGTGTTGGCATTGGCTCAACGTAGGGACAGGGCATGGGTGTTTTTAATATGAATGTATATTCCTGTTCATCATCTTTGTAGTTAGGAGTGTAGGACACGAAGGGGTAGTGTACGTGAGGTGTGGAAAATGGTCAGTTTAGAAGAGGTATGTAGGTGCGGCCTGGAGCTGCTTAGCCCTGTGGGCTTGGGCCTGTGAATTGGCTGGCTCGGTCAGCTGGTCCTTTCGTTCTGTGGACCTTTCTTTCGGGTGTTTCTGTGTGGTGTTCGCTCGTGGCTTCTGTGGTGGGCTTCTTGTTCTGGGGCATTTTAGCTATGTAGCTCGTTCTGGTCTCATTTTGAAGCTTTTAGTGCCTAGTTTTTTGCTAATTTTTTTTTTTTTTTTCATGCAGATGTTTGATTTATCATGCAGGAGGGCCTGAATATGCCCAAATGAGCCCAAAACACCCCACTAGACAAGGGTTAAAGTCGAACGGATTAATCATTACGACAGGGCTGTCCGTTGTGGAGGCATGTGGCATTGTGGGCCTCTGGTATTTTGCTGGTTATTTGGGTAGAGTCGACCAGGATGATTATGGGTTGGGTAGATTCGCATATTTTATTGTGGTCGGCCTGACGAGAAGAACTGGGCGGCCTTGTGACGGTCTTGCTCCATAATTGTTAAATTGTCCTGGTCTCCTGTTGCTTTGAGGGTGTGTGGGGAACCTTTTTATGGCCCCTACTGTGGAGGTTTTAGGCCGGGTGGCCAACAGCTTGCGGATAGTGATGATGTCCCGGACGTAACCCACGGGATCGTGGATGGAGAAATGCTCCTTAACCTCTCCGCGGCGCACAGGGGGTTTTCTACAGGGTAAGACTGTGCGCACCTATGATGATTTTGGGACCTATTGCCAATTTCGATAAAAAGTACATCATCGTGTAGGGAATGTTTGCGTGCATCGGCCCATATATATTTGACCCCCCAAAAAATGTCTGGGGGGGGTAGGGGAACGGTCCGTAGTTGAAAAATGTGGAGCGAATGGCACCGCGCGGCTAGATTGTCATCGAGCGGCGAGATTTCCCTGCCGAATATTTACGCGCGCAGGGGATAGAAGGAGAGGGAGGAGGGGGTGGGTTACCGCGTATTATCACGTATATCTCCTTTTTCGAGCCCTTTTAGGCTATTTAGAGTATGTATACGTGTGTAGGGCACCCATATAACAATGAATATGCCTCATAGTGACCAAAAATTGCAATATATAAGGGAATTATAAGAGAATATTTAGGCGGGAATGAAGATGTGTTGGAGGTTTGGCGGCAATTTATGAGCTGAGAGTGTGGTTTACGCCATACATATCACGTATATCTTGTACGTAGAGCACTGTCACGCTATAATACAGACTTGTACGTATGTATACGTGCCATATATCAAAATATATACCGCATATAAACCAATTCATGCGATATTTACGCACATTATCAATGAGTTTCTATGCGTGAACCAAGGTGTGAGTGAGTTGTGGTGGAATGAAAGGGGGAGAGGGTGTGTTACGCCATAAATATCACGTCAATCTTGTATTTAGAGCACTCTCATGCTATAATAAAGACGTGTACATATGTAGGCGTCCCATATAACAAGGAATATACCGCATATAGCCCAATTGATGCGATATTTACGCAAATTGTGAATGTGTTTCTAGCAGACGGAAGCCTGAAAGGGGGGGTTGGGGGTGGGTGGGTGGGTGGGAGGGAGGCATGCAGGGGTGCAGTGAGTGAGTGAGTCGTGGAGAGATGGAAGTCAGGCAGATCTCTAGATAGATAACCAGCTTAGTGATAATTGTGGAGGCGCCCCAGGCGTATTGATGTTTGGTATTTTGACCCTTATGTCTACCAGATGGCTGGTGTTCGTTGCCATCAACAGGTCTACAATAACATGAGTCAGGAATGGAGAGAGAGAGAGAGAGAGAGAGAGAGAGAGAGAGAGAGAAACTGAGACATGCGTATGTCGTACATCTAAATGGACTTCAGAATTGCATTTTTATGCAAGCAGACATTGCATTTAGACACATGTGAAGTACCACAGAAACATGTAGGCCATTGACTGTAAATAAAGTACTATATTTATAGACCACCAGCGACGGTGCTGAGTCAACACAGGCAGATTGCCTGTTGTGATAGAGGGCTAAATATAGACTGGTGTCTCCTTACACCTGCGAAAGGGTAGATTGCCACCAGAGAAACGTTTACTTATTTATTTCGAAGTAATATGCAATCTAAATGTATATTCGAGACCTACTGCAATTATTTGTATGACAGTCATGACTATGTATAATCCAATATACGCGCGTAGGCGAGACATAAGAAAGCTGGTTGAGCAATTTTCGACACCCACACAGTTATTATTCATTTTTATTTACAATATTATACAATACAAATGTATTTGTGAAGAGTATTTTATCCATTATTGTATTTATACCAATTTTGTTCCCAGACAGAGCTGCTGTAGCTGGAGAATCAAGGAGCGGCAAGGGTCACCTCGTGACCGCCTGACCGTGTGAAAATGAGTGGAGTCACACTGAGAGGGGCAATTTTGCTGAGTGTTTGGGCAATTTTTGACAGAATAAAGTTATATAATTACTAATTCTTGACAGAGACAAACTATTATAAACCTTGGCATGATATAATTGATAATCCCATCAATTTACAAACGTAAATTGGTGGGATAATTCATTTTTTTTTGTATATTGTCATTTCGATTGTACACACGAAGTTTTGAGTGATATTTGGTATGAGCTCCTGTGGCATGGTTGGTAAGGTCGCGGACTGGAAAACTCAAAGTGTCGTAGGGTAGTGGGATCGAATCCAGGAGGGGGTTATGGGGAAGGTTTTATATTGTCTAGAAAAATTTTATAAATTTTTTTTTTTACAAGATCATGCCATTGTATTCAAACAATATGAAATATTCATAGAATATATCATATTGTAAGAATACAATGACATGACCTTGTTTTCTTTTTTTCTTTTTTATTGTTTTATTTTATTATCATAGTAGGTTTGACATGATTTATTGAAACATATTTATTTTTGTACAATTCATTTGAGGTAAGAAAATAATTATATACACATTACTTAGGCTAATAACAAACATATATATTGATATACTAAAAAAATAAGGCATATTACATGTAAATCTTTGAAACTTATAAACTAAATAATGAAACATACAATTATATAATGTAAAAGCTATATCACAGGGACATCTTTGGAACTTATACATTATATAATATATATGTTACATTATGAGGTAGCGTGATCAATTAGGTCAGGTCAGGTAAGGTAGGGCGCGAGTCCAGGGCAGGGCAGGGCAGGAGGCGAGTCCAGGGCAGGGCACGGGGCGAGTCCAGGGCAGGGCAGGGCAGGGCAGGGGCCGACACTCAGTAGTTCTTGAAGGTGTGGTAGTCCCTGAAGCAGTCACCCAGGCAGAGTGCAACTTTGCACTCGGCGCACATTGAGGTGACTCTTTTGGTCACATGGGGTTTCCTCACACTGGAGCTGCAGACGGTGCACTGCACCTGCCTGTGACGAGTGCCAATCAGCTCGGTGTTGGTTGTGTAGTGTCTTTCGACACCCAGCTGGATGCGGTCAGGAACGTGATCCCCACGCCATGCCGTACGTCTGTGAGTGGTGGTGGCATACTTCTCCAGGAGTTGGTAGGAGACGTTGTACACGAACTCCCGGAATTTCAGCTTCTGGTTTGGGGCCATATCCTTCTTCACCAACCACAAGTTGTAGGCGTTCAGCATCGTTATGTCAACTAGGTGGAGGAAGAGCTTGTGATACCACTTCACAGTCTTCCTCAGACACTCAACACCTGACAGCTGACAGTCAGACTTGTCCACCAGGCGCATGTTTTTGGTGTAGTCCACTACCATGTCGGGCTTGTAGATTGTCTTCCTGGTTCGGTAGTGGATTTTGCCAGAATCCACCTGGGCACCTGTGTGGACGGTGGAAAGCAGGTGGACGTCTCGCTTATCCTTCCACTTCAGGGCTATCAGTTTCCCACACTTCTCGAGCTGCTTGTATTTCTGCCCCTTTCGTCGCCTTCTTCGCACATGCCTCTCGCGGTGTTCCTTGGCCAGGTCGTCTTCTGAAGGTGTGTCACTGGAGGAGGCATCTGTGAGAGGAATGACATCACCTGTGAACTTTGGCATAAACTTTCTTGTCTTTCTGACAGTCCCACATGACCCCGTTTGGTTGTCATAAAGAAACTGGCAGAGAGCAGGAGAAGTATACCAGTTGTCAGTGTAGATGATGTGGCCTTTGCCCAGGTAAGGTGCCAACATTTTCCTGACGATGGCACCTGACATGCCCATGGGGTCATTGGCAGCGGCTTTCGGTATGTCAATGTCAGTTGCCTGTATACACGATCATGTCAAGCACTATTCCAGTTTCACAGTCGCACAACACGAAGAGCTTGATTCCGAACCTATGCCTCTTCAAGGGGATATACTGCTTGAAAACAAGACGTCCTTTGAAGAGCACGAGCGACTCATCAATCACCAAATTGAGGAAGGGGTAAAAGTATTTCCCATACCTCTCCAACAACATGGTGAACACATCCCGAACTTTCCATATCCTGTCAATCCTGTTAGGATTTTCGTTGTCTGCAAAGTGCATAAATCTTAGCAGCAACAAAAATCTGTCACGAGTCATGAACTTATTGAAAGTTGGGGTGGCGATGAGAGGGTCGTGCTTCCAGTAGTGTTGCAACACATGCTTCTTGATCAGAGGCATGAGGAACAACAAGGCAAAGAACGTCAGAAATTCTGCCACAGTCGTATCCACCCAGCCTCGTATTCTCGCTTTTGGAGAAAGGACGTCCAATCTGCCAAACACCCACCTGTAGTAGGCGTTTGTTTGGGCAACGATGTACGTCATTACCTCCATGTCGAAAAAAGCGAGGAAGAAGTCGCTTTCGTTCGCTTGATCATCACAGGGCCAGTTGTCAGTTGTTCCTGACGTCCCAGGATTGAACTGGGGCACGTCAGGTACAAAATTGACCCCGTCAGACCAATCGAACGAAGGCATGCCAGGGATCGGAATGTCGTCTGCGTCTTCTTCTGCGTCTGAAATATCGCTTCCATGGTCGCGATACAGCACTTCATCATCATTACCCTCCTCTTCACTCGACAGACGATGCCCTTCCTCGTTTTCGTCACCGACGTCGGACTCACTCCCACTGTCCACTCCCAAATCCCCCCACCCTTGGTCCCGTGCTAGGGCTTCGTCGTCGAAACCCGGGCTGCCAATGTCCTGCGAATCACCATCAAACAGCAGGGCGGCATACTTAGATGGTGTAAGATTTTTCCGGGTCACTTTGGCACGTGCGGGAGTCTTATGGACAGGGACAGCAGAGGTGGTGGCAGGGGCGGCGGCAGGGCGGCGGCAGGGGCGGCGGCGGCGGCAGGGGCGGCGGCGGCAGGGGCAGCAGTGGTGCGTGGCCTTGATGGCAAGATGATGGTGGTGCCTGTCGCCCTTCTCTCTGTTCCTTGGGCAGGGGCGGCAGGGGCGGCAGGGGCAGCAGGGGCGGCAGGGGCGGCAGGGGCAGCAGGGCCGGCAGGGACACCAGGGCCAGCAGTCGCTTTCCCAGTCGCTTTCCCTCTCCCTTTCCCCTTCCCCTTCCCTGTTCCTTGGGCAGGGGCGGCAGGGGCGGCAGGGGCAGCAGGGGCGGCAGGGGCGGCAGGGCGGCAGGGACACCAGGGCCAGCAGTCGCTTTCCCAGTCGCTTTCCCTCTCCCTTTCCCCTTCCCCTTCCCTGTTCCTTGGGCAGGGGCGGCAGGGGCGGCAGGGGCAGCAGGGGCGGCAGGGGCGGCAGGGGCGGCAGGGGCAGCAGGGGCAGCTGGGCCAGGGGCGGCTGGTGGTGGTGGTGGTGGTAGGGGCACTGTGGCTGGCGTACGGGTTCTCTTCCCTACGCCCGTGCCTTTAATTTTTCCTGCCCCCGCAGGTAATGCAGCCCTAGGGCGGCCTCCTGCGTCGCTGGTACCGGTGGCAGGGGTGGCAGGGGTGGCAGTGGTGGCAGTGGTGGTGGTAGTGGTTGTTGCAGTGGCCTGGGTCGTGGTGGCAGTGTCCCGAAAGACCAATGACCTCTGTGCCATTGCCCTGCTTGCACGTGTTTTACGTGCTTTTGGTGCTGGTGATTCGTCCTCTGAGCTGTAGGGCGTGTCGTACTGGTAGCTAGGGTCTTTGGCAGCCACCCTCTGCCTTCCACGGCGGCTAACACCACCAGAAGGAGGGCTGGTTGTGTCATCAGGGAGCGAGCGTGAGGGACGTGTAGGCTCCATGACTAGTGCGTGGTTACTGGCGCGGTGGTGCTTGCACGAGTGCGGGGCGAGCGTTTGGCGGGGTGGTATCGAGAGTTGACATGTAGTACAATACCCACACCAATTTTCAGCCGCCTGGCTATAAACGCGCGGTTTTGGTACGTGTTCAAAGTCTCTGCTCTTAAGAGTCTACCCGCAGTGCGCCGGGGGAACTCTTAAGAGTCTACCCGCAGCTCCCGGGTTAACACACGAGGGGAGTATTCTCAAGAGCATACAGAATATATGTTGCTGGTGTTGCTCTCGAGTTTGGAGAGGATAGCTGCTTTTACCTGATGGGTCACTAATCCCAGGGTAACATCTAGGTCTCCTTCATATTTAATTTCGTTAATTTTGTTTAAGGGGACCGACCGGTTAATTTAGGCTTAAAAAACTCGAAATCCTGAAAATACCAATAGGTGTTTACTCAACAAGAGTCAACATCCCTTCATAAGCCAGTGAAATGTTATTAGTGAAAACCCATTGGAAATAGTTTTTTTTTTATGTTTTCCAAACTTTTCCTGTAATTCTAAAAACGTTATATAGCGAACTTTGAAATTAACATGCTCAGTAACTACTGGTCGTACGAGGAGCATACCTATATAAGTCGAAAGAGCGTAAGCTACTCTACAACCTCCCATACACTTTATCTTCTACTTTGCCATGTTCCTGCGTAAAATATTGTAAATCTAAAAAAACAAAAGTAAAATTTTTCACCTAATTACCTTAGATTTTCACCTGTTTTTCTCAGAACCTATATTGTCGCACTTTCGGATGTTACTCTAGTTATTATTGGACCTATAGGAATGGTGTTTATACCATTGGAAAGGTAATTAAAAACACTACAAGTCCTATGAAGCCAATTTACTCTAGTAATTTATTTTTTTTCACAATATGTCGTCAAAGTTGTAATTTTCTATAAATATATTCGCCTGAATTCGTAATCACCTAAATCGAACTAATACACAAAATATATAAACAAAAAATTATAGCAACTACAGATACACCTTTTGTGAGTTGTTTGATCACATAAAACATGTGCTATGGGGATTTCTGTAGGAGTTTATGATTTTCTGCAGTGCTATGGTTTTCATTTTTTTTTTACCTAAATTGCAAGAAAAAAGCAAAAAAAAAAAAAAAGAAAAACATTGTTTTGATCTAGTTTTATGGCCATATACACCTGTGCCAAATTTCATTTAAATTGAAAGTAAGACCTGGAAGTTTGTAATTAACCGGTCGGTCCCCTTAACCTAAGAAGTGCGCATGGGATAATTAGAAACGTCCGCCTGTGCTGACGTATTTGAGCTGTTTCCATCACTAAAATATTAATTTTACCATAACTAGCATTAATACTTATCCATACGCGCCTATTATGGGTTGATTATAAAGGTATTAACCTGAAACAACAATAAAACGAGTGAAAACAGCGTTTGGATGGTCAAAATCGGAGATACAGGCCGCGAGTTATATAATTTATGGGTGAGGCAATCTGCTTTCCCGCCAATTTCCCCCAAGGCCACTGAGACACAGTCGATCGATACTCTCTCTCTCTCTTGCACTCGCTTGCTAACACTGATGACAATGCCCTGCTTGCAACTCGCTAATGTTAGCACGAAAATATACCTCAGAATAAGGGAATAACAGGGAAAATAGGTGATAATTGAAGGAGGGGAGGAAAGTGGGGAAGGAGGGGAGGTAGAGGAGTGATATTTTGCATGGCCCAGGGCAAAAAAAAAAAAAAAAAAAAAAAAAATCGATGTTTAAAGTCAATTTTTTTCTCTCTGACTCTTAAGAGTCTTCCCGCAGTCCGCAGGGGGAACTCTTAAGAGTCTCCCCGCAGTTCCCGGGTTAAGGCAACGACGGGGCCTAGTGACGGTTGCACAGCATTAATCACAATAGTCCAGAATTAATCCCAAGTTAAGTCTGGGGTCACTTGTCCGGCTACCAGGGACACTGCCTTTCCCAGGTGGGTTAACCCCTCCAATCCCAGCACCGTATATATACATCAGTAGATAAGTAACTCCCCAGTCCCAGCGACGTATATATCCGTCAGTAATGTACTTTCCTTGTAACTGCCTGTACAACCCTGTACCAGTTACCACAACCTTTTGAGCACTGCTCCCGTGTTGGCAACACTTCTCAGCTTATATGAGACCCACTGAAGCATGACAGAGCCAGTGTTGCCTCATCTTTGGAGGTGGGTAGGTGGTCTCTCCTGCCATTTTTGCCACATTGCTTGGGACTGCTGGGGACTTTTTTTACTGTATCCTATGGTACAGTACGGGTTAAGAGAACTGCGATCGTTTCATGATCGGTTTGGTATGCCAGGCTGAGTACTGGACTTACCATGTCTAAATATGTGCGAATATTGTAAATTTCTGCCTCATACTTTGGTATGGGGATGTGAGAGCGTGTAGCCATGATGACGTATGTGATAGAACGCTCTAATTCCTTTGGATTTTTGTGTCAAACGACTTCTTCCCGAATCAAGAACCACCGTCTGCCACCAATGTTATGCTAGGTTTTTACTGGGGTTGATTGGATTTATTAGGTAGGTTCTACTTGACTGGAGGAGCCAAATTCGTTTTAACACATGCACAGAAGGTAATAGAGGATAATTATAACAAAACGTACATTCATATTATTATATTAATACACATGGATATTGCATTCAAATATTAGATAGTGGTATATACATAGGTAAGACGCACGAACGAGGCTCCACAATATTATGTCACTCTTAAAGGTGGGGGTGCATGGGTTGAGATAAACATGGAATAATAATCGCCAGCCTACACATAATTATCTTACAAAATGCAATGGCACCGAAATAATTATTTAAAATGGTATAAAAGATTTTGTGGATCGTCTAAACCGGACCTGTGACGTCATAGTGTGTGATTATTAGTCCATGTTTATCTCAACCCATGCACCCCCACCTTTAAGACTTAGCTCGGATAATGTAATTTAGTACTCCCTTCAATCGAGGCATTACACTTGTACTCATTAACTCAATATATGTGAGATGACGGGTCTAAAGAAAAGCCACCCAAATAACAATTACAGAATAGCCAGTCTGCAACTCCAAGATCCCATAATCAAGACAAGAAATAGCAGAGACACCCCAATTGTCCCATGCTCTAGCCCCTGTACAAATACCAGAGCGACCCCTGTTCCACCATTTTCTATGACAGCCACAGGTGGGAGGCCCCTCCCACTAATTAGCCATCTGCTCGGACGAAGCCCCTCGTAGCCCAGTGCCGGCACGGGCTACATACATGTCCTCAGCTCCCAGCTATGGAAGACACAGGAGAAGTAGTTATGCAAATAGAACATCAACGGCCGGGTATCGACCGACGGAAATGGATATAAGTGAGAGGACACATTGTGGCGGATCAGGAGATCCAATAAACCTCGACCAAGAACAACTATTAAGTAAGCTATGTAAACGTTTGTTTAAGAATGTAACTCATAGACAAGTCCATATACATCCCATTTCTCCCTTATTAGATTAAGTAACTAGGTTTTAAGTAATTATTGAACTACCGAGGGAGGAGTGATGTACTGATTTGGGGTTGTTAACAGGACGAGTTTGGGGAATTTTCTTGGTGGCAGTCTCGGTCTGGTTAGAGGTTATCTGGGACTGGTGAGTTTGTTTGACATGAGAGGGCGAGTCAAGTGTGGGGTTTTGAAGTTATCTAGGGGTGTGAATTGTGTGGGGGTGGAAGGGAGCTACTGACTGAAAACTGTAACAAGGGGAATTTTGTTGTTTGTGGAATAGCTGAACATTTCTGGGGGCATGGGGAAAACATGTTTTGGTAGGCCTACATAGGTAGGCATAGCTAGAATACGGGGCTTGTTGGGGGGCTGCGGAGGGTTGGTGGGGGAAGAGTTAGGTTTAGAACAGGGGTTATTGGTAGAGGACTGATGTACTGATTTAAGGTTGTTAACAGGACGAATTTGGGGAATTTTCTTGGTGGCAGTCACGGTCTGGTTAGAGGTTATCTGGGGTTGGTGAGTTTGTTTGACATGCATAGAACAAGGATGGGGTTTATGGGGTAACACAATTGATGGAAGATGATCGTTGGTGGATGGCTGGGCAGGGGAAAATTTAGGGATGGTCAGAGAGGATAGAGGCAAGGAAGAGTGCACTGGGGTTGGACTTTCACCGGAAGTCATTTTGGAAGGGTGCACGGAGTCTTGGATAGGGGCTGAAGGGTTGGATAGGGGATTCATCGAACTGAGTAGGCATTCTTCTCTGATGGAGAGCATATGTTCTTCGAATAAGACATACAGGTCGAGATGGGCGGTGATGTGGGGTGGGAGGATGTTTAATAATGCGGTGAATAAGAGTTCATTTTGTTGATCGTAATCTTCATAGCTATACGTGGTCCTCACGTATCTGTAGAGTTGGATGAGGGTCACATTTATAGCCCCTTCATACTTGATCTCGTCGACTTTTATTACTTTGGGGGCGACGGGGGAACCCAAAAGTGGATCTAAGGTCCGGATCACGAAGGATCGAAACTGGTTCCAGGTAAGCTCTGGCGTACACTGTTTCATAGTTTGGCAAATAAATTCTTTCCAGGTAGGCTGATCAACAAGTTGGGAAACGGCTTCTCTCAACTGTATAATGTGCGAAATTGCAACGGCGATTTTTTCGCGGTCATTTTGAAGTACCACATCGTACACTGGCTTTATTATGTCTAAGTAAGTGGTGATATCATACGTGTTTACATCATACTTGGGAATGTGTGTGAGTGGCTGAAAATTTTGCGATGTTGCCATGCTTCTACTGTTCCAAACTTGCAGTGTAATGCAACCTTTTATCCGAATCAAGAACCACCGCTGCCGCCAATGTTATACCCTGTTTTTCTACAGGTTTAACTTGGGTAATGTGAGTTCTAAATGACTGGGTATATAAGGCTGCATGCACAATACAAGATATGAGGAATAGAGAACACAAAGAAACACATGGTAGCAAGTTACATGATCACGTTTATTTATATACCACTGCAGAATACTCGTGCAAGACAATATAATAGAATCGAACAACACTAGCATAAGTGGATCTGGATGGAGCCTAGTCTCCCACTTCCAACGTTCAGGTATTAATCTTCTGATCACTGGCTTAATTAGCAAGTTTTATTTTCTGGAAGACCTCAATATATTCATGTAATTCAATTTCACTGATTTGATCTCTTACTGGCTGGTCGCGTGCCCAAGTAGCAGCTCACAGTTAGGATTAGACACGCGTATATTGTAGAACACGGAAATCTCTAGTAACCTCATGGGGGTACTGATCTAAGTTGTATATTCTTATGGCAGAAATACATAGAACACAAATCAGTGGGCGAACGTTAGATATCACTAGAGTTTTAATATCTGAATAAGGTAATTACGGGAGTCAATGTCGCCTGTTAATTAATGAGCACTGATCGCTTAGTACGTCCCAAATGGAATGGTTAAATATGAGTTATACTGGGCAAGGTTTTAGCCACTTTATAGAAAGTTAGTAAGTGAGTGTCAAACTAGTACTATAACACTTAGTACTAGCAACATGAATCTTGAATAGTATTTGTAGATCTGGTCCTAGTTATCTTGCTTCCGGTGATGTTGGGGGCTAAGGACTGGTTCCGCGGCCGTCCAGGGGGTCCATATGTGCGAAGTTCTCAAATACGTGGGCAGGTCCTTCTATCCAAATCTGCCACGGAGTCTGCCGGCTCTGGGATCTCACTCCGGAACAACACAAGGGCAGAGCTAGAAGTTAACTGCAGGGTAGTGACCACTGGTTGGTGTCTAGCTTTCAACTGATTTGACTGGGGGCGGGAGCTAGGTTTATAGGCTCGGTTCTGGACCCTGTAGACCATAGGGATCTCGAGTCTTATGGACTTATTTGAGCTCTCAATAGATATGGGGACTAGGTAAGATGGTGATTACTGTTGTGGCACATGGCTATAGGAAGCCTTCATATTTTAATATAACTGAGCCTTAGTAAGAGGTACTATTTTGGCTATACTGGAAGTATTTAGGGGAGAGAGACTGGATCTACTTTGCGAGGAGGATGGGGACAGCTGTGCTAGGAGCGTCTCTCTTAGATTGTTCAATCTTCATTCTATGGTATAGCTGAGGTGTAATTTAGTGATCAGAGTATGCAAGAAAGGTAAATGGTTTATTGTGAGTTAATAGAGGTTAGTAAAGGTGTTAGTCATGCATGGTTAGTTCATTGATAGGAAGAATTCCTGTGCTACCTGGCAATGACTCAGAAGTCAAAACAGGGACCAGGTATACCTCCGCGGGGGTGGGGGTCTCCCTCCTCCGGTGGGCAAAAAGGGGGGAGCTGGGCGCCCTCTCTCTGTGATAGTCGTCCGGCGGCTGTGGCTAGGGGCTTGCCATATCACTAGTGTTTGTAATAACCCTCTGTGTATGAGACAGATGTGGGTGTCCTTAATACCAAAACCGAAGGTGCCTTGGCTAGCTGGTTTTACTCGGCTGGTTGTTAATTGTAGGGTTTGCTGGATGTGGTGGAGACTGGGTTGCTAACTCTGCCACATTTATCTGGAAGTATGGCAATAGAAGTTAGTTACTGGCGAGGCGGCTAGCCTCGCACCGACGACCATTGGGTGCAGGGTTGTGAAGGGGTTGTAAGAGCAGATTGGATGTTATGGTGGGAATAAAATCATCAACCATCTCATGTATGCTGATGATCTGGTCATTATTGCACCGTCTTCTGCGGGTCTGAGCAAACTTCTTGATATATGTGAATCTTTTGGTAGTAAACATTGTGTTAAATTCAACCCACTGAAAAGTGCTGTTCTTATATTTAGATCAAAATTACTGTATAAAAGTAAACTGCCAAATTTCTCACTCAATAATCAAATTATTCAAGAAGTAAACAAAATAAAATACCTGGGACACATTATCTCAAACGATTGCTCAGATGATGCAGATATCGGCCGTCAGCGCAGACAGCTATATTTACGTGGTAACACCATCTTGAGAAAATTCCACATGTGTAATTGGGAAACTAAAGTCACTTTGTTCCGGACATATTGTTCCTCTATGTACACGGCCCATTTGTGGTGGAAGTATAAGAGAGCCACCATAAATGGTCTGTGTACATCCTATCATAATATACTCAAGATGTTCATTGGTCTCTCTAAATATGAAAGCACTAGTATGGTGTGCACACTGTTGGATGTGCGGTGCTGTCGGGCTGTCATCAGGAGACTGGTGTACAGCTTTTCGCAGCGACTGCAATCCTCCAGTAACACGCTGATTGTAGCTCTTTGGTCTAGTGATCATATCTATGAATCCCGTATTATATCTCACTGGCAGAAGCTGCTGCACACATAGTATGTACTGTAATGTAATATATAGGTCTAATTGAACTATGAGCAATGATCTGTGCAATAGGTGTTAACCAACATTGAGCAATAGCCTTAGTTAGCCTATCTGTGTTATATTGTGACAAAATGTGATATGTGCTCTATTCTGTAAATAGGCCTACTGTATTTTTTATTTTATTGTGTCTTTATTAATATATCTTTGTGTATAATTATTATCTGTGCTCTGACGAGAAGTGTATGTGATATGGACCATTAGGTCGTACTGTATTTATACTGTATCTATCTTATGTGTCTGGAATAAAGAATTATTATTATTATTATTATTATTATTAATAGATGGCATGCATGGGGCTAGTAAAGTTCTAATGTTGTTCTGGCCTACTAAGTGAAGGTAGGCTGGATAGGAGTATATATATAAAAGGTTGGAGAGCGTTAGCAACGGACAATTCAAGGATCTTCAAGAGGTATGAGAGAGAGGCTAGGTCGGACAAGAGTAGAGAAGCGCGGGGTCTTATAATGAGAGGGGAGGAGTGCAGGGGGGCTATAGGGGAATTTGACCCTAAGGTCTCTGGGCGTGGGGGTGGCATTAGGCTGCAGTTGATATGGGAGTTTGAAAAGGCAGTAGAATACGTTAGCCAAATGCTATCGGGGAATGCAACTATGGGGTGGTATATGAGTCTGGAAAAGATAGAGTTATGTGATCAGTCCGAGGGGTTATGGATACTATTAGTTGGCCCTGGGAACTGCATTTTCTATGAAATATATATATACCAACAACAGCGGCAGTTCGTAGGGGTACTTAGTTATTGTTTCGGGGTACTTATGACAGATACTGGTAACAATGTTATCTTATACAATCTCTGGTTGGGGTAAGAGGTGTATGACACGAAGTAAATTGGCGTAGTGTGGACTGTGGATACGAAGGAGGCAAGGGGAAGACGTATGACAATTGTGGAAAAGTAAATGGAAAAAGGTGAACACAATGGCGGATAAAAATACTTAACCTAAGGATTGAATACATAGATTTATGGGGCGATGGGTCTTCAGAAGCTTAGTCTGGCAAGACAAGATGTTAGGGAATGTTAATATTAATACTTAAACTAAGGATTGCATACATCGATGAACGACGACATTATAGTCGTCGTCCTAATAAGGTGATGAAACCTGGTTGATCTGTACTTGGCACAATACGACACAAGGACAGTGCCGCTATGTCGTATCAATACTGGTGGCAGTTAATATTATAGAGACACTTAGTTACTAGAGGAACAATGCAAGGGGGCGACTGAGCACGGGTTACATATATCTATACTCTTCATGGGAAATGATATACAAGGTCTAGGGACAGGCGTGGGTGTTTTAACTTCTAAGATATATAACATCTACTTCTCGGATGTAAGAACATACATAGATATAATTATGGCTGTCTGATGTGTTGGCATTGGCTCAACGTCGGGACAGGGCATGGGTGTTTTTAATATGAATGTATATTCCTGTTCATCATCTTTGTAGTTAGGAGTGTAGGACACGAGGGGGTAGTGTACATGAGGTGTGGAAAAATGGTCAGTTTAGAAGGGGTATCTAGGTGCGGCCTGGAGCTGCTTAGCCCTGCGGGCTTGGGCCTGTCTGAATTGGCTGGCTCGGTCAGCTGGTCCTTTCGTTCTGTGGACCTTTCCTTTGGGTGTTTCTGTGTGGTGTTCGTTCGTGGCTTCTGTGGTGGGCTTCTCGTTCTGGGGCATTTTATATATAACGATATGTATACTATTGTAAATATGTTATTTTTAACTAAAAAAATATATAAGATTTAAAACTGTGGTCTCATTCTGTCTTCTCTTTGCCGCGCCATACGGTACGGTAAAATATGCGCGAGTTTAGCTGAGTTAGCCATTAAATAGGCTGCGCGGAACCGGTCTCACCAGTGGTGCCGAACCATAATACAGTTGGGCTATATGCAGGCGGGAGAGGGTAGGCCAGGCACACCAAAGTTTAATGTACCACTGTGTAAAAATCATAAAAATCCATCATAATAATGTTTCGAGTTATGCACCATTTTTCACTTTTTAGATTAGAAATGTAAGTTATATATATTTCATAATTTGAAATATAGGATTCAGGTTTTATACACTCCTATGAGCAGGTTCAAGCACGACATGATAAATATTGTTGTATAGACTTCCCTCTATCTCGTGAAGTGTATTTCAATGCAGTTGGGATGATATTTATGGGTGAAAAGGAGCGATAACATTATTATGTTGGCCGCGGCTAGAAGCTTTTTGGCCCAAGCTGGAGTACTAGTTTAGTAGGGCGGGCGAGCGTTTTTACTATACTGTGCATTTTTTACAGGGTAGGTGGGAGGTGGAGAGCGCGGCTCACTTCCTATGTAGGCAGGAGAGGGTAGGCCAGGCACACCAAAGTGTTAATGTACCACTGTGCAGAAATCATAAAAATCCATCGATTATGTTTCGAGTTATGCACCATTTTTCACTTTTTAGATTAGAAATGTAAGTTATATATACAGTATTTCATATTTTGAAATATAGGATTCAGGTTTTATACACTCCTACGAGCAGGTTCAAGCGCAACATGATAAATATTGTTGTATAGACTTCCCTCTATCCTGTGAAGTGTATTTCAATGCAGTTGGGGTGATATTTATGGGTGAAAAGGAGCGATAACATTATTATGTTGGCCGCGGCTAGAAGCTTTTTGGCCCAAGCTGGAGTACTAGCTTAGTAGGGCGGGCGAGCGTTTTTACTATACTGTGCGTTTTTTACAGGGTAGGTGGGAGGTGGAGAGCGCGGCTCACTTCCTATGTAGGCGGGAGAGGGTAGGCCAGGCACGCCCAAGTGTTAATGTACCACTGCAAAAATCATAAAAATCCTTCGAGTACTTTTCGAGTTAAGGGTACTTCACACAGTCAGGAATGCGAGCTAGAATCACTAGGAGTAGCTGAAAATTCCGATTCCTTGGCTTATTCGCGGTGAAAATCGATGACTCCTAGTGATTCTAGCGATATCCTAGGGATTCCTGTTAGACTCCCAGTGACTCCAAACCAGTCCCGGCCGATTGGCCCTGTCCGACAAAATGTTCACCGTCTTAAAGGTTCTCGCCACGAATCGGACCATTCCCTGTAATACTTCTCACGTGAAAGTATACTATACAGTATACGGGCAGTAAAGTATACTATACAGTATACGGGCAGTAAAGTATACTATACAGTATACGGGCAGTAAAGTATACTATACAGTATACGGGCAGTAAAGTATACTATACAGTATACGGGCAGTAAAGTATACTATACAGTATACGGGCAGTAAAGTATACTATACAGTATACGGGCAGTAAAGTATACTATACAGTATACGGGTAGTAAAGTATACTATACAGTATACGGGTAGTAAAGTATACTATACAGTATACGGGTAGTAAAGTATACTATACAGTATACGGGTAGTAAAGTATACTATACAGTATACGGGTAGTAAAGTATACTATACAGTATACGGGTAGTAAAGTATACTATACAGTATACGGGTAGTTAACTTTTCTCGGTCAAACATTATAAATAGACCTAGTATTAACCTTATAAGTACAATTTCCCACAAGACATTGTATTCACCCAGTGATTGTGTGTAGAGAATGAAATTACGGTAGGTGAGGTAATTAATAATGTGAACAATGTATGGTCAATGTTACAATACCCTACTTATAGTCTACAAGTTCTGCAACTCCCCTTACCTATCATAACGAGAGTGGTGGAGACGTGTTTGTATGCGTTTTGAAATGTCAGATTCGTTTGGGGTGCAGAGTAGAGTTTGGATTACTACTTGGAGGGGCGTTGTAGTCGCCGGGTTAAAGTTTGAGCCAGCGGAATCATGGCTTGGTGGTTGTTCAGGGGCCGTTGTAGTCGCCGGTTAATAATCTAGAAGTTCTGCAACTCCCCTGACCTAACCTAAGCAAACTAACACAACCTATAAGTGTTACCTATATTAGGTAATCGTATGAAATATTACAGAACTCGGTAACGAATGAAAACAAGAAGATGTGATTGATTAAATATATTTGTGCACCATTTTTCACTTTTTAGAAATGTAAGTTATATTTCATATTTTGAAATATAGGATTCAGATTTTATACACTCCTATGAGCAGGTTCAAGCGCGACATGATACAAGATCTATACACTTCTATGTGCAAGATAAAGCATAGTACGACCAAATACGAATATATAGTATATACTTACAACAAAACTCTGTTCGGCGGCCGTAATTGCGAGAGAGAGAGAGAGAGAGAGAGAGAGAGAGAGCCGGCAACGGAAATTTCACCACGGTGGACGAGTGGAACACCTCGAAGGTGTGTCCTCGATGCTAGGTACCGGCCTCCTGTCCGAAGGCTAATTACTGACTGACCCGCGGTCAAGCACTGTTACCTAAGAATATCTCGCATTGGCTCAAAGCACTAGCCGGTAACCTGTACAGATGAACGAAGCACTAGACGATACCCTTAGGAACGAAGCACTAGACGGTACCCAGTCCAGATGGGCGAAGCACCTAGATGGTACCCTGTCCAGATGAACGAAGCACTCGACGGTACCCTGTCCAGATGAACAAAACACTAGATGATACCGTGCCAGGTGAACGAAACAATAGACGGCACCGTGCCCTAATGGAAGACGCACTAGACGGTAGCCTGCCATTCTCGAAAAAAATGATATACAGATTTTCCGCACATGGAGAGCCAATAATTTAAGTCTCTATTCACATTACGGACAGGCCAGTTGCAGGATGACGTTCCCTAAGAAGTCTCTAACCTCTGGTACCCCAAGTAAGGGTTTCGCCATACTGCAGCAATTAGTATTACGGACAGACCATTTGCAAGAGTATTTGTGGAAACTTTTTCACATACAAAGCTTGACCTAGGTGTATACAACGTAATATACGAAGCATTGATTAGATGACCGACACACTAAACGAAGAATTGGGGGAGGTACATTTTCCTGTGAAACGCCTTTGAACATTGCCTCAGCCGTCATCGAGAAATGATGGAGAGTCACTCTTCGAACAATTTAGCTTTCTCGAGAAAAAAAGATTGTTCGTAATTTGTCCACAAAAGATTTCACACACACAAATTTAGACCCTCCCCCGCCCCAAAAAAGGTTCACCGCCAACTCCAGTCGAATAGCAGATTTTATTGTTGGTGAGTCGTCTGCCTGGGGTTGTCGGAGCTCTCGAATCGAAGTATTTCCGATCGCTCCCAAAGCCCACCAACTCACGTTGGACAGCAGAAGATCGCCTAAATGTTTGTGTGAAAATAAACGAACATATGTTTTTTCGTGAGAGATAAAATTTTCGAAGTGCGACTCTCCATCATTTTTCGATGACGGCTGAGGAAATGTTCGATGGCGTCTCACAGGCAAATTTACCTCCCCCAATGATTCATATAGTGTGTCGTTTACACCTAGGTCATGCTTCGTATTGTACGTCGTAGAGTATCTCTGCCCAGAGATTGGTCCATAGAGTACATATGACCTAGAGGTAAAAGAAGACGCCACAAATCTGTAAATAGGGATCCGCACGTTCGAGAGATGGCAGCACGATCACAATGGGAGGGGAGGGTCCCCACAAAGACATTATATTGACTATCCTCGGTCCCATTAATTCACGCTTTCGCCTCCAGGTCATATGTACTCTATGGATTGGTGTACCTGCAAGGTGTGAAAAATTTGAACACTATTTTTTTGGAGAGAGAGATTTTGGAAAGAGAAAAGATTTTCGGTGAGGTACGCCATCGCACATTTCTCCAAGATTTATCGATGTCTGTCGCATGACAACGACGCTGGTCATTGTTTCCTCTCACTCAAGTTACCGAAAGGTTGGTCTACCTGCGAGGTCTGCGTTCGTTGCTCTGAGAGGAACAATGACCAGCGTCGTTGAAGATGATATTTCAATATAAAGGGTCCAATGTAGCCCAGAAACTCTTCCCAGATTCGACTACGTCGTCGCTGACATTAGAGAGAGGCTTCCAGGTGGAAAAAAACAAAAATGTGTAAACAATTAATGATTTTCAATACAACAAAGATTATGTAATAGTTGTTTTTATTTCCTAACCGGCTATATTTTTGTCAACTGGCTAAACCATATGTCAGACCCAGAATTCTTCCGCAGGAGCGGTCAGGAAGAAGAACCCAAAGTTACACAGTCAGAGCGACATATTTCGACGTGTCTTCTCCCTCCCTCCCTCACTGAATGTGGGGGCAGCCCTGTATGAGCGGAGCACGGGTTAGAAGTTGTTTGAGAGACTGGGTTGGGGTGGGGGAGCAGTGTTGTGTATGTGTTGTGTATTCTAATCCAGGCGGAGCGATATTGTAGATGGACAATTGGCCGCTCCTCAATCTTGAGTGGTTGGCGTGCGATGATCTGTGTAATTCACCTGCCTCGGTTATTGTTTTTGGAGTGAATGCTATTGGGTGTGATTCATTCGGGTTCGCCTATGATTTAGCAGCTCTATACCCCTATGCTGATGTGTACAGAGAGAGAGACGCAATCTATCCATAGATCGGATAGATTTCTATTCGAGAGGCCTCCCAACGACCCTAGGCAGAGGACTCTAATTAACCCACAAAACATATTCCGCTATTCAAAAACGAGACTTCGCTGTGATGTGAAAAAGTGTTAACAATATATTTTGCCAGAGAGGTAAATATTTCGGAGAACCACTCTCCAATTTTTCTCGATGTGGTACCCTATCTCGTTTCATAACACCGAATATTGCATCGTCTGTGGATTTTCCTAAAAATAAGTACATCTATGTGGAAAGTTACAAAAACAAGGACTCGCGTAGTACAATTTTATTATTCTTATTAGGCAAAATGTACAAATAATTAATTGATATAGGGTCGAATATGGTCGGAGGCACATGGTAATACAATTTTGCCAGTTGGTCCACATACAAAAGGGTTATTGCATTCAAATTCCAACCTTACCTCAAATATCCCTGTAAGACCATTTGCTCTCTAAAGGGATAAAATATAGTTCTATATTTTGTTTATTTTAATAAAAACAAATGAGAGTGGTCTGCCGAGGTGTTTCTGAATATTTTCTAGAATGCCGAGGGTCATTGGAGGACCCTCAAATCGAAATATATCAGATTGCCACGAAAGCGACGTCGAGAAATATTCGAGAGTATCTCCCCGAAAAATTAACCTCTTATGAAAAATTTGAACAATATTTGTTTCCTGTTGTGAAAAATCTGAACAATAATTTTTTGAGAGAGGTAAATTTTGGGGGATAAACTTCTTATGAAATATTTGAACAATAATTTTTTCCAGTTGTAAAAAATTTGAACAATTGAACAATATTGTTTTTGGGAGAGAAGTGATTTTTTTTTTGGGGGAGGGGAGACACTCACGAACATTTCTCGATGTCAGCCTTCATGGCAATCGGATAGATTTTTATTCGAGAGGCCTCCTAACGACCCTCGGCAGAGGACTCCAAATTTAACCCTAAAAATATTCCGCTATTCAAAAAAAGAGACTGCTGTGGTGTGAAATATTTTAACAATATTTTTGTAGAGTGAAATACTGGATCGTCTGTGGTTTTTCCTATAAATAAATACAACTATGTGGAAAGTTACAAAAACAAGAAATATAGTAGTAGAGTAGTACAATTATATTATTAATTTTATTATTCTTATTTGGCAAAAATGTACAAATAATTAATTAAAATAGGGTCGGAGAGGTGAGACAATTTTGCCAACCTTACTTCAAACATCCCTGTAAGGCCATTTACCCGTTACCCCATTAAATACTAATATTTGTGTTTGGTTTGCTGTGTCCCAATACCAAATTTAATCGTTTTGTTTATTTTTATTCTCCTCCCGACTTGATTTGACTGTCGTTGTATTTCAGTCGTTTTGAATCTACCATAAATAGAGTTCTTTCTTTCTAGGTAGAGAACATTCCAATCAATTTCCCGTCTCCCTATACCTTTTCGGGGGAATTTACCCATTAAATGCTTCACATCCTCATATATAGTCGGAATCGTTTGAATTGGCAATGATGGCATTTTGAAAATGTTGACAGATCCATGATTTATCAATTTTGAAGTCTTCTTGACTATGGAAATTGTCGATGCTTCTCTGATTGACCCCTCCAGGGCTGCTTGGTTCATCTGCATCTGTGATTCTGCACTTTCTATGATGGTTGGTGTAACTGGCGAAAAAGGCCCTTGCTCATCCATAAGAGTCGTTGCCTCACTAATGGACCCCTGGAGAACCGCAGACCTTGATCCACAGACCGAAACTGACAAGGTTGATTCATATCTGAAGAGTAAAAAACAATATATATATATAGTATATATAAAGTTGCTCAGTATATGTTATAATAGTAATTATTATTATTATTATTATTATTATTATTATTATTATTTCCAAATATTAATCACACTATAATATTATTTAATAATAGTATTGCAATTATATAAATTTCAATTAATTGTAAGTAATAAATATATAACTTACACATTGTCCTCCTGAAGTGTTGTCACCACGCTAACGGATCCGTGCAGCACTGCAGACCGAGATCCACAGCCTGGAACTGAAGATCCGTGTTTTGATGCAGATGACGTACGGTACTCCTGAATTGTAGTCACCTCGCTACCGGATCCTTGTAGCACTGCGGACAGAGATCCACAGTCAGGAACTGACCGAGTCCCATCATCCAAGGGTACATTACTTAACTGTAGCCTGAAAAGTGTGGGGCAAAAAAGTTGTTATAATGCAAATATAAAGTTAATTGTAGCATGATTTATTATATTAGTATACAATAATTCCCTAAATACACAAAAATAGGATTTTGTTTTCAAAATGTTGTGTACTTACCTGGGAGGAACGTATTCTGAAGGACCAGCAAGAGGACAGGCCACACTTACATCCTGTGAAGGCTTTGAAGGGCGTGCCATTCTAGCGTCCTCCCCCAGCTCCATTAATGGCAAGCCATGTTTTTTCCTGAAAGAAGATAGAAATTCCTACTGTTAGTATTCTCACTATATTTCTCCTGAAACAAATTTAACCCTTTATCTGGCAAATGGCCTTACAGGGATATATGAGGTAACGTAGGATTTTTAATGCAATAACCCCCTGGCATGTGGATTAACTGACAAAATTATATTACCTTGTGTCTCTCACCTCTCAGACCCCAATTCGAGTAATTATTTGTACATTTTTGTTATGCCCTGTTTTTCTACAGGATTAACTTGGGTAATGTGGGTTCTAACTGACTGGGTATATAAGGCTGCATGCACAATACAAGGTATGAGGAATAGAGAACACAAAATAAACACACGGTAACAAGACACACGATCACGTTTATTGATATACCACTTCAGAATACTCGTGCAAGGCAATATAATAGAATTGAACCCACTTCCAATGTTCAGGTATTAATCTTCTGATCACTGGCTTTAATTCACAAGTTTATATACTAGAGACCATCAATGTTACTTATAGATTCATATTCACTGTTAGATTTATTACTGGTAGCTCTGGTGCACAAGTAGTAGTTCACAGACTAGATTAGACACACGTATTTTAGAGCACGGGAATTCTAGTAACCTCAGGGGGTACTGATCTAAGTTTTATATTCTTGTATCAGAAATACATAGAACGCAAATCAGTGGGCGAACATTCAGATATCACTAGGGTTTCACTTCTATGTAATAATATCTGGGTATATGGTTAATTACGAGAGTTAATATCGCCTGTTAATTAATGAACGAACACTGATACGCTTAGCACTTCCTAATGGAATGGTTATATATGAATTATACTGGGGCAATGATATAGCCACTTCATAGAAATATTAATAAGTGAATCTCTAAATAGCACTGTAACAATGTAGTACTGATAGAGTGAATCTTGGGTAGTATTTGATTGGTCTGGTCCTGGTTATCTTGCGTCCGTGATGTTGGGGGCTAACGACTGGTTCCGCGGCCGTCCAGATGGTCCATATGTAGGAAGTTCTCAAGTACGTGGACAGGTCCTTCTATCCAAATCTGCCACGGAGTCTGCCAGCTCTGGAACTCACTTCTCAGCAACCAACAAGGATAGAGCTCGAGGTTAGCTCTGGTGACCAACCTGGGTTGGTGTCTATCTTTCAACTGATTTGACTGGGGGCTGGAGCTGGGTTTATAGGCTCGGTTTTGGACCCTGTAGGCCATAGGGATCCCGAGTCTAATGGAATTATTTGAGCTCTCAATAGATACGGGGATTAGGTAAGGTGGTGATTACTGTTGTGGCACATGGCTATAGGGAGCCTTCATAATGTGATATAACTGAGCCTTAGTAAGAGGTACTATTTTGGCTATATTGGAAGTATTTAGGGGAGAGAGACTGGATCTCCTTTGTGAGGAGGATTGGGACAGCTGTGATAGGAGCGTCTCTCTTAGATTGTTCAATCTTCATTCTATGGTATAGCTGAGGTGCTAATTTAGTGATCAGAGTATGCAAGAAAGGTAAATGGGTTATTGTGGGTTAATAGAGGTTAGTAAAGGGGTTAGTCATGCATGGTTAGTTCATTGATAGGAAGAATTCCTGTGCTACCTGGCAATGACCCAGAAGTCAAAACAGGGGTCAGGTATACCTCCGCAGGGGTGGGGGTCTCCCTCCTCGGGTGGGTAAAAAGGGGTAGCTGTGCGCGTCCTCTCTTTGTGATGGTCGTCCGGGCGGCTGTGGCTGGGGGCTTGCCATATTACAGTGTTTGTAATAACCCTCTGTTTATGAGACAGATGTGGGTGTTCGTAATACTAAAACCGAAGGTGCCTTGACCAGATGGTTTAATTGGTTGGGTTGTTAATTGCATGGTTTGTTGGATGTGGGGGAGACTGGGTTGCTAACTCTGCCACATTTATCTGGAAGTATGGCAATAGAAGTTAGTCACTGGCGAGGCGGCTAGCCTCGCACTGACGATCATTTGGTACAGGGTTGTGAATGGGTTGTGAGGGAATAGATGGCATGCAAAGGGTTAGTAAAGTTCTAATGTTGTTCCGTCCTACTAAGGGAAGGTAGGCTGGATAGGAGTATATATATAAAAGGTTGGAGAATGCTAGCAACGGAAAAATCAAGGATATTCAGGAGGTATGGTGGAGAGGCTAGGTCGGAAAGGAGTGGAGGAGCGTGGGGGGTTAATGAGAGGGAGAGGATTAAGGAGGGTTACGTGGAAGTTTGACCCTAAGGACTCTGGGCGTAGGGGTGGCATTAGCATACAGTTGGTATCGTAGCCTGGGGGTTAATGACAGGGAAAGCATGTTAGCCAAATGCTACCGGGGGATGAGCAATATGTGGTGGTATATGAGTCTGGAAAAGATAGAATCATGTGGACTGTGGGGCTGTGTGAAAGAGGAGGTTAACTGTAGGTGTGTGCTTGACTGTGGATAAAAGTAGGGAAAAACATGGTGTATTATTACTCGTCAATACGAGGGGTTATGGACACTATTATTTGACACGATTTCTGGCTGATCTAGTTGTCCCTGGGAACTGCGTTTTCTATGAAATATAGACCAAAGAAAAGCGGCAGTTCGTAGGGTTACTTCGTTATTGTTTCATGGTACTATGATAGACAATGGTCACAAAAGGTTATCTATACAATCTCTGGTTGGGGTAAGAATTAAAGTTACAGCATGGTGGCTAACATCTTCAGTCCTTGCTGGCTAGGTCTTAAAGGAACAATGGTTCTATATACACTGGTGTACCCGTGGGTATCTTAGTTTCTTATCAATTAGGACATGGGGTTTTAACATACTACTTCTCGGATGGAAGAACATACATAGATTTATGAGGGCGGTTGGTCTTCAGAAACTTAGTCTGGCAAGACAAGGTATTTTAAGGGGTGAACATATTACTTCTCGGATGGAAGAACATACATAGATTTATGGGGGCGGTTGGTCTTCAGAAACTTAGTCTGGCAAGACAAGGTATTTTAAGGAGTGAACATATTACTTCTCGGATGGAAGAACATACATAGATTTATGGCTGTCTGAACTGGTTGGCATTGGCTCAACCTAGGGACAGGGCATGGGTGTTTTAACCTGGGAGGAACATACATAGATTTATGGGGCGATTGGTCTTCAGAAACTTAGTCTGGCAAGAAAAGGTATTTTAGGGTATGTTGATATTAATATCCTAACCTAGGGACAGGGCATGGGTGTATTAACTTAAGGTGTATTTATGTTCATCATCATGTAGGTAGAGGTGTAGGACACGAGGGGTAGTGTATACGCGAAGTGGGGGAAAGGGTTGTGAATTGTAATGGGGTCGGTTGGAGGCTAGGCGCCGCGCCGCTCGTGACCTAGGATAGTGACCCTTAATGCGCTGGACATAGGGGTGGCATTTCCCTACGATCGAACAGGTAGAGTGGTGTGTGCAGCGGGGCGTGAAGGATAAGTTGACAGGATGACCCAAACAGGGTACCACTGAGCATAGGGTCACGAAGCAAAATAGAGTAATGTGGATTGTGGATACAAAAGGAGGTGATTGGAAGACGTATAACAATTGTGGAAAAGTAAATGGAAGAGATGAACACAATGGTGGATAAAAGATAATTAACCTAAGGATTGAATACATGCATGAATGACGACATTATAGCCGTCGTCCTAATAAGATGATGAAACCGGGTTGGTATGCACGTGGCACAATACGACACAAGGACAGTGCCGCTATGTCGTATCAATACTGGTGGCATACTCCGGTTAATATTATATATACCTTAGTTACTAGAAGAACAAGGCAAGGGGGGGCGACTGAGCACGGGGGTACATATATCTATACTCGTCATGGAAAGGGAGATACGAGGTAGCTTTCCTGCATCTCTCCTGATAATCGTCTGCAGATTGGTCATAGTGAGTTTATCCGAATTAACAGGCCTAAATCAATACAATAACTGGCATAGGGTTATCGGGTGTATAGAGTCGTGGTTAACGGTTGGGAATATATAGTTAGTGGATAATACCACGGGAGGTTAGAGACATAGAATTGTTAGAATTGGGGGGCTATGATTGTTATATAACTAAATACAGGGCTGACGTAATCACGATCTGATTTGGTGTGAAACGGAAGTTAAGGTGTCTTAGATCGCCTCAAACCTACACAATGAAAGTATTATAGTCTGTATGGTGGTTACCTAATTAAATACATACTTAGGTGGTACATCAAGAATATCAGTGAGTAAAGTATTGTGGTTTGTATATTAGAAGACTGTGATTGAGAGACGTATAATATGTGGAATGAATTGAGAGAGAGAGAGAGAGACCAAATCGGAAAAGGAAAAAGGGGCCTGGGATCTCGTTGGAGATGGTAGTTTCGCTCTCAGGATTTTCGTTCCTGTGGCTCGTTAGGGTTGGAGGTTTCGCTCTCAGGATTTTCGTACCACAGCGTTCCTGTGGTATTTTAATTTTGCTAAATAAAAATAATACAAATGTAAAATTTCTGTATCAAAGTATTATTCACACTGCAATAATATTTAATAATATTATTGTATATATTTAAATTAAATGTAAGTAAAAGTAATAAACTTACACATTGTCCTCCGGAAGTGTTTTCACATCGCTAAAGGATCCTTGCAGCACTGCGGACCGAGATCCACCTAGAACTGAAGATCCGTGTTTTGATGCAGATGGTGTATGGTCCTCCTGACTTGTAGACTCCTCCTGAATTGTAATCACCTCACTAATGGATCCTATCAGCACTGCGGATAGAGATCCACAGTCTGGAACTGACCGAGTCCCATCATCCAACGGTACATTAGTTGACTGTCGCCTGAAAAGTGTGGGGCAAAAAATATACATAAGTTGTTTTAGGGGAAATATAAAGTTAATTGTAGCATGATTTATTAGTATACGATAATTCCCTAAATACACGAAATACTTTGATTTTTTCTTCACATTGTGTGCACTTACCTGGGTGGAACGTATCCTGAAGGAGCGGGAAGAGGACAGGCCGCACTTACATCCTGTGAAAGCTTTGAAGGGCGTGACTTTCTGGCATCCTCTCCCAGTTCCATTAATGGCAAGCCATGCTGTTTCCTGAAAGATTATAAAAATTCCGGCTGTTAGTATTCTCACTATTTGTCCTCTGAAACAAATTTAATCCTTTAGCGGGCAAATGACCTTTGAGGAAGGTTGGAATTTGAATGCAATATCCCTCTGGCATGTTTACCAACTGGCAAAATTATATTACCGTGTGTCACTCACCTCTCGGACCCCATTTTAATGAAGCATTTGTACATTTTGCCAAATAAGAATAATAAAATTGTGACTTTTATGTAAGCCTCATTAACACCTACCCTGATGCTGCATCACAACGTAGATTCTGCAGACTGTTCACAACTCTGTTTCCAGTAGTCCTGCGATTGGTGAAGTCGTAGTAATTTCTGCATGTTGTCATGCTGTGGCAGGCCAAGGTTGCAAGGGCTTGTCTGTTGGCAAGCGTATCCTCATCTTTGAGGGCGGCTGTGATCTGTGCATGTCGTAGCTTCCGGCTGCCCACTCTCCCAACAATACCTGCCCTCAGTCCCATCTTGGCAATGATCTTCCCTACATTTTCTATTGAGAGTCGAGAGCAACATTGGCCATCGGGGGTGTTGCCTTGCCGATTCACAAAAATCTTACATTTTGGCCTTACACATGTGGCAACTATTGGGCGATAATATTTCATGTACGCCTCAAGAGAAGCTGCCTCTGTATTGCCTAAGTATAAGATGCAGGGGTCTTTGGACCCCGTTTTGTGTCGTGATACCTGTATGCAAGTTACCTTTCTGCCATCTTCGACTTCTGTTGATCTTCCCTCGTATTCGCCGATTGTAAATTCAGTAAAATCCTGATTTCTTCGTAGGCATCGAACGGACAGTCTCACAATCAGTGCATCTCGCAAGCTGACAAAATCTTGTTTTATAAGTGGCTTTGCTAGTGCACGTCCATCGTGGATTAATGATGCCGCATTGTTTATGGGAATTTCAACAGCATCATTAGTTTCCAGGAGATGTACATCTTCCATCGCCAAAATCGCAGCCTCGTTTTGCTGTTTAAGGTGTTCTTTCTGTCCTACCTCTTCCGTGCCAAAGTATTCTGTGGAAGGAAATCGGACATAACACAATAAATAGTTGTACAACTCGTGGAATCACTTTTACAAATATATAAAACGAAAATATGAAACATTCAAATAATTACTCGATAACATTATTAACATTATACTTACTTTTTGCTTTGGCGACCGCTCGCCTGACGGGGCCTAGGACAGTTTCTGTTACTTAGAATTGTTGATTCTCAGTTTCTTTGAGAAAATTGAGAGCATGCAGACAGGAGTCCGTCATCATTCTAAGTGTGCTCGCGGAGAGGGTTTCAGAGCGTGCCATTATTGATCCTCCGGTCATGACAGCTTCCCGGATGAGCTGAATTATCTTAAGCACCCCAAAGGGATTTCTCGCAAATTCCTCCTCTGTTCCGCGTGGCCCAAAGGGTGCATCTCTTAGAAGACGTCTTTTTTTCTTGACTGTCACTGTTTTCATCGGTTGGGTGTCCTCTAGGTAAGCCTCGTACTCCTTAAAGAACATTTTGACGTGGTCATTCTCGGTGATAGCTATGGTACCAGCTCCTCAACTTCGGCAGGTGACGTTGCTTTTTTTCTGCAAAATAATTCAATGTTCATGTGAAATATGTCTAATTAGTGATTCAAAATATATACAATAAAAGTTGTACTGTTTTAGTTGGCATATAATTATTTACAAATGCATTACAAGGTTTCTTTACTTTAAAGTGAATTGCTTTTATTGCTTTAATGTTTGGCCTATTAAGAAAATAATTGAATTATGGAAAGCAAACCTTACGTACGTGTCTGAGGAGTTCCTGGTATTCCATGGAGTCTTTGTTTTTTTGTGAACATTTCTTAAGTGCATATCGATCCGTTTAACTGATTTTGAGCAGAAGGGACAATCATATAGTTTTTTTTTTTTGCATTTCTTGGTGGCAGGGACCTTTTCCTAGAGAACCTACTCGCTGTATCCAAAACATTCTCTCTATCGTCGTTAGTTAGGTACGAGTGGCAAATGCCCATGTGCTTCCGTAGGTTGACCGATTCGCTGTAGCAACCGGCGACTGGGCATGGTCTGCCAGGTGTCTTGCAGATCACTCTGGGATATTTACGATTTCGGCCTTTGTTTGCATTTAGAAGCTTTCTTGCACACTGCCACTGCAAGAGTGTAGTATTTTTTTCTCGGTTTTTCTTTTCTTCAGTTCATCTAGTTCAGTTGTTTTCTTTTCTATTTCGTGGTTGTATAAACGGTTAATAGTCCGTAAAGTCTTAGTTTTGCGGACACGATCGATCTCCTCGTCCAGTTGTCGTCTATGCTGAAGAGAGAGGTGCTTCCTCGCATGTACTCGGTCATGTACACTTTGAAGTACCAGCTTTTTAAATTCATCAATCCTCTCTTCTGTTAGTTCTGTGTAGGAAAGGAAAATTCTTTGAAATACTATATTACTGTACAATTATTAGGAACCTAAACATATAACACATCGCAAGTATTACACATGGAAGGAATATGTAAGAGAGTATGGGTCTGTGGGTTCAAGGATTGTGTGGGTGAGAATGAAAGTAGGAATACAAACGTGGGTGATTGTGTGTGTGTGTATGCCCCGACAGAGGATCAACTTGAAAGCAAGAAAGAGGAGTTCTGGATGAATGTGGAGGCGCGCCTGGAGAAGTTTGACAAGAGCGATAGAATATTTCTGATTAGGGATATGAATGGTAAGGTGGGTGATAGGAAACTCGAGGGAGTGGTGGGAGGGTGGGGGGTTCCATCAGAGGTGAATGGGAATGGTAGAGCAATTGTGGACGTATGTGTGGGGAAGAGGCTGTGGATAGCCAACACCTTCTTTCGACACAGAATGATCCACAGGTACACGTGGAAACGGGTGATCATGAAGAATAAGACAGTGGTGGAAAGAAAGTCATTGATTGATTATGTATGTGTCGATGAACGAATGAAGAAATCTGTGATGGATGCTAGGGCGTATAGGGGTATTGGAAGGGATCTGTCGGATCATTATGTAGTAGTAGCTAAGGTTAGGATACAATAGAAGTGGGTGAGGAGAGCTGGAGAGAGGCGATAGAAAGGTGAAATGGTGAGGAGGGTGGAGAGGTTACAGGAGGAGGAAATCAGGGAAGAGTACAGGAGAGCAGTAGAAAGATGACTAGGTGGGTTCGACCTGGAAGTTATGGAGGAAGTGGAAGAGATGAGCAAGGTGTTTAAGGATGAGATCTGTGCAGCATGTGAGGAGGGGTGTGGAGTGAGGAGAAGAGGGAGGGGAGTGAAAGGTACATCATGGTGGACAGAAGAAGTAAAGATAGCTGTGGAAGAAAAGAAGAAAGCATATAGAGAGTGGTTGGGTTGTAGAGGGAATGAAGATTTCGAGAGACAGAAACGAGCCAGGTATGTGGAGAGTAAGAGGGTGGTGAAGAGAGTAGTGAAGGAAAATATAGCTATGATTTAGTATGTAGGCCGGAGAGTGTAGGCCAGGCACGCCACAAAGTGTTAATGTCCACCACTGTGTAAAAAATCATAAAAATGCATCGAGTACTTTTCGAATTACGCACCATTTTTCATTGTTTAGCCATATATCATATTTTGAAATATAGGATAGGATTCAAGTTTTAAACACTCCTATAAGCAGGTTCAAACGCAACACACTTTACGAAGCACTGGGGGAGGTACATTTTCCCGGTGAGATGCCCTCGAACATAGTACGACGAAATGCGAATATGCAGTATACTTACAACAAAACTGTGTTCGACGGCCGTAATCGCAATAGAGGGAGCTGGTGGCAGAAATTTCACCATGGGGGACGATTGGAACACCTCGGTGTGTCCTCGTTGTTAGGTAGATGCTTCCTGTCCGAAGGCCAGGTACTGGCTGACCTGAGTCAAGAAATGTTCCCTAATAATAACTGGCATTGGCTCAAAGCACTAGCCGGTAACCTGTACACATAAACGAAGCACTAGACAATACCCTTATGAACGAAGCACCTAGAGTCCTAGACGGTACCCTGTCCAGATGAACGAAACAACCGTGCCCAAATGGAAGACGCACTAGACAGTACCCTACCATTCTCGAAAATAAAAAAATATATATAACATTTTCCACACATGGAGAGCCAATAATTGAAGTCTCTATTCACAATGCTCCCTAATATGAATATTCCTGACAGGCCAGATGCAAAATGACTACTATACGAAGCATGACCTAGGTGTATGACGTACTATACGAAGCATGGCCTAGGTGTAACGACATACTGTACGAAGCATTGATTAGGTGACCAACACACTTTACGAAGCATTGGGGGAGGTACATTTTCCTGTGAAATGACCTCGAACATTTCCTCAGCCGTCATCGAGAATTGATGGAGAGTTGCTCTTTGAAAAATTTAGCTTTTTCTCGAAAAAAGATTGTTTGTAATTTGTCCACGACGAAATGTTTCACACACACAAATTTAGACCCTCCGGAAAAAAGGTTCACCGCCGACTCAAGTTGAATAGCAGAATTTATTTTTGGTGAGTCGTCTGCCTGGGGTTGTCGGAGCTCTCGAATCGAAGTATTTCCGATCGCTCCCAAAGCCCACCAACTCACGTTGGACAGCAGAAGATCGCCTACATTTTTGTGTGAAGAATCACATGCTTTTCCAAGAAAGATAATTTTGTCGCTATTTTTCAACATTTATCGATGTAATATACGAAGCATAGCCTCGTTTAACGACGCAATCGAAGCATCGCATCGGTGAACGACGCAAAATACGAAGCATCGCCTCGGTAAACGACGCAATATACGAAGCATTGCCTCGGTAAACGACGCAATATACGAAGCATAGCCTCGGTGAGCATGTTCAAATTTTCACAACTGGAAATCAACTATGATTGCCTCTATCAAAAAAATCGTACTCTGAGTACGGAATACTTAAAATCCCGCCAGTGGCGGGAGAATCGCCGGCACTACTCGCCGGTAAAATGGACAAAAAATACAAATCTCCCTACCAATAAATGCCTACAGTGGCCGATAGAGGCGGTGAACGCAAGGTTTACCGCGACACCTTGTGGCAAATGGGCTACATCGCGGAGCTATCAACCCTTCCTCTCCTTCAACAATTCTATAATATATGCAGTTAATCGAAAGTTCTGTAGCTGACACATACTTTGGTCTATGCATACTTTGTTTTATTTGTTTTATATATTATAAAATCACCCATATTCATAAATAATGTATATTTACAATACAAAGTCAGCAGGTATTTTCCCGCCAATTTTGTTATGATAATTAATCAGTTATATGTTTGTAGTCAGTATCACCTGCATATGGACTTTCCCTTATCATATATCATAAATAATTTATGCTGTATAATAAAAACTTCTAGAATCACACACAAATTGAGATAAACTGTGCATATCCTAGGTGTTGGGTATAATGATGTAGCTCTGGCACTAGTTCAGAAGCGTCCACCAGAGGTCTCAAAGGAATTGTTGGTAGGGAGAATTATTGTTTGTTGTTTTTATTATCTCTCCTAAATTTTTGTGGGTGAAAGATGTCGTGGAAAAATAATTGACAACTCGATTTCTTTACATTTTTCACACACACAAATTTAGACCCTCCCGAAGAAAAAAGGTTCACCGCCAACTCAAGTCGTATAACAGAATTTATTTTTGGTCAGTCGTCTTACTGGGGTGGTCGTAGCTCTCGAATCGAAGTATTTCCGATCGCTCCCAATTCCACCAACTCACGTTGGACAGCAGAATATCGCCTAAAGATTTGTGTGTTAAAATGAAAGTCAAAAGGTTAAATGAGATTGTCGTTACCCACAGATCCTTCATAAGCTGAATACAATTGTCTAATCATGATAGCCAGAATAAACTGCCAATTAAAATGCATCAACCGTCAAGGGGTTGATAATTATTTGTTTAATTATCTTATATGTGTATAAATTCTATGATATTGTGACTATAAATTCAAGGAGTCTGTACTTTTCGATTTAAACATACACAAAGACTAAATTTGGTTTTAATACATATTAAATTGCAAGCAAATTAGCACATTTCAGAACACCTGTATATTGCCTTGAGGGCCTGATCAAATGATCCCGAGGGCCTGATCAGGCCCCCGGGCCGGACGTTCCCCACCCCTGCTCTAGACGGTGCAGGGTGCGGCCAGGTAGTCTCTCTCTAGGTTCCCCACCCCTGCTCTAGACGGTGCAGGGTGCGGCCAGGTAGTCTCTCTCTAGGTTCCCCACCCCTGCTCTAGACGGTGCAGGGTGCGGCCAGGTAGTCTCTCTAGGTTCCCCACCCTGCTCTAGACGGTGCAGGGTGCGGCCAGGTAGTCTCTCTCTAGGTTCCCCACCCCTGCTCTAGACGGTGCAGGGTGCGGCCAGGTAGTCTCTCTCTAGGTTCCCCACCCCTGCTCTAGACGGTGCAGGGTGCGGCCAGGTAGTCTCTCTCTAGGTTCCCCACCCCTGCTCTAGACGGTGCAGGGTGCGGCCAGGTAGTCTCTCTCTAGGTTGGAGCAGCCCGGCCAGGTAGTCTCTCTCTAGGTGGAGCAGCCCGGCCAGGTAGTCTCTCTCTAGGTTGGAGCAGCCCGGCCAGGTAGTCTCTCTCTAGGTTGGAGCAGCCCGGCCAGGTAGTCTCTCTCTAGGTTGGAGCAGCCCGGCCAGGTAGTCTCTCTCTAGGTTGGAGCAGCCCGGCCAGGTAGTCTCTCTCTAGGTTGGAGCAGCCCGGCCAGGTAGTCTCTCTCTAGGTTGGAGCAGCCCGCCAGGTAGTCTCTCTCTAGGTTGGAGCAGCCCGGCCAGGTAGTCTCTCTCTAGGTTGGAGCAGGCCAGGTAGTCTCTCTCTAGGTGGAGCAGCCCGGCCAGGTAGTCTCTCTCTAGGTGGAGCAGCCCGGCCAGGTAGTCTCTCTCTAGGTGGAGCAGCCCGGCCAGGTAGTCTCTCTCTAGGTTGGAGCAGCCCGGCCAGGTAGTCTCTCTCTAGGTTGGAGAGCAGCCAGGTAGTCTCTCTCTAGGTGGAGCAGCCCGGCCAGGTAGTCTCTCTCTAGGTGGAGCAGCCCGGCCAGGTAGTCTCTCTCTAGGTTGGAGCAGCCCGGCCAGGTAGTCTCTCTCTAGGTTGGAGCAGCCCGGCCAGGTAGTCTCTCTCTAGGTTGGAGCAGCCCGGCCAGGTAGTCTCTCCTAAATTTGTTCTCTCCTAAATGTTTGTGGGTGAAAGATGTCATTGACAAATAATTGATAACTTGATTTCTTTAATAGGACAGCGTGAGCGCGCTTATTGCTGTTGATTATGGGCAAGATGTTAGCTAAACAAATCTTTGACTCAGAGAGAGAGAGAGAGAGAGAGAGAGAGAAAGAAAGAGAGACAGACAGACAGAGAGACACAGTGTATGTGTGAGAGAGAGAGAGAGAGCGAGTCAGTCCCTGCATGCAAACATTGCAATCGTTGCACTTTTTAAATTTTTGATTGACACCATAGAAGGTGAGTCTGCCTCTCTCTCTCTCTCTCTCTCTCTCTCTCACACACACATTGTGTCTGTCTGTGTCTATCTGTTTTCAAATAAGGAAAGACCTCACAGAGAGAGTACAAAGGTAAGGGAACATTGGAAAGGGAAATACTGCCCTGGAACTAATGTCCATGGCAGGATTAGGAGAGAGAGAGAGAGAGAGAGCAGTGTTGCAAGCCTATTTAAGGAGGCCTTTTTTAAACTTAAAACTTAATAAGCGAGTTTCGCGCCCGGCAATAATTTGATTTTTTGACGTTTTTATCTACCAACACATCCTTGTATTTCGATAAATGAGCTACCATCGGCTTTGGTATTGATTGAACTTGAAGATAAGCAAATAAAAACATAGAATAATTACAAAACAAACACATTGGGGCACTCCATAACAAGTATTATGACATAACAATAGAAATACCTTATTTCCAACTCGCGCTAGCTAAATTTTTTGACAACAAATAGTTTTATTTGCATACATATATGGAAGCGGAATTTTATGAGGATTCCAACGGTTACTTCAGAATTACGATAAACCAAATAGTTACGGAGATACAATTATCTACCTAACAGTCTGTGATCATTTTCCACTCATCCTATGACTGTAATTACTTTAAACTCCGTGTGTCCAGGCATTTTGGCTCGAACATTCCTTGATTTTGGCTCCGTCACTCTTTCAACTATGGGGAAGGCACTCGTCACAGGCAGTTCTGCCTTTTGTCTCACTAACTCACATAGCAAAATGATCTACTAATTATAAAATGACAAGTTTTTTATATCAGTCTCGCTCTACAGGTTTTGTGTGAGTCAATTATTTAGCAAGAATAAGATTACCCTCTTTATTGGTTATTAAGGATGTATAACATCTAGCGTTACCAATAATGCTATTGTAAAGTAGGTTTGTAACTAAATATATTAAGAAATCAATGGACCTTATATTATTGATTGGCAATATTTGTCAAGATTGTATTATTGGTAACCTAAAGAAATATTGAATTAAGAAATGTTATTTTACGTGCAATAGTTTGAAAGCCCCATAAATGAAATATATGCGTATGTAATCCATACCAAGTGTGTTTTAAAGCCCCATAAATGAAATATATGTGTATATAATCCATACCAAGTGTGTTTTAAAGCCCCATAAATGAAATATATGAGTATATAATCCATACCAAGTGTGTTTTAAAGCCCCATAAATGAAATATATGCGTATATAATCCATACCAAGTGTGTTTTAAAGCCCCATAAATGAAATATATGTGTATATAATCCATACCAAGTGTGTTTTAAAGCCCCATAAATGAAATATATGCGTATATAATCCATACCAAGTGTGTTTTAAAGCCCCATAAATGAAATATATGCGTATATAATCCATACCAAGTGTGTTTTAAAGCCCCATAAATGAAATATATGCGTATATAATCCATACCAAGTGTGTTTTAAAGCCCCATAAATGAAATATATGCGTATATAATCCATACCAAGTGTGTTTTAAAGCCCCATAAATGAAATATATGCGTATATAATCCATACCAAGTGTGTTTTAAAGCCCCATAAATGAAATATGTGTATATAATCCATACCAAGTGTGTTTTAAAGCCCCATAAATGAAATATATGTGTATATAATCCATACCAAGTGTGTTTTAAAGCCCCATAAATGAAATATGTGTATATAATCCATACCAAGTGTGTTTTAAAGCCCCATAAATGAAATATATGTGTATATAATCCATACCAAGTGTGTTTTAAAGCCCCATAAATGAAATATATGTGTATATAATCCATACCAAGTGTGTTTTAAAGCCCCATAAATGAAATATATGCGTATATAATCCATACCAAGTGTGTTTTAAAGTCCCATAAATGAAATATTGTATATAATCCATACCAAGTGTGTTTTAAAGCCCCATAAATGAAATATATGCGTATATAATCCATACCAAGTGTGTTTTAAAGCCCCATAAATGAAATATATGCGTATGTAATCCATACCAAGTGTGTTTTAAAGCCCCATAAATGAAATATATGCGTATGTAATCCATACCAAGTGTGTTTTTTCGCACAATTCTGACAACAATAAACACGGAGATGCTGCAACTCCTCCCTTTTCAATCGTCTTTATATACCGACCTTGTTGTTAAGTTTTGTTTTTCACAATTTACTTTTAAATAGAATACGAAATCACAGGTCATATATTCACATAAATGAAAATGCTCCCTGTTTTTAGAACGGGATTAAATTATTAATGAGGACTGATCATTCGTTGCTCCCGTTTATCCTTTTCGCCTTTAATCTCTTCCTGTTTTTGTAATCTGTTAACAGTTAATTCATCAAGCTTTATGTATCTTTCCTGGTTCATCTTTCTCTAGAATCTAGATTGTTAGTAGCTATATCTCAAACATTCGAAGGATGGAAGCGTCGAGGATCTGTTGTCGCCCAGTTTCTCCTCTGTCGCTGAAGAACTTGCTCCACCTGTTCAACTCTTTAACCTCTGAAGTGCGCATGGGGGTAATTGGAAACGTCCCCCTGTGCTGACGTATTTGAGGTGTTTCCGTCACTAAAATATTCATTGTGCCATTAATAGCATTAATACTTATCCATATGCGCCTATTATGGGTTGATTATAAAGGTATTAACCTGAAACAACAATAAAACGAGTGAAAACAGCGTTTGGATGGTCAAAATCGGAGATATAGCCCGCGAGTTGTATAATGTATGGGTGAGGCAATCTGCTTTCCCGCCAATTTCCCCCAAGGCCACTGAGACACAGTCGATCGATACTCTCTCTCTCTCTCTTGCACTCGCTTGCTATCAGTGATGACCACACCCTCCAATCGGATTTCTAATGTTAGCACGAAAATATACCTCAGAATAAGGGAATAACAGGGAAAATAGGTGATAACTGAAGGAGAGGAGGAAAGTGGGGAAGGAGGGGAGGTAGAGGACTGAGATTTTGCATGGCCCAGGGGCCAAAAAAATAAAAAAAAATAAAAACAAAATTTTTTTTTTTTTTTTTTTTTCGATGTCAAAAGTTGATTTTTTTTTTCTCTGACTCTTAAGAGTCTCCCCGCAGTGCGCCGGGGGAACTCTTAAGAGTCTCCCCGCAGCTCCCGGGTTAAAGGCTCTACATTTGTTGGCGAATTTAATTACCGATTCTCGAAGTTGTTGGTCTCTCTTGTCCGGAAAGATGATTGATTTATTTTTCATGAAAGAAGCAATTTCACAATAAAAGGATCTGGCGGAGCCATCAAGTAGATTTTGAGCCCTACATATCTTGGCCCATGTGCCGTAGTGAGATTATTGTCCAACTCGACCGTGCGTACAGGCCTCTGTTGACAGTCTTGTTGACAGGTAATGTTCCTTTCCAAGTACCTATTAGCTGCAGCTAGGTCCCAGGATCTGATAAGTATTGTTATGCCCTGTTTTTCTACAGGATTAACTTGGGTAATGTGAGTTCTAACTGACTGGGTATAGAAGGCTGCATGCACAAAACAAGGTATGAGGAATAGAGAACACAAAATAAACACACCGTAACAAGACACACGATCACATTTATTTATGTACACACTTCTGTAGTTTGCTTGATAATTAATATGAAACATAAGAAGGTATGAATACTCGTACTAGACAAATGATAAAATTGAACAACTAGCATTAAGTGGATCTGGATGGAGCGTAGTCTCCCACTTCCAACGTTCAGGTATTAATCTTCTGATCACTGGCTTTATTCACAAATTGATATACTGGAGACCATAAATGTTACTTATAGATTCATATTCACTATTAGATTTATCCCTGGTAGCTCTGATGCACAAGTAGTAATTCACAGACTAGATTAGACACGCGTATTTTAGAGCACGGGAATTCTAGTAACCTCAGGGGGGTACTGATCTAAGTTTTATATTCTTGCATCAGAAATACATAGAACGCAAATCAGTGGGCGAACATTCAGATATCACTAGGGTTTCACTTCTATGTAATAATATCTGGATATATGGGTAATTACGAGAGTTAATATCGCCTGTTAATTAATAAACACTGATACGCTTAGCACTTCCTAATGGAATGGTTATATGTGAATTATACTGGGGCAAAGATATAGCCACTTCATAGAAATATTAATAAGTGAGTCTCTAAATAGCACTGTAACACTGTAGTACTGATAGAGTGAATCTTGGGTAGTATTTGATTGGTCTGGTCCGGGTTATCTTGCGTCCGTGATGTTGGGGGCTAACGACTGGTTCCGCGGCCGTCCAGATGGTCCATATGTAGGAAGTTCTCAAGACGGATCTCTTGGCGATCGTTGCTGGCTACACTCTTATATACCCACTGGTTTATAGACCTGAATCACAGATATTAGGATCTTCCTGTCAATCTGGATCGGAATTAACGCCAAGCGCATCTCACGTCGATCGCTCAGCTTCCCGGCCTGTATGAAGGTTATAAGGTGCACGTAGATTTCATGTACGTGGACAGATCCTTCTATCTAAATCTGCCACGGAGTCTGCCGGCTCTGGAACTCAATTCTCAGCAACAAACAATGATGGAGGTCGAGGTCAACTCTGGTGACCAACCACTGGTTGGTGTCTATCTTTCAACTGATTTTACTGGGGGGTGGAGCTTGGTTTATAGGTTCGGTTTTGGACCCTGTAGGCAATAGGGATCTCGAGTTTTGATGGACTTATTTGAGCTCTCAATGGATACGGGAACTAGGTAAGGTGGTGATTACTGTTGTGGCACATGGCTGTATGGAGCCTTCATAATGGGATATAACTGAGCCTTAGTAAGAGGTACTATTTTGGCTATACTGGAAGTATTTATGGGAGAGAGACTGGATCTACTTTGCGAGGCGGTTTGGGACATCTTTGATAGGAGCGTCTCTCTTAGATTGCTCAGTCTTCATTCTATGGTATAGCTGAGGGGCTAATTTGGTTATCGGAGTATGCAAGAAAGGTTAATGGGTTATTGTGGGTTAATAGAGGTTAGTAAAGGTGTTAGTCATGCATGGTTAGTTCATTGATAGGAAGAATTCCTGTGCTACCTGGCAATGACCCGGAAGTCAAAACAGGGGTCAGGTATACCTCCGCAGAGGTAGGGGTCTCCCTCCTCGGGTGGGTGAAAGGGGTAGGTGCGCGCCCTCTCTCTGTGATGGTCGTCCGGGTGGTTGTGGCTGGGGGCTTGCCATATTACAAGTGTTTGTAATAACTCTCTGTTTATGAGACAGATGTGGGTGTTCGGAATACCAAAACCGAAGGTGCCTTGACCAGCTGTTGTCTGCTAACGGGGTCATTCCGGGCGAATCATCGCGCATGGCCTTTAAACACATGGGCGAGGATGGTGGCACGCAAAGGCATCACCTGGCAGTGGCTCCGTCGACCTCGCTTACGTCAGCCGACAAAGGCAAATTTTGTTTCATTAGAGGTGGAGTCACTGATCCAAGAGATGGTGGCCAAGAATGTTATCATCCCGGTCCCCCAAAATTACCCAGTTTTTACATCCAAACTTTTTCTAGTACCCAAAAGGGACAGTGTTCAGATGAGGCCGGTCGTAGACCTGTCTTATCTGAACCTCCATATTCACAACGTATCCTTCCGGATGCTGACAGTGAATCAGATCAGGCTAACACTTCCGCCGGAAGGGTGGATGTGTTCTTTAGACCTGACGGACACGTATTGGTACGTCCCGGTAAACAAACGGTTTCAACGTTTTCTAGCGTTAAGAATCATGCATCAGACTTATGTCTTTCAGAGGATGCCGTTCGGGTTAAACCTAGCACCTCGCATGTTCACGAAATTAGTCCGGCAAGCCCTGATGCCCTTGTTGCAACAAGGGATCAGGATTTTGTGGTATCTAGACGACTGGCTGGTGGTGGCGGAGACGGAACAGTTATGCATAAGTCATGTCAACATAACATTAACTCATGTAAAAACACTAGGATTCAAGGTAAACCTGGTAAAGTCAAACCTTGTTCCCTCACAAGTGGTTCAGTGGATAGGGCTGGTCTGGGACACAGCTGCTCTCACTCTGAGTCAGAGTGTGGACAATCGGAACAGGTTTCGCAAGAAACTGTTTCTGTTTCTTCACAGTCTGACTACGACACAGAGAGTCTGGGAATCTCGGGTCGGCTCTCTCAACTGGATTCAACTAACTGTAAAGTTGGGCCGGTTGAAAGTCAAACGTTTAATTTTGGAGGGCAACAAATTTTGTCCACTATTGCCGGCGGAAACATTATGGCCCATCCCAAAATTAATACACACCTTACTAGCGGTCTGGGCGAAGAGGGAAACATTGCACTCAGTCATGTCTTGGACCTCTCCTCCGCCGACGGTATGGGTGGACACGGATGCGTCAGGCACGATAGGTTGGGGCTTTCAGTCAAACCAAGGGCACCAGGGTCAAGGGCTCTGGTCCCATTCAGAATCCTCCCACATAAATGTCAAAGAGTTACTAGTCCCCTTGTATTTCCTTCAGGCTCACGGCTTTTCTTTGCGGGGCAAATCGGTGGCCTTCAGGATGGACAATCTGAATGCGGTTCACTGCGTTCAAAAACAGGGGTCAACGCGATCTCGGAGGTTGCTAAACGTTTCAGAAAATATTTTTGTACTAGCCGACAAGCTGGACATTCAGCTTCACGCTTCTTATCTCCCCGGCGTAGCGAACGTCTGGGCAGACGGTCTGTCTCGGAGACAGAGCACAACAGTAGAATGGGCGCTCAAGCAAAACATTTTCGACCTAATGATTGCGAAGCCTTACCGTCCACAAGTGGATCTATTTGCGTCCAAGGAGACTCACAAACTTCCGCTGTACCTAACCCGCCGGACAACCACGCCGGCGGGAGGACCCGACGCACTGGTGACGGACTGGAACATGTGGAGTTCCATTTATCTGTTTCCGCCGCCAGACGCTTCTCTAATGTGCCAAGTAGTAAACAAACTACAGGATTATCGGGGCGTCCTCTCATTAATCGCGCCCCTGTGGCCGGCGCAGGCGTGGTACCAGCAATTAAAGACGTGGTGCCCGAACCCAGTGTCGCTCCCGGTCGGGTATTTCCACTTAGACACGATTGGCAACCTAGAGACCTCGCTGACTTATGCATTATGGAAATTCAGGAGGCCAAATGGCTAGCTCCGTATGGTAGAACCGTGACCGATAAATTCATGAATCAATACACACAATCTACTAAGAGACTATCATTCGCATTGGCAGTCTTTTACTTCTTGGATACTCAGAACAGAACAATCCGTGCCTTCGGTGGCTTTGGTTTTTAATTATTTAAACTATCTGTTTGAGCAGAAACAGCTATCAGTAGTAACGTTAAAGAATCAGTTAACAGCAATTAGGGTGCCATTCCTGGACCTTACGGGTCTAACCATACCACTAGCGGAGGAAACAGGCTTCATGAGGGCATGTTTTAAGCTCCGCCCCCCTCCCCGTCAGCTCATGCCTACCTGGTCTCTGGACAAAGCGTTGTCATTACTTCATTCCCGGCGGTACCAAAATACTGCAGATTTTGACTTACTTTTAAAAAGGGTAGTATTCCTTATGGCTTTAGCTCCCGGGAACAGGGTGTCTGAGCTGGCGGCGATGAGCAACACACCTAATTGCATCAGGTTTGGTAGGCTCAATGATTGTATTCATATTGCTCCTTCCCCAGGGTTCATCGCCAAGAATGAACACAGTGATCACGTGTTTTCAGAGTTCACAGTGCCGGCATTGAAAAGCGGAAAGGTGCACCATAATTTATGTCCAGTGCAAGCGCTTACCAAATATTTAAAAGTCGCACCTAGGAATCAACAAGGTGCTTTATGGGTATCTAGTACGGGTAAACGCGTTATGAAGCGTAAACTAGCTTCTCTCTTAGTTAACGTCATTCAGGAAAGTAATTCCGGCGTTGTGGGTAGAGCTCACGATTTACGCAAATGGGCGACCTCTTTACCTTTCCTTAAGAATTTTTCTGTTGAGGACATAGCAGCCACGCACCTCTGGTCCTCTAATCATACTTTTTTGACTCGATACCTTTCAGTAGCTTTGGACAGGCCTTCCATGCCATGTATAGCTTTATGGCAGAGGGTCTAGGTGGCCTCTGGGTCACTTAATATTTAGATGAGGAAAAGAGAGGGGGGGGGGGGGTGCAGTTAGTGTAACATAGGACACCATAGACCCCGCCGGAGTACGTGTGAGAAGCTTACGAGCTGTGATACAGGGTCTAGGTGCTGTGATTTTAAAGAATTTTCTGTAGTATTCATTACAGGAAATTGTGCTAACGTCCAATCATAGTTCAAAGACAATGCTTGTTGTAAATAGTTTTGGCTGTGAAGCAATATAATTTTAAGTAAATCTTATTAGTTGCGGCCGCAGATGGTATGTGTAATGTAAGTACCTCTTTACGGTATATTTTTCAAATTATATCCAAGAGTTAATGGGGTTTATATGTGCACATGCAAACTTTGATGTTTTTTGTTTTTCACCACTTACTTTAAGTGGGGTGCCTTCTTAACTACCAGCTCTGTGTACAGTGTCTCGGAGTTAACTCCTTTTTGTCCAAGCAGGCTTCTTCGAAGCACGCTCCTGCTTGTCACCTTTTTGTATATTTTTATGCTGTATAAAGTATTATGCACACAAATATATCTTTTTTACAAAGTATGAATACTATGTGGTTGTTTGATTATCTGCTTTTGCTAGAGTTATGATATGATTACGAATGTCCCCCTCCAGTCTTAGATATCAGGCATAATCGTCAATGATGGAGGGGCCACTAATAAATTATAGGTTTGACTCCTGTAAGGAGATAAAGAAAACCTAATATTTAGTAGTGGCCCCGTAATCATTGACGACTGGGGCCCTCCCGACCATCCCCTTCCCATTCGTTGATGTATTAAGGATTTTGGTTTACTTGATATGTCAGTGAAGGAAGAATGACGCCTGAAGTCAGCATCTGGTCAAAGATCCACACAAGTACATCCACGAAGTTATGGAAAGCTTATGAATAGTTATTCTTAATTTCTTTTTATTTGTTATTTTTTACGAAGTTTTTTCGTAGTGAGTACCCAATTTCATAATGACGAACCATGAGTGAGGTTGCGTGCGCTCATGATGAAGGCTCCTCAATTTTTTATGCTCTGCACGGTAGATTCAAACTACGGTAAATGAGTGTTTGAAGAGGGTGCCTTATGTAATAGGCATAATCGTCAATGATTATGGGGCCACTACTAAATATTAGGTTTTCTTTATCTCCTTACAGGAGTCAAACCTATAATTCTCTTACACGCTCCTTCCATTTGTTACTTACAAACAAACACTCATCTTCTTTCGCTGCTCCCTCACTCACTCCAGCACACACACCCATTCCACACTCCCACTCTCTCACATCTATACCCTTCCATTTGGTCTCCATCATTCCACATACATCCAGCCTGGCATTCACTAACACTTCCAGTACCTATATATATATATTTATATATATATACATATATATACTTTATATATATATACGAACCCCGACCGACTATGGACAAGCTTACGGACATTCTGAGGATAGGTAGCGCAATGGATAAATGCACTGAATTTCGGTGTGAGCATCCTAGGTTCGAATCCCTGGACTGCCACATGTATTTGTTGATTTAATTAATTAAGTTTAGGAGTAAAGTTGGTTGGTGGAGGGAAACATAATAATTCATTCAGGTTCAGGGTTAGTTTATAGAGAGGCCTTCCTTAGGGTTAAGACCCCATTAATTACTTCTTCCATTCATCTATCCATAGCCTATGATAGCGCAGTTGGAATTGTGTACATTGTTACGAATCTGGACCTCAGTTGTTTAGAGACGGTATACGAAAATAATTACTAATGGAAATGCACCTTGTCTCTCTACCAAAGAACACCACGACGCAACAGGTAAGAGCACTTTGAACGCGTCCAGGCTCTTCTCAGGGCTTAAGGTGCACACTGCCCTGCTCCTATTCTGAATTATAAGTAGAACAGGAATAATCATGTAACTTACTAGCTACGAGAACTCGAAACCAACACCGGGATTAGCAATGCTGGGTTGGATAATCAAAATAGTTAAATACATAGGCTACCAGCAGTCATAAACGAAAAAAAGAGTGCAGGTGTACTTCGAGCATACAAGGCTATGCGCGCCCTCGATCGACAGTAATGAACCGTGCGCAAACCAGCCAACAGTAATCCACTCTCAACCCAAGAGAGTTGCACATAATAATATTGCATACATATAATGAACTAACAATACAAGGCAGTGTCCTAATATGACTACTAACCTCGGGGTGATATTAGTAGAAGCAGGTTGCCCTGACCACCTCTAATATCACACCAATATATCCTGCTTCAACCTGGGCCCCCCAGTGAGTTACCGCCCAAACAATGAACTCTTAGAGTCCACCTCCCACACTCACTTAACTATGGGGGGGGGGGGTCCAAACTGTAGCTGGATTCCTAATTACTACACTCCGTTGCCCCAGTTCGAAACCCGAGATAGGGAACACACAAGTGCTGGGGCAGAACCGTCAAGGTTGTTGCCAGGTCCTAAGCACGAACACTGGGAAAAATATGTAGGGGTTATGGATGTGTGTGTGTGTGTGGACTGTCTATGGGATTAACAGTGCTTATTAGTAAGGACCCCGGCAAACCTCCCAGCTCCTCCCTATCACGAATTCCGACGTAGCTACCGGAGGTACAGAATGTAGAGAACAAAGGGAAATATACTAAAATGCTGATCAGAGGAAAAAAATAATTAAAAGAAATGAATGTCTAGGATTCTCTGCTAATTACGTTACGTTACTATTATGCAAGAAAGGAAAAACAAAACAGGGGCAGACTGGTGTGCCACAAGAGAGCTACCACCACCTATACTGTCTGGCCGCCCACGAGAGAATGATGAGGCCTGGCCCTGGCGAAGCTGGCTGGAGCCAGGCTCAAACTAAGGGGGTTGCAAGATATCACCACACGATATGATAACACTAAGAAACTTCACAAGAATAACTTATACAAAAGTATTCCTGTGTTAACAAATTAACTAAAACAGTGTGGCAGAGAAAATAAAGTACATCTTGATATTGCAACACAACTAAACGTGCAATGGTCACGTAATTAATTAAACTCGTGTTGCTTAGCAAGAGAGCAACACTACCTCCACCTCCCCCCCCCATAGGAAGCAACATTCCTTCCTCCACTTCCTCCCTTACCCAGCAACACCCAGACTGCAAATTACAGCGTTGCCACTAAAACACAACTTCATATACGAACCTAGTAACACTCTATTGGCTCATTCTACACAAATGTTTATTGAGACACAAATGCTTAGAGATAAGGCAAAACTAGTCATGAGTAATTGGAAGGGTATCGGAGAGAAACTCACAATACCAGGTATTTCTAATAGACTTGGCACAGCTGCTGTCAGAAGTCAGGTGCCACTAGAGTCTGGCTACTCCTAAAAGACCCTGGTCATTGTGACAACATGCTTAGATTGATATGCAGGATTCGAAACTGCATGATCAATCGTAGGCTTGTCCACCATTTTTTAACTGTCTTCGTAGTGCAATGGATAAATGCACTGAATTTCGGTGTGAGTATCCTAGGTTCGAATCCCTGGAATGCCACATGTATTTGTTGATTTCATTAATTGAGTTTAGGAGTAAAGTCGGTTGGTGGAGGGAACAAAATAATTCATTCAGGTTCAGGGGTAGTTTATAGAGAAGACTTCCTTAGGGTTAAGGCCCCATTAATTACTTCTTCCATTCATCTATCCATAGCCTATGATAGCGCAGTTGGAATTGTGTACATGCTTAGATTGATATGTAGGATTCGAAACTGCATAATAAATCGTAGGCTTGTCCACCATTCTTTAACTGTCTTCGTAGCGCAATGGATAAATGCACTGAATTTCGGTGTGAGCATCCTAGGTTCGAATCCCTGGACTGCCACATGTATTTGTTGATTTCATTAATTGAGTTTAGGAGTAAAGTCGGTTGGTGGAGGGAACATAATAATATATATATAAATATATATATACAGTATATATATATATCGGTATATATATATATATATATATATATATATATATATATATATATATATATACTGATATATATACTGTATATATATATATATATATATATATATATATATATATATATATATATATATATATATATATATATATATATTTTCTTTAATACATACGAGGTTGAAAGAAATGGCAATTTCTGCGTTGGAAATTTTATTATTCAAAGTTTCCAGGTCTCTGATGAGTTTTCGCTGGGTGGCAGGAAGTAGATGAAGGAGATGAGCAAAATTCATGGTGGTACAAGGTTACATTAAAGTACATGAAGATACAGGATATACGACGCGTTTCACTGGACAACCAGCATTATCAAGTAAGGAAGAATGATATAAAAGGTAAACAGGAAGGGTATATATAGAGGGTGGAGGATCAGAGGAGGCGGAAAACAGGGGGCAAAAGTCTGCTATTGGTGGAAGGGTAAACTAGGAGAGAGAAAGGGGTTAACCGCTTCATGCATGCGCACTGGATGCGGGATGGTGGTCAGTAGGTGGGGTCGAAGCTGATTGGCTGCGTGTCGAGGGGCGTGGCCTAAGTTGTGTGGCGCCTGCAGAAGACGAAGCTGAAGGAGGTAGCGCGGGGGGCTGCGTCAAGGGCACCGGGGGGCGAGGAGGGGTGTTAGGTCCTGTAGGGTAGTGCCTTTTGGCAGAAGGAAGGATCTGAAGGTCCAGAGTTTGGTTGTTGATGTTGGGATGTAAGGCTTGGATATATAAAGCTTCGAGTATAGGTAATCTCCTTGGGTCACTTTCTTTATCGAGTATGGTGGTGTGTTTCTCTAACTCGTTGCGTGTGAGGTGAGGGTGGTTAGGGGTGAGACAGTGGTCTTTGATGGCTCCAGCCTGAAGGTGAAGAGTTAACCGACGTGAAAGACGAGTCTGCGTCATACCAATATAGGAATGAGGTCCACAGTCCTCATAATTACAGGTATGTTGGTAAATGACGTGATCGTCGGTCATCGGGCTCTTTATCTTGGTGGAGGCTGGTTTGTTGCGGAGAACGAGGTTGGAGGTCTTGGGGGATTTGTAATAAATTATTAATTTGATTTTGTTTTCCGGGTTGGTTGGGTGGACATGCTTGGAGATTATTTCTTTTAAGACGGCCTCGTCATTTTTGTGTTCAGAGGACATGTAATTGCGGTAGAAGATCTTAATTTCATTGGGGGGGGTCAATGTTGGGAGGGCTTTGGGTGTACCATTTTTCAAGATGGTGGTTGATGGTGCTGGAGATGTCGGAGTTGGAGTATCCGTTATTTACTAAGACTTGGGATAGTCTTTCTAGTTCCTGGTGGGTGTCGGCCCAGGTAGAGCAGTGCGTGAGGGCTCTCCTAACATAGGCGGAGATGGAGGATAGAAGATACCGGCGGGGGCATTCACTATCGCCGTTGAGGCATTGTCCTGTGTTAGTTGGTTTAATGTAGACGGTGGTTTTGAACCCATGGTCGTTCAGAGCTACGAGGATGTCGAGGAAGGGGAGTTGTCCATTGTTAGATTTTTCAAAGGTGAAGTTAAGTCCGGAGGAGGTCATGAAGCGACGCTGGAGTTCCTGTAGTTCGTGGAGGTCCTTGATTTGCACGAAGATGTCATCCACGTATCTACAGTAGACGGCTGGTCGTTGGGCAGCTAGGAGCTCTTCCTCGATGGTACCCATGAAAAAGTTCGCAAAAAGAACTCCTAGGGGGCTGCCCATCGCCACACCGTCTATCTGCTTGTACATGTTGCCCCGGGGGCAAAGGAAGGGGGCCTCCTTGGTACATAGCTCCAGTAGTGTTTTCAGGGCCTTCTCCGGGATGTCCAGTGTAGGTGTATCAGGGCAATGATAAATTCGACGTAGAATCATGTCAATGGTCCTATCCACTGGCACGTTGGTGAACAGGCTTTCTACGTCGAGAGAGGCGATAGTGTGGTTGTTGTTACGGGGGGCGTCTCGTAAAATTTCCAAGAAATCGTGGGCTGAGTTAAGGTTGAATTGGCTGGGCACGTAGGGGGTGAGGAGGTTGTTCAGGGCCTTGGCGATCTGGTAGGTGGCAGTGGGGATCTGGGAGATGATGGGGCGGAGGCGGTTCCCAGGTTTGTGTGTTTTGATGGTTCCGTACGCATATCCAGGGGTGTATTCTCCGACGAGTTTTTTAAGGTGGATCCCTCCTTGTTTGGCGTTGATGGCGGTGATGGTGGTGTTGGCAATACGTTTGATTTCGTTGGTTGGGTTGCGGGTGATCTTTTTAAATTTAGTGTTGTCACTTAAGATGACGTCCATTTTTCTAAGATATTCCTCCTTGTCATGGATCACGAGGCAGGAAGCTTTATCCGCACGACGGATGATGATGTTGGGGTTGTCTCTTAATAGTTTGGCAGCTTGGAAGTGTTGTTTGTTGAGTATTTTGCTATGGTGAGTTCCTCTGGTTTTGGCGGCTTCAGCGAGGAGAGTAGGTTGTAGGGCGGGAGTAGTGGTGACCTTGCCATCCTTCTTGAGTCGTAGGATGTCGTCCAGGAGGATTTCCGTTTCTAGGCGTTTCCGGTGGGGGCCAGGTTTGGAGCTGTAGTGGCAGTTGAGGCCTTTGTTGAGGAGGTCTTCTTGGTCCAGGGTCAGAATGGTGTTAGTAAGGTTTACATATCCTTTTGTTGGTTTGGGTAGTTTTAAGTTTCCGCCATAAAGACGGGCAAGCTTTTTTATGGTTGTGTTTTCGGCTTGTCTTCTGTGTTGTTCAAGGAGTTGTTCGAGGGCTGTGTTGATTTCGGCTTTGAGGTGGTCTGGAGGGGTTTAGTCTTCCCAAATCCGTAGAAGAGCATCTCGTTCTTTACGAAGGTTGTTGGCGAGCTCACGTTTTTCAATTATTTGGTCCTTCACCAGTTCTTCACGAAACTGGAGGGTGCTGGTGCGATGTCTGGCATTCTCGTGAAGTTTTATGTTGGGAAAGCCAGGTAATAAATTTTCTTTAATACATACGAGGTTGAAAGAAATGGCAATTTCTGCGTTGGAAATTTTATTATTCAAAGTTTCCAGGTCTCTGATGAGTTTTCGCTGGGTGGCAGGAAGTAGATGAAGGAGATGAGCAAAATTCATGGTGGTACAAGGTTACATTAAAGTACATGAAGATACAGGATATACGACGCATTTCACTGGACAACCAGCATTATCAAGTAAGGAAGGAATGATATAAAAGGTAAACAGGAAGGGTATATATAGAGGCTGGAGGATCAGAGGAGGCGGAAAACAGGGGGCAAAAGTCTGCTATTGGTGGAAGGGTAAACTAGGAGAGAGAAAGGGGTTAACCGCTTCACGCATGCGCACTGGATGCGGGATGGTGGTCAGTAGGTGGGGTCGAAGCTGATTGGCTGCGTGTCGAGGGGCGTGGCCTAAGTTGTGTGGCGCCTGCAGAAGACGAAGCTGAAGGAGGTAGCGCGGGGGGCTGCATCAAGGGCACCGGGGGGCGAGGAGGGGTGTTAGGTCCTGTAGGGTAGTGCCTTTTGGCAGAAGGAAGGATCTGAAGGTCCAGAGTTTGGTTGTTGATGTTGGGATGTAAGGCTTGGATATATAAAGCTTCGAGTATAGGTAATCTCCTTGGGTCACTTTCTTTATCGAGTATGGTGGTGTGTTTCTCTAACTCGTTGCGTGTGAGGTGAGGGTGGTTAGGGGTGAGATAGTGGTCTTTGATGGCTCCAGCCTGAAGGTGAAGAGTTAACCGACGTGAAAGACGAGTCTGCGTCATACCAATATAGGAATGAGGTCCACAGTCCTCAAAATTACAGGTATGTTGGTAAATGACGTGATCGTAGGTCATCAGGCTCTTTATCTTGGTGGAGGCTGGTTTTTTGCGGAGAACGAGGTTGGAGGTCTTGGGGGATTTGTAATAAATTATTAATTTGATTTTGTTTTCCGACGAAATCAAACGTATTGCCAACACCACCATCACCGCCATCAACGCCAAACAAGGAGGGATCCACCTTAAAAAACTCGTCGGAGAATACACCCCTGGTTATGCGTACGGAACCATCAAAACACACAAACCTGGGAACCCCCTCCGTCCCCATCATCTCCCAGATCCCCACTGCCACCTACCAGATCGCCAAGGCCCTGAACAACCTCCTCACCCCCTACGTGCCCAGCCAATTCAACCTTAACTCAGCCCACGATTTCTTGGAAATTTTACGAGACGCCCCCCGTAACAACAACCACACTATCGCCTCTCTCGACGTAGAAAGCCTGTTCACCAACGTGCCAGTGGATAGGACCATTGACATGATTCTACGTCGAATTTATCATTGCCCTGATACACCTACACTGGACATCCCGGAGAAGGCCCTGAAAACACTACTGGAGCTATGTACCAAGGAGGCCCCCTTCCTTTGCCCCCGGGCAACATGTACAAGCAGATAGACGGTGTGGCGATGGGCAGCCCCCTAGGAGTTCTTTTTGCGAACTTTTTCATGGGTACCATCGAGGAAGAGCTCCTAGCTGCCCAACGACCAGCCGTCTACTGTAGATACGTGGATGACATCTTCGTGCAAATCAAGGACCTCCACGAACTACAGGAACTCCAGCGTCGCTTCATGACCTCCTCCGGACTTAACTTCACCTTTGAAAAATCTAACAATGGACAACTCCCCTTCCTCGACATCCTCGTAGCTCTGAACGACCATGGGTTCAAAACCACCGTCTACATTAAACCAACTAACACAGGACAATGCCTCAACGGCGATAGTGAATGCCCCCGCCGATATCTTCTATCCTCCATCTCCGCCTATGTTAGGAGAGCCCTCACGCACTGCTCTACCTGGGCCGACACCCACCAGGAACTAGAAAGACTATCCCAAGTCTTAGTAAATAACGGATACTCCAACTCCGACATCTCCAGCACCATCAACCACCATCTTGAAAAATGGTACACCCATAGCCCTCCCAACATTGACCCCCCCAATGAAATTAAGATCTTCTACCACAATTACATGTCCTCTGAACACAAAAATGACGAGGCCGTCTTAAAAGAAATAATCTCCAAGCATGTCCACCCAACCAACCCGGAAAACAAAATCAAATTAATAATTTATTACAAATCCCCCAAGACCTCCAACCTCGTTCTCCGCAACAAACCAGCCTCCACCAAGATAAAGAGCCCGATGACCGACGATCACGTCATTTACCAACATACCTGTAATTATGAGGACTGTGGACCTCATTCCTATATTGGTATGACGCAGACTCGTCTTTCACGTCGGTTAACTCTTCACCTTCAGGCTGGAGCCATCAAAGACCACTATCTCACCCTTAACCACCCTCACCTCACACGCAACGAGTTAGAGAAACACACCACCATACTCGATAAAGAAAGTGACCCAAGGAGATTACCTATACTCGAAGCTTTATATATCCAAGCCTTACATCCCAACATCAACAACCAAACTCTGGACCTTCAGATCCTTCCTTCTGCCAAAAGGCACTACCCTACAGGACCTAACACCCCTCCTCGCCCCCCGGTGCCCTTGACGCAGCCCCCCGCGCTACCTCCTTCAGCTTCGTCTTCTGCAGGCGCCACACAACTTAGGCCACGCCCCTCGACACGCAGCCAATCAGCTTCGACCCCACCTACTGACCACCATCCCGCATCCAGTGCGCATGCGTGAAGCGGTTAACCCCTTTCTCTCTCCTAGTTTACCCTTCCACCAATAGCAGACTTTTGCCCCCTGTTTTCCGCCTCCTCTGATCCTCCACCCTCTATATATACCCTTCCTGTTTACCTTTTATATCATTCCTTCCTTACTTGATAATGCTGGTTGTCCAGTGAAACGCGTCGTATATCCTGTATCTTCATGTACTTTAATGTAACCTTGTACCACCATGAATTTTGCTCATCTCCTTCATCTACTTCCTGCCACCCAGCGAAAACTCATCAGAGACCTGGAAACTTTGAATAATAAAATTTCCAACGCAGAAATTGCCATTTCTTTCAACCTCGTATGTATTAAAGAAAATTTATTACCTGGCTTTACCAACATATATATATGCTGTACACATATATTTATTTTTATTAATATTAATTGTATGTATGTATGATTTATACGATTTTAGTTTAAACTTCACTATATACATAATTCACACACACACACACACACACAGAAGACGAAGTGCTCCGCCCATAAATATTGACTCTACCAATCACTTGACATATGTATGAATATACCCGCCCTCCTTCCTCTTCCTCCGCCTTTCCCGTCTCGAAGGAAATTGTCAATAAAGTGCTACTCCTCACATGGTGTTTAAATTCATATTAATCTTTAGTTGAGTACTCTCTATACTAGCACACTCTTCTAAGTCATAAGTTATCCTTCTACGAAGTAAAGCTACACTTATACTCTGTTCCAAATAGGTAGGCCTATTTTATTAAAAACAAACTTAAACAAATGGGCTTACAAATTTCACATTAATTCCGTGGCTGACTCTTCCCAAATGGTGGACATTTTACAGGTCTGCATCTCTCACACTCTTCTGCCGCTATTACAATAATCAGTATTTTGTTAGAGCTTTCTGAGTGTATACCTCCTCCCTTACGGAGAGTGGGGGACACACGCCTTTCAACACACTCACCCCTATGCTGTTCAACTCTCTAACCCAAGAGTGAACCGGTTTGTCCAATTTTTCTTCTACTTAACAAGTAAACTTGGAACTATCTCCCTTAATCTTAAACTGCTCCAAGCTCCGTGTGTCCAGAAATTTTGACTAACGTATCTTTAATTTGGCTCTCAAAGTAAAAAAAAAAAGTCAGTCTAAATATTTAATAAGCCAAAAACTATAGCTCCCCAGGACAAAACATCGACACCTAAATGGCACAAAATTTCGTAAAACTTACATAAATGAGTTGAAAGGTTTTACAATCACCAAAGTAATAGGACGAACGTCATACAATATAACAACTAATGGGACTAAACACGAGGGAGAAGGGTGTTCAGAAAACAGCTCCTTAACTGATAATATTCCCTTGTACATTGTCAACATAGCATGTTGTGTTATTAATATTTCCATAGCTTTCAGTACGTGTTTTATACCACTAGTTTACGGTAAATATAATGGTTACCCGGCATATACTGTACATTTATACACTCTAGGGTGTGTTCACACTAAGGCCGCAACCAGACGTAATATGAGGCAAAATGTCTGTCTTAAAGTGATATTTCATTGAATTGATACAATTGTACCTGTATTACTCTCTTTGTAATGAACTACCTTGTGTATTGATACAATTGTACCTGTATTACTCTCTTTGTAATGAACTACCTTGTTTATTGATACAATTGTACCTGTATTACTCTCTGTGTAATGAACTACCTTGTTTATTGATACAATTGTACCTGTATTACTCTCTTTGTAATGAACTACCTTGTTTATTGATACAATTGTACCTGTATTACTCTCTTTGTAATGAACTACCTTGTTTATTTGTGTATTTTGTTGTCTTCTATATTTCATTTGACTTGTATTTTGGTATAGATTGCATGTCCAATACATACCAATATACAAAACAAGCCTAGAAAAAAAAAAGACACAAACAAACAATGTAGTTTACAAAAAAGAGCGTAACTCTATGTCAAGAAAATACAGGTACTGTACAATTGTATCAATTCAGTGAAATATCACTTCAAGACAGATATTTTGCCTCATATTACGTCGGGTTTATAATTACATTGTATCATTTCATTACTCTGAACTCCAAGAGGCTTTTCCTATGCTGACAAAATCGTCTACAGTATGTGAAGTGAAAAGCTTAGTGGAAACATTGACATCGACGTTTATGAAACGTTTAATCGTAACCCCTTGAGGATTATGACGCGTTTTTTGGCAGTTTATTCTGGCATTATTATACTGTTTTATACAGCTTAGGAAGGATCTTAGAGAATTAGAAGGATAAAGACAATTGCAATTTTCCCTCTCACTCCCATAAACCCTTTATAATCTAAACAACTTCGTCTAATAATTGCCAGAAAATCAGTCACAAAATGCGCCATAACCCTTTAGGGGTTTTAAAGGGAAGTATTACAGGAAGTTTGCTCCCTAGATCTCCATCAAGCTTATATCAAGACTCCTAAGACTTCAGATAATTGTACATATGTTTCGGTAGAAAAATGTCCCGGTCAGAAGCCGGTTCCTCCCAAATTACTAGGATAATATCGACACCTAATTGGCACAAAAGGTCTTGACATTGACAGAAATTGGGCGAAAGGTCTTAAACTCACCAAACTAATGAGGCGAACACCATAAAATATAAACAATAGTGGATTAGAGCTAAACACGAGGGAGTAACGGACCCATAAATAATACCTTTAAGAGAATATATCCCCTTAATGTTACAAGGAGTAAAAAGGAAAACAATCAACAACATATCCCTTGGTCCTTACAACCCTGCTTGTATCTAACCTACCTAGTCAATATAGAAGAACAGCATTACATGTTGGGAGGGTATTCATTTGTTAAAGCATTTAATTGGGGGGTTAAGGGCGAGATAAGTCGGTTTTTGAACGATTGGCCAGAACAACATTCAATAACATTGCTATACCCCGTTCCAAATAAGTAGTCCAGAAATGGTGTACACTGACCTCTGTGACTCCAAATGGGCTGTATATTTCCACACATATTCCCTGACTGACTCTTCCCAAATGGTAGAACAATTGGCCGGATAATTCAAGTCGTTTGTGAGTTATAACAGTCAATGTTGAAGAGCTTTGGCCTACTTACTTGGACTAGGGTATAGGTAGTTGCTTACCAGGCTGCATGATGTTAGCGAGGATCCACACAACATTGAGCAGAGGGCTGATCATCTTGAGATCGACTCGAATACGACGGATCAAAACTAAAGTGTACAGTCGGCCAACATTCCCGCTGGTTTAGTGTACAGTCGGCCAACATTCCCGCTGGTTTAGTGTACAGTCGGTCAACATTCCCGCTGGTTTAATGTACAGTCGGCCAACATTCCCGCTGGTTTAGTGTACAGTCGGTCAACATTCCCGCTGGTTTAATGTACAGTCGGCCAACATTCCCGCTGGTTTAGTGTACAGTCGGCCAACATTCCCGCTGGTTTAATGTACAGTCGGCCAACATTCCCGCTGGTTTAGTGTACAGTCGGCCAACATTACCGCTGGTTTAGTGTACAGTCGGCCAACATTCCCGCTGGTTTAGTGTACAGTCGGCCAACATTCCCGCTGGTTTAGTGTACAGTCGGTCAACATTCCCGCTGGTTTAGTGTACAGTCGGCCAACATTCCCGCTGGTTTAGTGTACAGTCGGCCAACATTCCCGCTGGTTTAGTGTGCAGTCGGCCAACATTCCCGCTGGTTTAGTGTACAGTCGGCCAACATTCCCGCTGGTTTAGTGTACAGTCGGCCAACATTCCCGCTGGTTTAGGGCTTCTATTATTTATGGAAATATACCTATTTAGAAACGTAAACATTAGGAACGTAAGAGACAGAAGCGAACTATTTAGAAACGTAAACATTAGGAACGTAAGAGACAGAAGCGAACTATTTAGAAACGTAAACATTAGGAACGTAAGAGACAGAAGCGAACTATTTAGAAACGTAAACATTAGGAACGTAAGAGACAGAAGCGAACTATTTAGAAACGTAAACATTAGGAACGTAAGAGACAGAAGCGAACTATTTAGAAACGTAAACATTAGGAACGTAAGAGACAGAAGCGAACTATTTAGAAACGTAAACATTAGGAACGTAAGAGACAGAAGCGAACTATTTAGAAACGTAAACATTAGGAACGTAAGAGACAGAAGCGAACTAACTAAATTCAGTTTGTATTCAGCTGAGGACAAATTGAATCCTTTAGCAGCTGCTTTATTGATGCTTAATGGACATTTATGAAATACTGGGTCTCTGGGTCATAATTAGACTAAGTTATCATAATAAATAACACATATCATTACAACGATTTCCTAATAGTCGAATATTTTAGATGTCGAAATGGCAATATACCATCAGCTGGAAAAAAATACACTATAGTGGGTAGGTTAAGTCTGTATATAGAAATGGGGCGAACAGCCGAACTAATGAGGCGAACGTCTGAACAAACTAATGGGGACAACAATGCCCAATCTTTGGTTTCTACGTTTTAAGTCCATAGTCACCCTACACACTTTTATAACTGTCCTAAATCACTCGTGGTTACCCTACAAACTGCTATGACTGTCCTAAATCACCCGTGGTCACCCTACAAACTGCTATGACTGTCCTAAATCACCCGTGGTCAACCTACAAACTGCTATGACTGTCCTAAATCACCCGTGGTCGCTCTACAAACTGCTATGACTGTCCTACATCACCCGTGGTCACCCTACAAACTGCTATGACTGTCCTAAATCACCCGTGGTCACCCTACAAACTGCTATGACTGTCCTAAATCACCCGTGGTCGCTCTACAAACTGCTATGACTGTCCTAAATCACCCGTGGTCATCCTACAAACTGCTATGACTGTCCTAAATCACCCGTGGTCACCCTACAAACTGCTATGACTGTCCTACATCACCCGTGGTCACCCTACAAACTGCTATGACTGTCCTACATCACCCGTGGTCACCCTACAAACTGCTATGACTGTCCTAAATCACCCGTGGTCATCCTACAAACTGCTATGACTGTCCTAAATCACCCGTGGTCACCCTACAAACTGCTATGACTGTCCTACATCACCCGTGGTCACCCTACAAACTGCTATGACTGTCCTAAATCACCCGTGGTCACCCTACAAACTGCTATGACTGTCCTACATCACCCGTGGTCACCCTACAAACTGCTATGACTGTCCTACATCACCCGTGGTCACCCTACAAACTGCTATGACTGTCCTAAATCACCCGTGGTCATCCTACAAACTGCTATGACTGTCCTAAATCACCCGTGGTCACCCTACAAACTGCTATGACTGTCCTAATTCACTCGTTGTCACCCTACAAACTGCTATGACTGTCCTACATCACCCGTGGTCACCCTACAAACTGCTATGACTGTCCTAAATCACTCGTGGTCACCCTACAAACTGCTATGACTGTCCTAATTCACTCGTTGTCACCCTACAAACTGCTATGACTGTCCTACATCACCCGTGGTCACCCTACAAACTGCTATGACTGTCCTAATTCACTCGTTGTCACCCTACAAACTGCTATGACTGTCCTACATCACCCGTGGTCACCCTACAAACTGCTATGACTGTCCTAAATCACTCGTGGTCACCCTACAAACTGCTATGACTGTCGTAAATCACCCGTGGTCACCCTACAAACTGCTATGACTGTCCAAATCACTCGTGGTCACCCTACAAACTGCTATGACTGTCCAAATCACTCGTGGTCACCTTACAAACTGCTATGACTGTCCTAAATCCCCAGTGGTCATCCTACAAACTGTTATGACTGTCCTAAATCACTCGTGGTCACCTTACAAACTGCTATGACTGTCCTAAATCACTCGTGGTCACCCTAGAAACTGCTATGACTGTCGTAAATCACTCGTGGTCACCCTACAAACTGCTATGACTGTCCTAAATCACCCTTGGTCACCCTACAAACTGCTATGACTGTCCTAAATCACCCTTGGTCACCTTACAAACTGCTATGACTGTCCTAAATCACTCGTGGTCACCCTACAAACTGCTATGACTGTCTTAACCCTGGAGAGGTAACGCTCAAAAACGTTATTTAATAGGTTACGTAGTTGTGAATTTGCAACGTCGACTTTGACCCCAAATATCTCCCAAACCAAAAGACTTAGACATTTTTTGAACATTGCTAAATATAATATAAGGATCCCTTAATGTTATGTTAGAATATGGTGTATATTGAAACATTGTTGGTATTTCTAATGAATTTAATAAAAAAATAAGTATAGTAAAAAAGTAGGTTCTTCATACAAATATAAAAAAAATACTCAAGTTGTCTTGAGGGGACTGGGACTCTGGGGGCGTGGACGGCAATGGTGAGGTAGGTTGGAGTAGGAGTAGCAGCCCTGAAGACCCCATAGGCTGAGAGACTTGCGGAGTTGAAAAAAGGTTACAAAAAATTTCCAAAAAAAAATCGGTCATTTTGAAATATTCGGCTGGGTACCTAAATATTCTTGGATTCATACCAAATTCAACACAGTGCTTGCCACATGGTCCTAGTATGACCCCAAAGTGTAATAATTGAAATTGGAGCAATGTAAATACTACCAAAAAATCCTTATGTGGAGGTAACTGAAAAAGGGGCACAGAAATTTGGAAAAATTTGGAGGAAAAAAAATCGTGGGGCACTATTTATCAATGAATGTTGCTGATTTTCACCACAGTTATACTCTAGAGCCTGCCACACAACATGTAACCATATAAAAGGTGATAACTTGAACGTCGGACCGCCCATCTAGCGAGGGCGCTCCAGGCCAGGTTTGGTTCTGGATCCCGAGAAGTCTCATCTTGGCCTGGTATCACCCCTGGAAGCCTTAAATATTTATGGATTGCAACGAAATTTGAAATGGAGGTTCCTTTATAATGCCTTTCTATGTAGTGTGAATAAAAATGAAATCTGAGTATAATTAATGCCAAAAATATGCTGCAAATTAACAACATTGATAATTTTTACCTATAAAAGTTGAAGAAATAAACATATAAGCCTCTGAAATTACACTGTATATTACCTATTTTACCTGAACTTGTACTAAGGAACCTCATAAACAATATACAACAAATGGGAGGGGTTTCACCTTTAGGAGTAGCATCCGTCACAAGTTGAAATGATGTGGTTGTGGCAGACGGGAAATGAAAAAAGAACCTGATTTAGTAAAATATTCACAGACGCCCAATATGGCAATATCAGACAGGCTAGCCTGTGTGTGAGTCATGGTCCGTTATCTGGCTAAGTTGCCTATTAGTCTTAGATCGATATCTCCAACACATTCGTGAAAAAAGTACATTATGTGCAACTATCAACATTCAATAAAGTTACGTACCAGGTTATGTAGTAGTTTATTCGCAACGTCAGGTTCTGGTTTGAACCTGTTGGCGAGGACCGAGAGCGTCGCACCTCCGCTCACGGCTGGAGATACCCGTACACTGCCTGACTGCAGGCCGATATCCCTCGTATTGGACGTGTGAGCTGCGCGGCGACCAAATAACGCGTTTTGCACACCTCTCGCGTGCGCATTTGCAACAGGGTTTCCTCTCCAGGGTTAAATTACTCGTGGTCACCCTACAAACTGCTATGACTGTCCTAAATCACCCTTGGTCACCCTACAAACTGTTATGACTGTCCTAAATCACTCGTGGTAACCTTACACACTGCTATGACTGTCTTAAATTACTCGTGGTCACCCTACAAACTGCTATGACTGTCCTAAATCACCCTTGGTCACCCTACAAACTGTTATGACTGTCCTAAATCACTCGTGGTAACCTTACAAACTGCTATGACTGTCCTAAATCACTCGTGGTCACCCTACACTCTGGTATAGTCAACTCGTTTAATTCGCAGTCTCATATATTGTAATCATGCAATAAGATTTGTATCAGCTTGCCGTATCGTTTATATACTTCCTAATTCAAAACTCTTCCATTTCATATATTGCACATTGGTTTAATACTTGTAATAAGCCTTGATAACATCCAGAACTTGTATTCTTAAACAATTACTTTCCTTTGCAGGGCCGTTAATGGGCGACATATCTTGAAACATTGACGTTATCTTCAGAAATGGAAATCCACATCCGTCTAATCTCTATGAAAACAAACCCCTTATTCCCATACGTATTCGTTCGGTATCAGGCTCTGCGAAGGGAAATATTTGTTTAAGCCTTTGAAGATTATTACGCATTTTGACAGCATATTCTGGCCATCATTAGACGAATATATACAGTTTATGAAATATCTGTGGGAAATATAAGCGTAAAGACTATCTCAATTAACCCTCTGACGCCCATAGACCCTTCCTAGTCTGAATAAAATCGTCTTAAAATAACAAGAACACAGGGAATAAATGCGTGGTTGGATTTAAAAATAAAGAATACGAGCGTGCGATTCTGCGAATTAAAGGCGTTAGTTGTACGTCCGTCCTAGATGACCCGTCGCCTTTAACTGGGGGTCTTGTACAATGTTCGTCCAGACTTTAATATCACGGGTCAATATCTACCCGCTACTGGTTGGGTCACACGAGCGCATGTTTCGGTAATCTCGATGAGCAATTCTCGTTTCGTGCTATTTTGGGGCTATTTCGCATTGGTAATGGAAACGAGATCGAAGGTAGGATATGTTAGCCAGTTTAATGCTTGTGAAACTTACATTTTGAAGCAGCCAAACTACGATTGCAGTAAACATAGACGGAAAATCGCTCGTGTGACACTCGCTCTTAGATGACAGAGCTTGAGGGCAGAGTCACATCTAAACGTATACTATACCATGACTTAGAATAGGTTGGCCACAAATCGTGAACTCTAACCCTTGTAAGTGGCTGTAACTCAAAAAGAGCTTGAGCAAATGAGTTTTAAATTTCTACACCTATTCAATGACTGACCCTTTCCAAATGGTAAACAATATTGTCTCGATTACTCTAGTCATTGTGAGTTATAGATGTTAATGTACATTACTCTAGTCATTGTGAGTTATAGATGTTAATGTACATTACTCTAGTCATTGTGAGTTATAGATGTTAATGTACATTACTCTAGTCATTGTGAGTTATAGATGTTAATGTACATTACTCTAGTCATTGTGAGTTATAGATGTTAATGTACATTACTCTAGTCATTGTGAGTTATAGATGTTAATGTACATTACTCTAGTCATTGTGAGTTATAGATGTTAATGTACATTACTCTAGTCATTGTGAGTTATAGATGTTAATGTACATTACTCTAGTCATTGTGAGTTATAGATGTTAATGTACATTACTCTAGTCATTGTGAGTTATAGATGTTAATGTACATTACTCTAGTCATTGTGAGTTATAGATGTTAATGTACAAGAAGTTTTGGCCTACTTATTCTAAACAGGGTATAGCAATTGTTCGATCAATTTGATTTAGCAGCATCTGATTAAACCCTTTTTAACGTCATTTTCTATTTGATTTCAGCTATATTTAGACGATTCTATGAAGCTTAAGAACGATATATAGTAGCTGAACAAATTAGTTGAGATAGTCTTACCTTTTAATGGGTAGATGTCGTTCTCAAGCTGAACATAATCGTCGAATAATTGCAAGAATACAATGGAAAGGATGTCACCGGTACTGAATAGGTTAAGGTGTTCCAAGAATCATCAGGTTCCTCCATACAACTCCATCAAGCCTTAAAAAAACATCCCAAAGATTATCCTAGATAAATTTGTTTAATTTTTCGGTAAACAAATTTCCTCGATTCCCCCTATAAAACAGGCTCGGATGTATCGTCGGCTAGGAAAATAATCGACACCTAAACGGCACGAAAGGTCTAAATATTGCCAAGTAAATGGGGCAAAAAGTCTTAAAATATCCAAAATAATGGGTTGAACGTCTTATAATTTAAAATATAATGGGGCTAAACGTGAGGGAGAAGTGGGGCCAAAAAAATCAACCATCTCCCCTTAGTCAGAAATCAACCACCTAACATAATCAAACCCCTGTATTGGTGCAAGCCCCATCACCTGCTCTGCTTGTACACCATCACCCGTACAACCCCCCCCCCCCCTCCACCTATCTTCAAGTGGCTCCTGTGGTGCTCACCACAGCAACCAATGTACAGCCAACTGTCCACCAACAGCAGTATTGCCATCCAAACCCCTAGCCCCTGCTCTAGCCCCAGCTTTTCGGCTTGTGGTCGCCTCAACACCTACGAGCTCTCACACCATCACCATTAACCCCCCCCCCCCCCCCCCCCCCCTACTTCCCCACACACACCACCTCAACCACAACGTCTGGCTGCAATATCGCCACCTGTTGTTACGACGACTATGGACGTAATGCTGAGCATATCAGCCCCCATAACTTCCACCTCGTCGATGCCCGAATTATATACAAATATATATATATATATATATATATATATATATATATATATATATATATATATATATATATATATTTTATATATACTGTATATACAATATATATATATATATATATATATATATATATATATATATATATATATATATCTATCTATCTATCTATTGCCTGACGCCGTGATCCCCGAAGGGGTGGCCACGAACGAACCGCCCCATGCACCTCTGTCCCCAGTCAGTCGACGCCCCTCCCCCCAACCAGCACCACCTTCGTTCATGTACTTCCTCACTCCATCCTTCCACCTCATATTCGGTCTACTTCTCCCCCTCTGTCCCTCCACCTCGCTCTCATACACCCTCTTAGTCATTCTCTCGCTTTCCATACGTTCCATATGGCCGAACCATCTCAAGTTGTTCCTTTTCACACTTTCCAGCACATCTACCTCCACACCACACCTCCTTCTTACTTCCTCATTAGTCTGTCTATCCCTCCATGTAACTCCGCACGCACTCCTTAAGTAATTCATTTCCACTGCTCTCACTCTTGGTCTGAGTCTCTCAACCAACGTCCATGCTTCGCTTCCGTAAGTCAGTGTCGGGATTACCACACTGTCATGCAAGGACTTCTTCACTTCCATACTGACCACCCTATTTCTTGTTACTTGCTTTTAGCGTTCCTACAACCCTCTTCCCCTGTTGTACCCTCTCCCGCACCTCTTCATCCATAGTCCCATCTTTACTCAACACACTGCCCAGATACTTAAAAGAGTTGACGATCTCCATAGCCTGACCGTTCAGCTTCACCTCACACTCTGTGACTTCACCACTTTCGAAGACCATAACCTTGCTCTTCCCCGTATTTACCTTCAAATTCCGATTTTTCGCACACTGTTCCAAACTCATTTACCAGACCCTGCAACTCCCATTCATTATCACTCATCAGAACTGTATCATCCGCAAACAGCAGTATAGGTAGCTTCCACTCAATTCCCTCCCTTTTCAGCGATACACCAACATCCACTGCTCTTGATAGTATTTCTTTCATAACTCCATCCATATATACAGTAAACAACCACGGGGACATCACACACCCCTGTTTCAAACCAACATTCAGGTCAAAGAACTCGCTCTGCTCACTCTCCACACGTACTGCCGCCTTTGCACCCTCATACATGCTCTTCACTGCTTTCAGCAACTTGCCCTCTACTCCGTATATTCTAAGTACTTTCCACAAACCTTCTCTATCCACTCTGTCATAGGCCTTCTCCAAGTCCATAAAGGCAACATACACCTTTTGTTTCTTCTCCAGATACTTCTCCACAACACAATTCAGGGTAAAAATCTGATCTACACATCCTCTTCCCTTCCTAAAACCTCCCTGCTCGTCGCCTATCCATTTCTCCGTTCTCACTCTCACTCTCTCAATCACTACCCTACTGTATACCTTCCCTACTACGCTTAGAAGACATATTCCTCGGTGGTTACCACACACTCCTCTTTCCCCTTTGCCCTTATATAGGGGGACTATTATGCCAGTCTTCCAGTCATCGGGTGCACTCCCCTTCTCCCATGCTAGTTTGCACATTTTCCATACCCATTCTATCACTATCTCACCACCATACCTCAACATTTCCCCACACACTCCATCTGTTCCTGGTGCTTTCCCCAACTTCACTCTTTTCATGGCTTCCCACACTTCTGACCTCCTGATCCCCACCTCCTCCTCCACTACTTCTCTTCTTCTCCCTCCCATACCATATCCAGCTATGTTTGCTGGCTCTTCATTCCTTTCATTTAGCAACTCACTGAAGTACTCCCTCCATCTTTCGACTCTCTCTTGCTTCTCGGCTAGCATTCTCCCATTCTTATATTTCACACCCTTACTGTTTCCCTTGCTACCTTCCCTAACTTTCTTGACTTCTTTCCAGAACAGTTTCTTACTCTCCCTCCATTTTACACTCAGATTCCTTCCAAATTCCTCATCTACTCTTCTCTTACTTTCCTTCACTACTCTCTTCACCACCCTCTTACTCTCCACGTACCTCGCTTGTTTCTGTCTCTCGGAATCTTCATTCCCTCTGCTACCCAACCACTCTCTATATGCTTTCTTCTTTTCTTCCACAGCTATTTGTACCTCTTCTGTCCACCATGCTGTACCTTTCACTCCCCTCCCTCTTCTCCTCACTCCACACACCTCCTCACATGCTGCACAGATCTCATCCTTAAACACCTTGCTCATCTCCTCCACTTCCTCCATAACTTCCAGGTCGAACCCACCTAGTCGTCTTTCCACTGCTCTCCTGTACTCCTCCCTGATTTCCTCCTCCTGCAACCTCTCCACCCTCCTCACCATTCCACCCTCCTCTCGCCTCCCTCCCGCTCTCCTCACCCACTTCTTTTGTATCCTAACCTTAGCTACCACTACATAATGATCAGACAGACACCCTCCAATACCCCTATTCACCCTAGCATCCATCACAGATTTCTTCATTCGTTCATCCACACATACATAATCAATCAATGACTTTCGTTCCACCACTGTCTTATCCTTCATCGTCAACATCCGTTTCCACGTGTACCTGTGGATCATTCTGTGTCGGAAGAAGGTGTTGGCTATCCACAGCCTCCTCCCCACACATACATCCACAAGTGCACTACCATTCCCATTCACCTCTGATGGTACCCCCCACCCTCCCACCACTCCCTCAACTTTCCTATCACCCACCTTACCATTCATATCCCCAATCAGAAATATTCTTTCGTTCTTGTCAAACTTCTCCAGGCACGCCTCCACATTCATCCAGAACTCCTCTTTCTTTCTTTCAAGTATATCCTCTGTCGGGGCATACACGCATACAATCACCCACGTTTGTATTCCTACTTTCATTCTCACCCACACAATCCTTGAACCCACAGACCCATACTCTCTTACACATTCCTTCCATTTGCTACTTACAAACAAACATGCACCTTCTCTCGCTGTTCCTTCACTCACTCCAGCACACACACCCATTCCACACTCCCACTCTCTCACATCTGAACCTTCCCATTTGGTCTCTGTCATTCCACATACATCCAGCCTGGCATTCACTAACACTTCCAGAACCTCTCTCTCTTTTGTGCCATCATTCATGCCACTAACATTCCACGTAGCCATTCTCAGAATGTCCGAAGGCATGTCCTTAGTCGGTCGTGGTTCGTCAACGTTGGTTCCGTCCGCATCCGAGGCTGTTCGTTCGTTTTTCCTTGCTTCGATATTTTTTCCGGGTGGGGGTCGCAAGCCCACCGACCCAACCTCTTTAGTCGCCTCTTACGACACGCAGAAGGCACGCGGGGCATATTCTATTCCCTAACCCCCAGGGGGGATTAGGGGATATATATATAGGGGATATATATATATATATATATATATATATATATATATATATAATAATATATAATAATAATATAATAATAATTCTTTATTCCAGACACATAAGATAGATACAGTATAAATACAGTACGACCTAATGGTCCATATCACATACACTTCTCGTCAGAGCACAGATAATAATTATACACAAAGATATATTAATAAAGACACAATAAAATAAAAAAATACAGTAGGCCTATTTACAGAATAGAGCACATATCACATTTTGTCACAATATAACACAGATAGGCTAACTAAGGCTATTGCTCAATGTTGGTTAACACCTATTGCACAGATCATTGCTCATAGTTCAATTAGACCTATATATTACATTACATACTATGTGTGCAGCAGCTTCTGCCAGTGAGATATAATACGGGATTCATAGATATGATCACTAGACCAAAGAGCTACAATCAGCGTGTTACTGGAGGATTGCAGTCGCTGCGAAAAGCTGTACACCAGTCTCCTGATGACAGCCCGACAGCACTGCACATCCAACAGTGTGCACACCATACTAGTGCTTTCATATTTAGAGAGACCAATGAACATCTTGAGTATATTATGATAGGATGTACACAGACCATTTATGGTGGCTCTCTTATACTTCCACCACAAATGGGCCGTGTACATAGAGGAACAATATGTCCGGAACAAAGTGACTTTAGTTTCCCAATTACACATGTGGAATTTTCTCAAGATGGTGTTACCACGTAAATATAGCTGTCTGCGCTGACGGCCGATATCTGCATCATCTGAGCAATCGTTTGAGATAATGTGTCTCAGGTATTTTATTTTGTTTACTTCTTGAATAATTTGATTATTGAGTGAGAAATTTGACAGTTTACTTTTATACAGTAATTTTGATCTAAATATAAGAACAGCACTTTTCAGTGGGTTGAATTTAACACAATGTTTACTACCAAAAGATTCACATATATCAAGAAGTTTGCTCAGACCCGCAGAAGACGGTGCAATAATGACCAGATCATCAGCATACATGAGATGGTTGATGATTTTATTCCCACCATAACATCCAATCTGCTCTTTATTCAATTTATCACTTAATTCATCCATATATACATTGAATAAGTAAGGTGAGAGAATACTACCCTGTCTCACTCCATTGGTTACTGTAAAGGAATCCGAAATAATGTTACCCCATCTTACATTAAATGTTTGATTGGCGTACCAGTACTTCAAGATTCTCAGTATATAGGATGGCACTCCCCTTGTTGCTAATTTATCAAACAGGATATTGTGGCAGACTCTGTCAAATGCCTTACTAGCATCAAGAAAGCATGCAAAAATAGATCTGTTCATTTTGATGTACCCATCCACTAGCTCCTTCAGAGTGTAGATGCACTGGTCCGTACCATGATTCTTTTTATAACCAAATTGATTACTATTAGTTGAGATATACACTGAGATTCTGTCTAAAATGATTAACTCTAGTATCTTACTTACAATACTGGCAAGGGCAATAGGTCTATAGTTGTCTTTTGATGTAATTTTGCCAGCCTTGTCTTTAATTACTGGTATCAAGGTAACGGACATCATAGATTCTGGTAGGAAACCATGGATTAGAAAGCTGGTAAAGCAACTGCTGAGTTTCTCCAAGAGGAGAGTGGAGGAGTACTTCAAATGTTCAGCATATATACCATCAAAACCACAGGATTTGTTAGCATCTAGCCTACTTATTGCAGCCTTGATTTTTTCACTTGTAACTTTAATTGTGTCATATTTGTCTTCTTTGTTACACTGTTGTAGCAGCAATGGTATTTCCTTGGTGCCCAACAGAGTTAAACAAAGTTTGGTAATGTGTTTTCCAAAGATTGGCTATGTTATTAGTACCAGAGATCCCATCTACACTAACGGGTAGAGGTGTGCAGCTATTATGCATTTTTTTAATATCCTTCCAGAAGGCCAGTGTGTCTTTGCTAGCAAAGTTTTTGGCCAATGCGTCTCTTCTTAATACATTTTCATTGTTTTTTATATATCTGATTGCATACTTGCATCTAGCCTTTAGTCTGGTGAACATGTCAAAAATGGGTCCCTGTCTCGGTTTGTTATGATCCATCCATACACTACGAGCATCTCGGGATGCCTGGTATAGTTCTGAAACATGGTCATTCCACCCAGGTTTGTTAAAAGAGTAATTTTTGTTATGCTTGTGAAATACTATGTCACTAGCCTTAGTAAGACAAGATATAATATTATTGTACAGCTTGCTGACCTCTTCTCGATGACTAGCATTAACACAATTGGGGTCTTCACAGGTAATGGCATCCTCACTGCCAGGATCAAGCTCAGAAAGGAGAGTGTGTGTTAAAGTGCAAAATTGCTCACACTCCTCCTCGTCAAGCCCGCCCCATGGCAGTTTTGGATTTACACTATTGTTTGACTGGGTTAATTCTGGCGCTCTTTCCAAACTAGCTGTTAAGGTCAATGGGATATGATCTTCATCTGTATATGTATACTGAATTTCCATATTTGTTATCATATCATGGAAATCAGCACTAGCTACGGTATGGTCTAGCCAAGACGTTGAGCCCCATGCTGCACTGACACATGTGTAACTACTAAGAGGGAGCATGAGCTGAGAAGAGATAATTAGATCATGCTCACCACAGAAGTTAGTCATATGACTAGAAAACAGAGAGTTACTCATGTCCTTCAGATTAGCATTCCAGTCCCCTATTACAGAGTAGCAGGTGGTATTTAGTTCTTGTAAAAGAGCACTTAGCTCTCCAAGGCATTCCAGGTATTGTTCTTCATTTTCATTACATTGGTAGGGCAAGTACACACTAAGAATAACTACTTTCCGTTGGATATCTTCTATTTCTATACCTGTACACCATGGTAAATTTGTTACAAGTGGTTTAACCCGGCTGTCTAAAGAGTCCCTCCACAAAATAGCTACTCCTCCCGGTGGGTGACCTGCTACTAGACCATCCATAGCATCGGTTGTCGAGACCCCAAACCCATGAAAATTATCACAGATAGTACTGAGGTTACCCAAATCCTGTTTAAAATACCAAGTCTCCTGCAGGCACACAATATCACTGGTATTAAATACGTCTACTACATCAGGGCATAGGAGAAGCCCTCTGTTGGTTTTAGGGAGCCCCCTACAGTTATAAGTAGCAATACGCAAATTGTTGGGAGATGAAGTAGACTTTATATCCATGATTAAGAGTTGTTGGGAGGGTGGGTTACCGTAGTTATAGAGTCCTCATTTTTTGGTACCGGTACCGGTACCTGTGCCCTACGTTCTCTCCACCAGTACACCGATGCTTCCTCTGGCCAAAGTTCTTCATCCATAAACACCTCGGGATTTGGACACTCACAGTTTATTCTGAATGAAATATATGTGTGCCTATCAGACCAAGGAATAATTGGTTCAACATCCATACTAAGACTGAGTTTATTGGAGAGATATTCTTTCAAGTCGGATGCCGTCACTCCTGGCTTAAAACCTGTCGCGAATACTTTGGCTATGCGTGATCTTTTCACTTTTTTAACTGTACTTATCCCCGTACTTTTATTTTTACCCTTAATCCCCTGATGCATAAAGTTCCTAGGTTGAATTTGCACAGCCATAGAATTCCTAACATTGTTTGTGGTACCAGTACCGGTACCTCCATTCAGCCTCTGTTCCCCCTCAGGTATGTGATGAGTTTTACCTTTGGTGGAATGTACCCTAAACCATTGTCCTTGAACAGTACCCTCCCCCTTATCATCACCTGAGGGTGGAGGCGTTGTGATCCTGTCGATAGGGGTTGTCGTCGAGCTCCTTCCCGTCGCAGGTGTTGTAGTGATGCCTTGTGCGTTGCCTGTACGTACAGCTACATTATAGGCCCCAGGTGTTGCTATACTCATTATAGCGGGTGTACCGCTTCCGACGCTCCTCACTGCAGGGTTGACTTCATTAGTTTCCTCAGTGGCAGAAGTTACGTTGATGTTAGGCCTACCTCGGGTTGTCTCGTTGGTTCTACTCGTTATGGCTGTGGCTTCCTGTGTGATGGAGGAGGCGCCACCGGCACCTGGTGTGGAGCAGCTGGTGGTGGCATCAATAATTTCCCCTGTGGCAAAGGTTTCAACGGAGTTAGGCCTCCCTCGGGTTGTCTCGTCGGAGTCGTCGCCGTCGGTTCTGATCGTTGTGTCGTGGACAGTTGTGGATGTGGCCGTGGTCTCCTGTGTAGTGGAGGGGGCGCTATCTGATGTAGTGCGGCTGGTAGTGGCACACTGCAGGTGTGGTATTTATAGGCTCTGGATTAGTGTCATTTACAGATGCAGTAGGCCTAGGCCTATTTGAGGGAAAACCACCTGAAGATATTAAATTTCCTTGGGATTGGCTGTAGTCCTCAATCACTAGCACTCTACTACTCAGATCACCAGTTGCACTCAATAAGTCCTTCATACAGTCATTTTGGGCTGAGGAACACTTTCTCAGATTAGCAACTTCTGACTGAGTTTTCTTGATCTCACTAAGGAGCACAGTAACGTCAACATGGTCAAATTGGATGGGTGGGAGTTTACCAAGGTTATGGGCAACAAATGTGGGTATATTATTACCTTTTTCCAGAATCAGCTTAATTATGTCTTTAATATTCTCACTATTTTTGTTGGGACCCTGTCTTTTCCTGTTCCGGTCACTATTGTCGTCAGCACACAGTTCAAACAGTCTATTCTTGGAGGACACAATCACTTCCTCATCATAGAATTCAACACACAATTTTGTTAACACGTCAGTACTCAGAAAATTGGATTTATTAGTCAGGAAACACAGTAGCTTGAGATTGTCTCTTCGGGAGCCATGTTGTTGTGATCACTTTTCGACGGCACTTTATTTAGAGTAAATTCACACACTCCATTAAGAAACTGCTATGTCCTTTATCAGAGTGTGAACACTAGGTATTCATGCACCTATGTGACAGGTAGAGTACTTGCTGGATGGCCCATTATGTGGAAAATGTGAGGTGAAAACTGGAGTCTAATCACACCGTCACACCATACTTCTTCTTCTTCTTCCATCTCCATATATATATATGTATATATATATATATATATATATATATATATATATATATACCGGTATATATGCAGGGTGTCCCAGGAGGAAAGGGCATAACTTTGGGAAATGATAGAACAAGGTATTCTAAGCATAAAATATTATATAACAAAAAGTCCAAATTTCAACCGTTTAAAAGATATTGAAGGTTTTATGTAGTGCGCTCCCCCGCATCACTGTAGTGGACTCTTCCATGTCAAATAGTTTCCAACTACAAAGTGAGCTAATATGTCTATAATCATTTTGCAACTTACAAAATTATAGTATATTTAAAATAACATGGTAAAATAATTGCAGAAAGATGGAGGTGTGGTAGGCACTAGAGGACAGCTAGGCCAGCCTTATGGGGGAATACTGAAGAAAATACAATTTTCAACATGCAATATCTCTATACCGGTCGAGATTTGGACTTTTTGTTATAGAACATTTTAGGCTTAGAATATTTTGTTTTATCATTTCCCAAAGTTATGCCCTTTCCTCCTGGGACACCCTGTATATATATATACATATATATATATATATGTTGGTGTAGCCAGGTAATAAATTTTCTTTAAGGCAGGCGAGGTTGAAGGAAATACATGTATCAGCATTAATTATTTTACTATTAAGACTTTCAATAGAACGAACAGCAATTCTCAGGTGTTCTGGGAGATTGTGCAAAAGGTGAGCAAAATTCATGATGATCCGACGCGTTTCGCTAGACAACTATCATCTTCAGGGAATGGAAGGTAAGTGAATAGGATATAACATTACAGCTTATTTATACATATTAGGTAGATCATAGTAAGGTTTATTGGGTGTTGGCTAGCATATGATTGGCTAGTTGGCGACCAATGAGGCGCGCGCTTTCCCTGCCTCCTGGTTGGCTGGGAGGGTTCGTAGATGCTAGATGTTGTCGTAGGGGGTCTGCTGGGCGAGGGGGGGGGGCGGGGCCCTTGTGAGGGGCGGCAGGCCAGTTGTATCTCGGGTTTCTGCCCTTCAAACTGGACCATCATCATCAATCACTACTACCACAATCATCACAATACTACTACTGTACTACCATAACCTCCCTGTGCCTCATGAAACGGCGACCTCAATTTCGGCCGCTAAATGACCTCCGATTTTGGATCTGACCTCATCCGTATCCCCATTTTGGGGGGCTGCGGACAACTTTTGTTCCATACACCTTTTCGATCGGAGGCCTCCTTCTGCCCCAAACGGGTCGAAATCGTAGATTTTTTCGCTCCCGTTTACTACATAAGTTCTGCCAAAATTTTTATTAAACCAAAGGGTCTCTGATTTCCACTAAACTTGCCTAAAACCATCTCCAAAGCCTGGGATTTCCAACGGTGCCCCACACTCCCACCTGGCACCAAAACTGTGGGAGGAGTTTAGTAACAAAGGTCGGGTAACTGACAAACAGACAGACAAACATTGACCTTAATTTATTAAGATGTATATATATATATATATATATATATATATATATATATAATTTTGTTAACTAGTTAAGTAGACAGATAACCAAAGTTGTAAATTTATTAGTGGCCCTTCATCATTGACGATGCACCTAACATTGTTTATGGCCAATCTTTGAACTCAGGCTTGCCTTTCAAATTACCCGCCTAGGAGAGAACAAAATACGATTGCCACTCATCGTGAGCGAAACGCTCTTAAATATAACAAAACCACTCATGGACTCGTCCTTATGATGTGGGTACCACTACAAGAAAATAACTAGTAAAAAATAAATGAATAATAATAAGTTAAACATGATCCAGCTTAGTGCGCTTCTCAGGCTTCTGCTGTCTAATGTGCGCGTCGCTCCGGTTTCTCGAAGCGTCATACGTCCTTATTCTCCTAGGCCCCGACCAGGTCGGACGTGTTTTGGGGTGCGCCCAGCCTCCTTCGTTCGTCTCCTGCCCTCGTGACTCGGGAGTCTTTTCTCATAATCTACATGCTATATGCTGAGGTCAGGGCAGCTTATAGACTAGGATTAGGCTGTGTACACCTCTTCCACTTGCCTTAGGAGACGGTTTTCCGGGTATTTGGCAGAGGTTAGTTTTGTTAGGAGGAGTCCTTGTTGTGATAAGGCAAGGCTCCCACGTGCGTGTTTTATTGTCCTAGTTTATTTTCATTTAGTTCTTTTAGTCATGAGGCTTCTTTTAGTGAACCGGGGCCCACTTTTCTGCCCATGTAAGGGGGTTTAGCGTTTTTTTGTCTACACCACGTGGACTCGTGCATTTTAGATTGTCTCACTTAGTTGAGGGGTCTAGCACGTGGTCATGACGCTGTTCAGCCTACGCTTGCTGTTCATTATGTGATGGGTTTAGAGGACTTCGCTGGATTGCAGGTTTGTTACATTGATATGATGATTCCCGACAGCTGCCCCCATCTAGTTGGCCTCCTGTAGGTTTTTGAGTTATGGCTAGGATGTGTTATTTATTGATCGATTAACCCACAGAAACCCAGCGACGCACTGTTTGTGTCCAAAATGTTTGTAACGCTAAACCCCAGCGACGCATACGTATGCGTCACTGTTAATTACTCCGGTCCTATATGGCACCTAGAGGGCTCAGATTTGTATGGGAACTGTGTAAGTATCCCAAACAACAATGCCGATGGTTGAAAAATCTCAAAGTCCAACCGCGTGCGCGTAAGTGCGCTAAAACCTGTTTTTGGGTGTTTTTGCCTACACATTTCCCTTCTTGTAAATCCGACTTTCGGGTGCACCGTAGGACCCCTTAATTACCTAGGGGATCCGTTTTTTGTGGGTTTTCCTTCATTCCTAACCCATTCCTGGTGTTTTCTGGATTTTTTTTTCTTTCAAAACCTGCCGGTCCTGGGTGGTACATTTATTTTAAATTGCCTGGGACTCAGCGGGTTAATTAATGTATAACTATGCCATAATTGTGAACATTGGTTTATCTTTTACTGGGAGGTATGGCCCTTCCGGCCGGATTTGTTAAGTGAGACTTGTGACAACATGCCTCTAGTCGCTTCATGCGGTTTTCCCGCCGGGAAACTACCGGAAGCACCTTGAGTAATGTTGATTTCAGGTTATCTTTGCTTGGTACTAGATAGGTTGGAATATTTCTGTTTAGTTTTGCCGGCGGTGGTATTTTTTCGGGAGGCTGAAATTTTTCTTCACATGTCTTGGGGATTTCCCGGCTTGGCCGATGCCCTCAAGACATTTCCACCTCCAGGCCTAGCAGAATACGTTCGTAGCTTGGGACTAGTCAGAACATTACCCTGGTGGATTACAGTGGGGAGCCACGTCCGCCGGGATAAACGGCTGAGCCGAATACGAACTCACCCCTTCCTATCTTGAGCATCTCAGTAAACTGTGTATCTTTATATCATGGCGCTGTCCGCCGGAATTGAGAGGACGGACGATAAATTCATTTAGCCTTGGTCGCTGGAATCAGGTTCTTTTCTAAATGGGTTTAGGTCAGTGTTGGTCACTTAGGTAAGATATTAATACTCACGTAACATCTGGTATGCGACACAATAATCAGAAATAGCATTTTATATGATACTTAATGTAAGGGGAACCAAGATTGTATAGTGTTATTCAACTCTTTTTTTCTCTTTATTGTTGGAGATTTATTTTAGCTCTTCCAGCCTAGCATGTTCTATGAGCATTGATTCTTGAAATTTTTTCCCTCAGGTCTGCACCCTGGACGCCTAGGAGGATTAGCATCTCCCCGGCGGTAGGGAGCCGTGGATCCGAGTGGGTATTCATTTTGCACTTGTTCTAGTTGCGCGAATTTAGCTGTTATTGGACATAAACTATGTGTTAAGTGCCTGACTTGTTTAGACAGATCTCGTGGTCGTTGGCTAGCCAAATCGTGTCCACAGTGTTCAGTAATTACTAACGGCTTCCTTACTCACTCGGATGCGCAATGTAACACAATTTTGCTCCATATCCAATCTACTTTCGTAACTTACTGCAAAACCGTAGCTCATAAATCTTTACAGTTGGATTATCCGATATTAGAGGATTTATTGAGGAAAGTGCCTTCTACCTACGTTTCCAGTAGCTCTAGTGTGAAAAAGACAGTTACGAATACGCCAGATACCTCTCGTACCCGTGATGCTCCCTCCCGTCTTCCCAAACGACCCAGGACCTCTGACAGGACTTTGCCGGGGGTGTCTGCTCCATCTTCTCGGCGAGATAGGTCCCGTTCACCAATTGATGCCCCCAGGTCATCCTCCCCTCTTATACAACAAGAGGCAAAAAAGCACCGTCCAGATTTTGCCACCGCTCTAGCCAAGGGTGATGATAGTTCGAAGGACAGGAAGAAGAGCTCTAAAAGGTCGTCGATGAAGAAGTCAGCTCAGCTGCCTCCACCTAAGCCAGAACACACCCCTTTTTCATCGTGGCGAGATTCTTCAAGAGACTCTGTCACCAGTGTCGAAGGCCCACCAACTCGGTTCATGATCCCCCACCGGGTACGGCACGAGCCCCCAGTTATTCCGGTACTAGGGTCAGATCGCGGCAGCAGTACACATTCTAGCCGACATGGAGATAGAACGTATTCCTCGGAGCAATATGAAGATTCACTGGCTGAGCCCATCGAAACCGGTCCTATCCCAGATCTCTGCTTTGAGGACCTTGCTCAGCCCGGCGTTCCTGTCTCTCAAACAAAAACACGTGGACCTACTGTCCGGGCCGGCGAGTCTCGGCCGGACGCTTTACCAGCCCCCCCAGCCCGGCCACCGGGTGTCACACTGCAACAACAATTCGCAGACTCGGAGGAGATTCCATCTGGCCAACGGACCTCTCCTTTATTCTCAGGAACGCAGGGCTCGGACGTGTCTCAGCCTGCGTCCTCATCTGACCAGGAAGGCGGTGTAGTAGTGACCAACGAACAATTTCAGGAGTGGATCCAATTTATGAAAAATGTGAAGGACGAGCGACAGGTTAAGGTAGCGGCACCTGTAGCCCCGGCGGTGCGACCTCTAGGGCAAATTCAAATTCAACTTAAGGTTAATGTTCAAAATCCTTCAGTAACGGTCACTCTGGCGGTTCCCACTTCGGGTTCCACAGCCATCTTGCCATCTAATATTAAATTGTTAACTGATCTAATTCCGCCTCCCCTTGATCGTTCTATACCATCTAAGAAGGGCTCTTATGTGGTCCGGATACGTCCTGGACAGTTCTTACGCCCACTCGTCCCGAGGTCGCGCAGCCGACGGTAGCAGGTGAGAGCCCGGTACCGGCTCATTGGGTTGTAGAAATGAGTGAAGCTAAGAAGTTACGGGCTAAGAATCAATCAGGTGATGTTTTAGATGTTGTTATCAAAGCCATCCCCAGTCTTTATACTCCTGAATATTTTGTCTATGCTCAATCCCCAGCTCTACCCCCAGCTTCAACTGGAAAATGATTTTCAGATTGGAACAAGTCTGACGGGTTGAACGACAATAAAATCTTGCACGGTATGACCCCAGAGTTGAAAACAGTCCCTTTTCGAGATGATTCAGGTACCTCAGTTATCCATATTGACGGTGGGGAGTCAGGGCCGTGGGTTGCGTGGGGACAAGAAGCCCAGCTGTTTGCCAGCACTATTAACAGTAAGAGCAGTTACCAGCTCCCGCCGGAAGACCATCATTGGTTTTCTATGCCCGTTCGCAAGGCGGAAGGGATACCGCAAAATATGTTAGACTTTTGGGGGCCCCTAAATTATCATTATGTCAGTTAGTAGAGCCATTTTGTTCTCCTACTCAGTTACAAATAGATAAAGATTTTAAAATGCGGCAGAAAGCCTGGAGGTTGGCGTCCCAATACTTACTCAGCCGCCAGCTTGCGGCTTCTTTAGCCAGGACGACTGAGTCGGTTACGGATGCTAGTACCCATAAGGCGCTATCTCTTACTAGGCGTCTCTTGTTCTAGAACTCCATTTAGTCCCTTGGCGATATTCGCATGGCTCTCTTCGAGGCGGTGCGGGTGCGTCAAGATCTGAGGGTCTATCTGGTTAACCCGTACAATCTCAGCGACGGCTATAGCCGTCAGGAGATAAGTAACTCCCCAGTCCCAGCAACAGTTATAGCCGTCAGTAATGTATGTGTCTTGTAACTGCCTGTACAAGGCTAATTTTTTTTTTTTTTTTTTTTAATTCTTGTAAAAAAAAAAGAAAAAAGAATAAGGTGATAGATCCACTCTTGCCTCAACTCTTGAGGTGAAAAGGTGGTCTCCCCTGTCATTTTGGCCACATTGCTTGGGACTACTGGGGAGTTTTATTACTGTATCCTACGATACAGTACGGGTTAAGCGGCTCCCGGTGGAGATAGGTAGAAGGCTAATTTTATCTGATGTGTTCACTAAAACCCTTGCCTCCACAGATGCCTGGCGCACAGTTAATTACCTATTAGGCTCTCACAATGCCACTGCTTCCAAGTCGAAGAGTGAGTCTGCATTTAAACCTAAATTCAGTAAGGGTCGCTTTCGTGGATAGTCTCAGTCAAATCAGTCATCAAAGACTTACACAAACCCTGGTACCAGTGGCACAGCTAGGAGTCACAGTCAGTCCAGGGGTAGAGGGAAGTGGTTCAGGGAACAGTCGCGGGGTAAAACTAGCGGCAATGATAGCAAAGCCTCTCATCCCACTAACACTAAGTCAGAGTCACAGCCCTCCCAATAAAAAAACTGAGACACCACGCAGCTCTCTCACTCTCAGTGCCACGCCAAGGCGAGTCAGATCCGAGAGTAGCTCTGCCGGACAATACCAGTCTTCTGACTGGCAATTTCCGGGATTGTTACCGGGCATGGCCCCAAAACACGTGGGCAAGGACAGTGGTCCAGAAAGGCCTCTCATGGAGATGGTCCCGGCGACCTCTTGAACGTATCCCCACAGAATTCACTCGTGTTTCCTTAGAGGTGGGATCTGTCATCAGAGAGATGGTTCTCAAACAGATCATTGTCCCCATTCTAACAAATCAGCCCGTGTTCACTTCCCGGATATTCCTGGTGCCAAAGAGGGACAGTGTTCAGATGAGGCTTGTCATCGACTTGTCTTATCTGAACCTACATATTCACAATCAGTCATTCAGGATGCTGACTGTGAATCAGATTAGACTGACTCTGCCGCTGCAAGGTTGGATGTGTTCTGTAGATCTAACAGATGCCTACTGGCACGTCCCTATCAACAAACGATTTCAAAAGTACCTAGCTTTGCGCCAAGGGAATCAGATGTTTGTTTTTCAAAGAATGCCATTTGGTCTCAATCTAGCACCCCGTATTTTCACCAAGTTAGTCCGACAGGCTTTGTTACCATTGTTCAAACAGGGATTCATGGTGTTATGGTATCTCGACGATTGGTTAATTGTAGCTCAATCCAAAATAATTTGCCTCTAACATGCAAATCAAGTATTATCTCATGTCACAGCCCTGGGGTTCAAGGTGAATTCGGCAGAGTCCAACTTGAATCCCTCGAGGGATTGGGATACCGAGTTACTCTCTCTGAGTCAGAGCGAGGACAATCGTCAGAGATTTCGAAGGAAAATCTTTCGATTCCTCCACGCTCTGAACACCATGAGGAGAATCTGGGAGTCACTGGTGGGTTCACTCAACTGGATAAGGTTGACGGTTCCGTTAGGTCGTCTGAAGGTCAAACAAATTATTTTGTAGGGAAACAAGTGCTTTCCGCTGTTGCCAGCCGAAACACTATGGCGAACCTCGAAATTAATCCACAACCTGCTGGCGGCTTGGGCAAGCCAGAAGTAATTCACTCCTCATTGACATGGACAGCTCCTCCTCCGACGGTCTGGATAGATACAGACGCGCCAGGTACCCTGGGTTGGGGGTATCAGTCGAATCTGGGCCATCAGGGTCAGGGTCTATGGTCCAAGTTCAATCATCTTCATATCAATGCCAAAGAGTTGTTAGTCCCCCTGTTTTTCTTAAAGGAGAACGGCGTAAACCTGGCAGGAAAGTCCTTAGCCTGCAGGATGGACAATCTGACTGCAGTCACATGCATTCAGAAGCAAGGGTCAGTGAGGTCTCGAGTGTTACAAGGGTTGTCGGAAAAGATCTTTTGTCTAGCTGCTAGGCTAGAGATTTATCTTCATGCAACATATCTGCCCGGCGTAGCCAATGTCTGGAGGACGCTCTGTCCCAGAGACAGAGCACTCTAGTAGAATGAACTCTCAAGCAAACCGTCTTTCAACAGATGATTGCAGAGCCATACCATTCACAAGTGGACTTGTTCGCGCGTCGGAGGCAAATCACAAGTTGCCTCAGTTCCTAACTCGTCGGAGTCAGACTCCGGCGGGGGGACCGGACGCATTTCTGGTAGACTCGAACAAATGGACCTCCATTTATCTATTTCCACCTCCAGACGCATCCTTAATGTGCAAAGTAGTTCACAAACTACGTGGTTATCGGTGCATGGTACAAAGTAGTACAAAGGAAATCAAGCAACAAAAGGTCTAGTGACCCTTCTAGGCTGCTTGTCCTCCAAAACACTGAGGATCAAGTGTCCAAACAGTGGTTTAGAGTGGGTAAGGGAACATTGGAAAGGGAATTACTGTCCTGGAACTAATGTCCGTGGCAGGAATAGGAAGTTAGTAGGGGACAGTAGCTAAGGATGGGTAGAGGATTCCAAACCTCACTCTGGATACGACCAACCCTCACCATATCCTGACTTGACTAAACTTTACCCATTGAAGCTAGCATTACTCGTTTTCTTTTCTGTTTTCTGGCTATTATTAGACAATTATATTCAGATTACGAAGGGTATATGGCAGTCAGAGGGTTCATCATAGTCTTTATCCCTCTAATACCCACAGATCTTTGCTAAGCTGTCTAATATCGTCCAGTGATGGCCAGGTTACTGGATATTGTCTTTACCCTTATAAATACCCACACATCCTCTCTAAGCTGTCTAAAAATCGTCTAATGATAGCCATAATAAATTGACAAAAAGGCGTCTTAATCTTCATAAAGGGTTACACATACTCAAGGCCCTATACCCACAGATCCTTCCTAAGCTGCTTAAACTCGTCTAATGATATCCAGAAAAAATTGTCCAAAAGGCGTCACAATCTTCACAAAGGGTTAAATATACTCAAGGCTCACTAATCTATATATTTGCTCCACAAGAACCATACTGTATTCTTTGTGGGTTAAGAGGGTAGTGTTTATTTATTAGTATATATATATATATATATATATATATATATATATATATATATACAATATATATATATATATATATATATATATATATATATATATATATATATATATATATATATGTATATATATATATATATATATATATATATATATATATATATATATATATATATATATATATATATATATATATATATATATATATATATATATATATATATATATATATATATATATATATATATATATATATATATATATATATATAATATATATATATATATATATACATTTATATTTTTATATATATATACCGGTATATATATATAATGTGTGTGTGTGTTTCCTGGGCGAAGGCCGATTCCTCCAAAATAACAGGCTCGCTATTGCTCGCCTTGAAATAATCGACAGCTAAATGGCACGAAAGGTCTTGATATTGATAAGGAAATGGGACGAAAGGTCTTAAAATCGTCCAACTAGTGGGGCGAACGTCTTAAATATTTAAAAGTAATGTGGTTAAAAATGAGAGAGAAACGGGTCCAGAAAAAATGCCACTCCCTCCCCTGTGTTATTAGCGTTTTTGCTACACTGCTTGGTGTTGGCGGGACAGGTACAGTCGGCCAAATAAGTGATGGCTCGTTACCAGCTAAATTTTGATTAACCCCCTACTGTACCGGCGACGTTTTCTTAACTTTATTTTAGCTATTTATATAGGATTGTGTGCAGTTTAAGCATGATCTGTTGTGGTTAAAATGGTTAAGTGAGATAGTTCGAAGCCTGGTAATTGCTGGAGGCCCCATCTTAAGCATAATAAAATCGTCTAATAGTAGCCAGAATAAAGTTAAAAGAATGACACTGGTTTTATAAGGGTTAATACAGCACAGAGTGAGCCAAACGTAATGACAGCTGAGACATGACTAATTAGTGCTATAGTACAGACACTCGTAACAATTCGTGGCCTTCACCAATTTCTAAACATGGAAGTATATGTTTGGAAGCAAATTTGTGAATACAATTTGGTATAAGAACATAAGAACATAAGAAAATGGGAGTCTGCAGAAAGCCGATTGGCCTAAGCAAGGCAGATCCCTGTCCCACACAACCCCAAATCAATTACAAAGCCCAATTATAGGCTCAACACTCTAATACCCTGAGGATCATCTTACCAAAACGGTTAGAGATTAACGCAGGATTATGGGGGTCTGCAGAGCGCTGATTGGCCCAACCCGGCTGATCCCCCTTCACACCCAACCCTTCTCGTCCATATGCTTATCCAATTTTATCTTAAAGCTCCCTACAGTTTTAGATCCCACTATAGCACTTGGTAGTCCATTCCACCCATCTACAACTCTGTTACCAAACCAATATTTGCCTATATCTTTTCTGAAACGAAATTTATCTAATTTGAAACCATTGGTACGAGTTCTTTCGCTATCACTGAGCTTTAGTACATTTGTCATGTCCCCTTTGTTAATCCCACTAACCCACTTGAACACCTCTATCATATCCCCTCTAACTCTGCGTCTCTCTAACGAATGTAAACCTAATTTCTTCAACCTTTCTTCATACGGAAGATTTCTAATATTATGGATCATTTTTGTCATTCTACGCTGTACTCTCTCCAATGAATCTATGTCCATTCTGTAATAAGGACACCAAAATTGGACAGCATAATCCATATGGGGTCTCACTAATGACAAGTAAAGTTTTAAGATAACATCAGCAGTTCTGTTACTCACACTCCTAGAGATAAACCCGAGAATCCTGTTTGCCTTATTACGAACGCTTATACACTGTTTTCTAGGCTTCAAATCATTGCTAACAAACACACCTAGATCTTTCTCGCAGTCTGAATTTTCTAATTCTAAATTAGCTAGTTTATATTTAACATTTGTTTGCATCTTCCCTATCTTTAATACCTTGCATTTGTCAATGTTAAACTTCATCTGCCAATTTACTGACCATTCATGTAAGGTATCTAGATCCCTTTGGAGGCACTCTATATCACTATCTGAATCAATTGATCTCCCCATTTTAGTATCGTCTGCGAATTTACTTATCCTACTAGTTATACCTAAATCTAGGTCATTTATGTATATAAGAAACAACAGGGGACCTAATACCGATCCCTGGGGGACACCACTTTTGACTGCTCCCCACTCTGACTTGGTACCATTTATGCTGACTCTCTGTTTCCTACCAATTAGCCATGACCTAATCCATCCCAACAACGCCCCACCTATTCCATGTGCCTCAACCTTTCTCATCAATCTCTCATGAGGGACTCTGTCGAAAGCTTTACTGAAATCTAAATATATAATATCGTATGCCTTGTCATTATCTACTGCTTCATATACCTCTGAGAAAAAACTAAGCAAATTAGTAAGGCAAGAACGTCCCTGTGTGAATCCATGCTGAGAAGAATTGATTAAGTTAAATGTTTCTAAGTGGTTTCTCATTTTCCTAGCAATAATTGACTCTAGTAGCTTTCCTATGATTGAAGTGAGACTAATGGGACGGTAATTGGATGCTATTGATTTATCACCTTTTTTGAAAATCGGAACTACATTTGCAAGCTTCCAAGCTTCTGGAACTATACCTGTTTCTAATGAATTGTTAAAAGAAATGTTAATGGGTAACTTAACTCATCTCTGCATTCTTTTAATACTCTGGCATATACCTCATCGGGACCAGGCGATTTCTGAGGTTTCAGTCTGTCAATTTCCTTAAGCACATCATTTCTACTTATAGTAACCGTACTTAACCTATTTTCTATACTATCTCTATATACCTTACGGACTTCTGGAATCTGTGCCAAATTTTCATTAGTGAAAACGGATAGAAACTGACTATTTAATGTACTGCACATTTCTAAATCATTTTCTGTCATTTCTCCTATCGAAGTTTTAAGGGGGCCTATTTTATCTCTAACTTTAGATTTATATAGCTGGTAAAAAGCCTTAGGGTTATTTTTTGAGTCATTGGCTATCCTGATTTCATAATTTCTTTTGTCTGTCCTTATACATTTTTTAACCTCTCTTGATAGATTCTGATAGTAAGCAAGTAGGTGAATTTCGCCTTTCTTTATTTTTCGATATATTCCTCTCTTTTTCCTAGAAGGTCTAATAGTCTATTATTCATCCATTTGGGTTGGTTCTGTGTTGATCTAAATTTTCTTTTGGGGATATATTTATTTTCCGCATTGTGGAGTGAAGAAATAAAATTATTATATGTAGCTGTCAAATTATCCTGAGTTAAGACAGGTATCTGAGAGAGAGTATGTTCATTAGCGCACCTGGGTCCACTTAATAGTTTAACCATAGGATCGACTCTTAAGGCTCGTCTTAATCCACCATAATTGGCTTTTCTGAAATCTGGGATAAGTGTCGTATTCTCTTTAGCCTTTCCTGTCCATTGTATGTTAAAATAAATTGATTTATGATCACTATTTCCTAGTTGGTCTCCTATCTCTACATTATTTATCATTTGTTCATTATTACTGAGAACTAAATCGAGGATATTATTACCTCTAGTAGGCGAGTCTATGAATTGAAATAAAAAACTATCCTGTACCGCCTCAATAAACTCTTTTGAATCTGAGTCGCCGATTTGATGCTGCCAATCAATATTCGGAAAATTAAAATCCCCCATAATACACACATTGCTAAACCTTGATGCTATTTTCACTTCCTGCCATAAAGCTGTACCTTCGTTTCTACTCATATTTGGTGGTCTATAAATAACTCCAATAATTATGGTCTCACTACCTTCGCTAACCTCAACCCAAACACTTTCGTTATCAGTATTTAGTCTAATACCTGATTTAATACAGCTTTTTAAAGAACTCCTGACAACACTGCTATTCCGCCGCCCCTCCTACTTGTTCGGTCGCGTTTAAACAAACTATATCCTGGTATATGGAATTCTGCTAAAAAATGTCTTGATTCTGTATTAATCCATGTTTCAGTCAGTGCTATAATGTCTATATTTTCGTTGCTAACAAGTGCTCTAAGTTCATCCATTTTGTTACATAAACTCCTACAGTTTGTATAATATAATCGCAATGAATTTATTTTACTGGTATCGGATTTACCTTTATTTCTAACTGAATTCCCATCTTCTGTTACACCTTTAATATTTCTACTAGCAGTACAATTAAAATCCTGTGACTGATATTTTCTATTCCTATCTGATGTACCAGTACGGCAATTTACCCTATCTAGACAATTATTCTTACTCATATTCTCAGGCTTTATTTTCAGCGAAACCCCGCGACAATCCTATCTATTGACCTAGCTAAATTTGCCACCCCTAGCCGAGAAAGATGAACCCCGTCCTGTGCGTACAACTGATTTTTACCATAGAAACGGGTCCAGTCATCAAGGAATGGTATTGCATTTGCATTACAGTATTTTTCCAGCCGACAATTGATACCAATTGCCCTAGATGACCATTCCTTGCTGACCCCTCTCCGTGGCAAGATACTGTGTACTACAGGTATGCCTCCCTTCCTCCTAACTTTATCTAACACCTCCCTGTACTGCCGAAGCAGTACTTCCGTCCTACCTTTACCAACATCATTGCTCCCTGTACTGAGACAGATAATGGGGCTATCTCCAATATCTTTCATGATGTAATCAATGTCCTCTAACACCTTCCCAACCCCGGCACCAGGCAGACAGACAAGCTTCCTAATATCAGTACAGGTGGACCTAGCTAAGTGTCTGACCATGGAGTCCCCAACAATTGAGAAGGACTTGCCTCTCCTTGTCGATGACTTGGTAGCAGCTGCGGCAGCGGCAGGAACTCCTGGGGCAGCAGTTGAAGGTACTCCTGGGGGGGCAGCAGTCACACCATTCCCTGTTGGAGGCAACTCACTTACCTTTCTCCTGGTTTCCTCGCCGAAGGAAGCACTCGCAGCCTCACCATCACATTCGTCATCCAAGGTGATGAACTTGTTGCTGAGGGCAACTGGCCGCCGTAGAAATTTGCAGGTTGTTGCACTTGTTGGAACAACTGTCCAGGGAGCATCACGATCCCTAACAGCAGTTGCACTATCCTCACTTTTCTTGTCAGCCAAAGTCAGCTTTAAGGCCAAATTCTCGTCTTTGAGAGACTGCACCTCTCTCTCCACATTCTCCATCCTTTCTTGCAAAGCAAGACAAAGCTGGAGAATATGAGAGGAGGTAGCAATCTCGTCAACACCAGCCATTTTAAGAAGCGTTAATACTATCACCACACTATGGGCAAAGATATTCACTGGGAGTCACTAGGGACAGGTCCTCACTCAGCAAAGGTCAGGCAGGTACGAAAACTTACGAAAAGTTATACAGTAACTTGAAAACTGTTGTATGCTATTTATTGAGAAGCAAGTTCCATTAACAATCAAACCAGATACTTATATTTGCCTAAACCCTTCTGTACCGGTGACGTCCTTTATATTATATTCTAGCTATATTTACACGAGTTTGTGCAGGTTAAGAAGGATATGTGGTATTGAAAACGGTTAATTTAGATAGAAGCCTGTTTATTGCTAGAGGCCCTTCTTACAGTTACTTCTAAACATTCGTGGACCCCCCCCCCCCTCCACCCCACACACACACATATTTTAGCCCATTCAGTACCGGTGACATCCTTTTCATTATTTTCTGGCAACTATTAGGCGTTTTATTCAGTGTAAGAAGGGCCTCTAGCAATAAACAGGCTTCTAACTAAATTAATTATTTCATTACCACATCTCCTTCTTAACCTGCACAAACTCGTGTAAACCTGGCAGTAATGAACACCGTTTTCAGTTGAAGAGAGCAGAACAAAAAGTGAAGGTGTGCATGACTTTTCCTTTCAATTTCTAACTATACTATAAATTCCTTCTGACGATTTCCTAGCCCTGCAAGGTTATTCACTTTTAACTATTTTCATGTACGGTAAATTGCCAGAGGGTGGGGAGGGTGGGGAGAGAGCCTTCATCTTTGCTATCCTTTCCTTCCACTTTCTCTTAGGGTTGCTATCTCTACTAGGATTAAGTCCTGGCCACCTCGCAGGGATCGTAAGATCTGTGTGGCCAGTGTATCTATGTAAATATATGTAAATCCTTTTATGCCAACTATATTTACTATGAGCTATTCAAATGGATAAAAAGGCAGTGCTGCCAATTTCTGCCATGTTAGCTTGATTACACTTTAATTAACTCGATTATCTAATTATAATCGATTATTTAATTATCTAATTATGTTAGAATATGTTACTTATACAGTAACATATATTATTAACATTGTATAAGAACTACAGGTGACCCTCTGGTTATTCCAAAACCATATCAATATACACAGACGAATAGGGACTTACCTTCTATGTACAATCATGAGCCATAATATCTGCACAACCATTTGAATCTGTATCGAGCCCAAGCGAGACAATCCATTGTACTGCTATATCCCAGAAGCTCAACAACTTGGCTTTAGGTCAAATATAAGGTCAATATGCTATTTTCTTTACTTTTCATGCAAGCTTCACAAAATAGAAATATATGTATTATATTTTTAGTCAAAGGTCAAAGGTCAAGGCCACAGTATATGATCACTATTTGTAATCAATAGGTCTTTACATGAATTACACCATATTCATAATGCTAGTTAATACGAACATTGGTGTTAAGCTAACTAAATCCTCGATAACAATTTATAAGGTCGAAGTTCAAAGGTCAAGGTTAAAGGTCAAAATAAGATTTTTACTAGTATTTCCAATGTAATGTAAGATTCTCACTAGGCATGATGTGCATGATGCACATTCAGAATGCCAAGGACAAGGTCATACAAGAATAAAGATAATTCCATTTGATACATCAAGGTCACATGTCAAGGTCAAATATAAGGTCAATATGCTAATTTTTTTACTATTCATGTAAACTTCACAAAATTCGTTGAGACAGTTGTGCTTTAAATTAAAATTAAAATTTTAAATTTTAAGGCATCATGAAAGTTTACCCTGATGAAGGTCAAAGGTCAAGGTCAGCTATTCCTTTAATACCTCTGGAACTAGTTGATGATCTTTAATGAAGTTTGGCACGTTTATTTGATTTTCCAGGGTTACATCAATGCGGGCAACACATACAGTATAATCATACATAAAGGTCAAGGTCACAGGTCAAATTCAAAAGTCAACCTTCATCATAAAAATTTACTCAAATTTAGATAAGCTGACTGTTAGTTGTATTTTACATAAATATCATATATATCAATTTCATATAACTATTCTAATACTTAAGGTCAAAGATCAAGGTCAAAGATCAAAAGAAGATTTAATATTTGTTTCCAAACTTTTCCTAGATTGTTTAACCCTTTCTGTAATGGTGACGTCTTTTTTTATCATATTCAGGCTATAATTAGATGATTTTGTGGAGCTATAACCCTTCTTGCCCGGGCAGCCTTTCTAAATGACAGCGCTCGTATCCGGGTGATCTGGCTGAAAATCAAAACGTAAACAAAGGCCTATCACCGTTAATACAACAGTTACACTGATCAAACAAATGTCAAAATGTACTCCTTACCTTGATGTGTAGACTGGCATTAAGTAGAGCTCTGTAGCTCAACTGGTTCCGGAGTTATGGCGATGTTAGTGGAGGTAACTTTTGGCGCATATTTACCTAGACGCGTCTGAACACTCAACTGCGGCCCCGGCTACGACGCATTATTGCACTCGTCGCCCAACCCGCAATTATGCCGGGAAGCGATTTGAGTGTTTTTATTGTTTATTCTGCCATTTATTATAATTATTATGTTATTTTCACTCAATAAAGTTATTTTTATGAAGTTATTTTTGTGTCTCACTTGTACTTTTATTGTTATTATATTCTTAGTGTCACTTTCACTGGACTATGATAATTGATAGTGTCATTTTCACTTTTAAGTATTGCTAGGTAAGCTATAATATAGATTTTAGTGTCACTTTCACTTGTTCATATTGTTATGAAGGCACTTATTATTAGTTATTTGTGTCTCTTTCACTTTTAATCAGTTATATTAATATTATAGTGTCACTTTCACTGGACTAGGATAATTGATAGTGTAATTTTCACTTAGGTAAGCTATAATATACATTGTAGTGTCACTTTTACTTGTTCATATTGTTATGAAGGCACTTGTTATTAGTTATTTGTGTCTCTTTCACTTTTACTAATTATTTTATATTATTATTAGCCTACATTTTAGTGTCACTTTCACTGTCACGAGCACTTCAATATTGGACTAGAGTGTGAAGCTGGTTGAAGCACGCGCCAGTGCAAAGTGCACTTCATACTCGAGGCATTCCCATGTGGTTTTTTTGGCTTTACGGGGTCTGCGAGTTGTTTGGCTACACACATGGCACCTCTTCTGACTCCTAGCATTACCTTCTGGTACTTTGGGAGGAAGGGGGTGGAGCTGGTGCTTCCTGAAGCAGTCTGCACATGCCGTGCGGTCCAGCCGGCCTGGTCCTTGTAGCGGTCTCCCGGCTGTAGCATGTTTTTCCAAGAGTTCAAGTATCACCTGCTTGTGGAACTTGCGCAGGGACTTGTACTGCTTGGCTCCGGGAGTATTCAGTCGGTAGATATTGTAGGCATTGAGGGCCGACATATCTACCGTATGCAGAACAAACTTCTTGTACCACCTGCAAGATGTTCGCAGGCAGTCGATGAAGCCCATCTGCATGTCGGACTTATCGATGAGACGCATGTTGATATTGTAGTCCAGAACAGCAGCTGGTTTCTAGACGGGTTTTTTGGTCTTCCTGTCCACCTTCTCTGTGGCGACCATCTCGGTTTTGTGGCATGTGGTGAGGAGGTTGACCTTCCGCTGGTCATGCTAATGGATAGAGAGGATGGGGCCACTCTTCTTGTGGAAGATCTCCGTCTTCTTGGTCTTGGTCGGGTACACTAGCATGCCCTTCCTCTTGGCCTTGACTGTGCCAACAGTTCTGGTCTTGCGGTCATGGAGGTACTTGGTTAGGATGGGCTACGTGTAGTAATTGTCAGAGTAGCGAATGTGGTTCTTATGGAAGTGTTTCTCCATCATTTTCTGCTCGACAGCGCCGCCAAATCCAATGTCGAGGTCAGTCACAATCTCGCCACCACTGCCGAAACAGTGTCTCTTCGACGGGATGTACTGTCGGAAATGCAGCCTACCACGGAACAGGACCAGAGACTCGTCGAGGCACATCTTCTGGAATGGAATCAGGTAGGTGGTAAACCGATGACGTATCATGTCATGAAGCTTCCTGATTTTCCATAGCGCGTCAGGAAGGTGGACATGCATGTTGTTGGTCAGGTGGAGATACGACATGATGTAAAAATACCGGTCCCTGGACATGTATTTTTTAGCTACTGTCAATCATGCCAACATTTCACTCAAAAAACAGTCCTGCGTCACTCCCCATCAACATTATAAGTAGTTCAGAATTTGTTCCCCACTTCGCCATCAATACTCACCCTTGCTAAGTAGATTTCAGTAAGGACACTATGTACTGTACATTGCTTTTCATTTTTGTTCTATTTGTTTTAACCCTTAAAAAGCGGCTCACCACTTAAGTCGAGTTAAATAAAGCTGGACTATGTGGCGGCGCTCGACATAGGTCGAGTGGCAATTTCAGCACGTAATGTGGCTGAGAGAGAGAGACAAGTGGTGGCAGGAGACTAGCGAGCGTATGACTGCTCCAGACCACCGCGGCGAACCTACTGACACAAATCTCAGCTCCCTCCTCCCTCTCTCACTCGCTACATACTCAATTATGTACCGAAAGTACCGAATTACCTGCTTTTTGCACTCGCGTTGCACGGTTATTGCAAGAAAACTATCCATCATACAAGGATCGTTATGGTGTCATTCGAAAGCTCTGTTTATGCCCTTTCAGGGATAGATACTTGTTTTACGTTCTGGGTCTTATTTAGGCATGAAAATGATCACGTAAACAGCCCTATTTTGGCTAAAAACACCCCGCTGGGCGGTACACATAAATAAACCGCATAGGCCGCTCGTAAGGTGTTAAGGAGACAAAAGGCAAAGCTGCCTGTAACAAGTGTCTCCCCTAAATGCTGAAAGAGGGACAGAACCACAGAACAGGGAGTAAGGAAGGTGTGGTGGAGTGGTCTTGCTACTGGACTGGTAATCTTAAGATCCCGTTTTCAAATCCTGACGTGTCAATGGGAAGATAATTATGATTGGGATGGAATTTGTGCAGTACTTAGTTTCAGTGCATCACCACTAAGCCCACCCCCATGCCATAAATATACCCTCGCTGTTCCTAATAGATTAGCATTGTACAAATATTCCAATATTCAAAATATGCTAGTGAGTAAGCAGCTCAATAGGTGGCATATGAGAGAAGTGTAAGAGATTGTGAGAGGAGAAAGTGTAGTGGCGATGCAGCTTTGAGTAGTCAGAGTTGCAACGGGCCACAATGAAACAACCATACATTGTAAGTCTGCACAGGTAAGACTACGAACAAGCTGGTTGCAACACTCAAACTGCTCTGCTATACTTGGGTTGTCGGCTTTGAGATCTAAAAAGTATTCTAGCGTGTAAGGTCTCACTTAGGGGCTGACGGTAGCCATCTGGGTGGTTGCAATGTCATCCTTGGGTAGTTGCCATGTCATGTTTAGTTGGTAGCCATCTGGGTGGTTGCATGTCATTTTTGGTTGGTAGCCATCTGGGTAGTTGCCATATGGTGTGTTGGGTTGGTAGCCATGTCATTTTTGGTTGGTAGCCATGTGGGTGGCTGCCATATGGCGTGTTTGGTTGGTAGCCATCTAGGTGGTTGCCATATATTGTATTTGGTTGGTAGCAATCTGGGTGTTTGCCATATGTTGTGTTTGGTTGGTAGCCATCTGTGTGTTTGCCATATGTTAGGTTTGGTTCGTAGCCATCTGGGTGCTTGCCATGTGTCGTGATTGGTTGGTAGCCATCTAGGTGGTTGCCATATATCGATATCGTGTTTGGTTGGTAGCCATCTGGGTGTTTGCCATATGTTGTGCTTGGTTGGTAGCCATCTGGGTGTTTGCCATGTGTCGTGTTTGGTTGGTAGCCATCTGTGTGTTTGCCATATGTTAGGTTTGGTTGGTAGCCATCTGGGTGTTTGCCATGTGTCGTGTTTGGTTGGTAGCCATCTGCGTAGTTGCCATATGTTGTGTTTGGTTGGTAGCCATCTTGGGGGTTGCCATATGTTGTGTTTGATTGGTAGCCACCTGGATGTTTGCCATATGTCGCGTTTGGTTTGGTAGCCATCTGGGTGGTTGCCATATGTCGCGTTTGGTTTGGTAGCCATCTGGGTGGTTGCCATAAGTTGTGTTTGGATGGAAGCCATCTTGGGGGTTGCCATATGTTGTTACTCAGTTACTTGTTCGTCAAGGGGAATCCACGCAATGCTGCGAGCTAAGCTCATTATTATCGCGCCTCCTTAACTGGGAATGTATTGCGTGAAATGCATGTTAAGTGTTTTATGTACTGTTGGAATGGCTGTGGATGTGTGTGTAGTCTGTATTTTAGCCAATTGGCGACATCGGAAACGAAGGCTTAGGGGGGATCTGTATGGTACCATTCTCCCTATAGACGGTACCGTCTCGCCCGAAGGCTTAGGTAGCCATCAGCTTAGGTGAACCATATGATACCCATCTCGCCTTGTACCATTTTTGCCAACCCCAGATGGGACGTCACAACGTCGTCCACTTATTCCAGGTACCTATTTACAGCTAGGTGAACTGAGGCTAACACATGAAAGGAGACAAGCCCAATTTGTCTCAGCCCGGCCGGGAATTGAACACCCGACCCCTCGTGTGTGAGACGAGAGCTCTACCTACTAGGCTACGGGCTGTGTTTATATATGTGTGTTTACATAATATATATATATATTTATATATAAATATACAGTATATATATATATATAATAAATATATATATACAGTATACAGTATATACAGTATATATATCTATCTATCTATCTATCTATCTATATGCTCAGGCCCAATCCCCATTTTGGGGGTAGCTGACTCAAGACAGAGCAAGAACAGGGAAAACACAAAAACAACATAAAACAACAAATAAACACAGATAAAAAGCACAAACTCACACACATCCAGGTCACCCAGGAGAAGACCCAGAGACCAGGGTCACCAAAGGTCGCTCCAGCACTCCCTCGGCTCCCGACCACCCGGAGAGGTTCCGATCTCGGCAGGCAGACATGCAGCGGAGCCAAAGCCACAAGCCCTCCCACCACACTTCCAGGCGCACCCTTCATATTAATCGTCTCCCCGGGTCAGGCGCCTGATGGACTATTATCTAGTCCAACTTGCGCCCGACCCCTTACTCCAAATTACCACGTGTTCACTCAACTATTCACAAGCATTCTCCATTCACTCCTGTCCACCACCACTTCCCCTGCCTGATCTATAGTAATTCCTCTATCATTCAAAGCCTTTCTTACACAGTCTCTCCATCTCAATGGGGGTCTTTCTGCCCTTCTACCTCCCCTTGTACCTGACTCACATATTCTCTTTGTAAGCCTTTCATCTCCCATTCGTTCAATATGACCATACCAGCTCAGCACCCTTCTGTCCACTCTGGCTGACAAATGTTCCTGCTGCCCCACTCTCCTACTTATCTCTTCATTCCTCAATCTGTCTCTATGAGTAACTCCACACATACTCCTCAAGCAGCTCATCTCCATCACATCCAGCCCTCTTTTCTCCTTTTTCTTCAGAGCCCATGTCTCAGCCCCATACATCACTGTTGGCACAACAATTCCTTGATACAGTGCACTTTTTACTTTCACTCCGAGATTTCTCGTCATCCACATACTTCCCATTGCTCCGAAAACCTTCCTTCCTTCACACACTCTCTGTTTTACCTCCACATCCATACCTCCACTCCTGCTTATCGTTCCTCCTAGATATTTAAAACACTCTACTTGTTCCAATATTTCCCCATCCAGCCTCACATCTAGATTCACCCTATGCTCTCCCCTATTACACACCATTACTTTACTTTTATTGACGTTCACCTTCAGTTTCCTCCTTCCACAAACCACACCAAACTTTTTGACTACCCGCTGCAGTTTCTCATCAGAATCCGCCACCAATGCTGTGTCATCAGCAAACAGCAACTGATTCAACTCCCAATCTCTACCATTCTTTCCTACTAAACCCAATCCTCTTCCCATAGTTCTCCTTTTCACCTCCCTCACCACACCATCCATAAACATATTAAACAGCCATGGTGACATTACACAACCCTGTCGCAAACCTACCTTTACCTCAAACCATTCACTCAACTCACCATTTCCTACTCTCACACATGCTCTGCTCCCTTCATAAAAACTCTTAACTGCTTCTAACAAATTTCCTCCTATTTCATAAATCCTTAACACCTTCCAGATTGCTTCACGGTCCACACGATCATATGCTTTTTCCAAGTCCATAAAAGCCCAAAATATATCCTTATGCTTCTCTAAATACTTCTCGCATAACTGTCTTACTGCAAACATCTGATCCACGCACCCTCTTGCCCTCCTAAAACCGCACTGTTCTTCTCCTATTGCAACTTCCGTACACTTTATTATCCTCTCTATCAACACCCTGCCATGGAGTGAGGAACTACATGAACGAAGGCGGTGCTGGTTGGGGGGAGGGGCGTCGACTGACTGGGGACAGAGGTGCATGGGGGCGGTTCGTTCGTGGCCACCCATTCGGGGATCACGGCGTCAGGCAATAGATAGATAGATAGATCAACACCCTGCCATACAGCTTTCCAACCACTGACAATAAACTAATACCTCTATAACTTGAACACTCCTGCCGATCTCCCTTCCCCTTGTACAACGGCACAATACATGCACTCTTCCAGTCTATTGGTACCATTGACACAGCAAAGCACACATTGAAAAGTCTCACCAACCAATATATTATCACATCTCCACCCTTCTTTATACACTCCACAGCAATACCATCCAAACCTTCTTCTTTTCCCGCTCTCAATTTTGTTTCACTGCTTCTTTCACCTCATTTTCCTCAATCCTTTCATTCATTCCCTGCCACCTGGGTGGCCTGGGTAACCTATCTCCATCCACCTCTACTTCAATCACTGCTTCTCTTCCATCTCTTGTATTTAACAAAGATTCAAAATACTCGGCATATCTTTTCCTCACTTCAACTGGTTCCACTAGTAATTCTCCATTTTCATCTTTCACTCCCTCTTCCCTCTTTTGTCCTCCTTTCCTTACTTTATTTACCTCTTTCCAAAACATCTTCTTTCGTTCTTCAAAATTCTCACTCAGCCTTTGACCCTACCTTTCGTTTGCATCTTTTTTCGCTTCTTTAATTTTCCGTTTTGCCTCTCTCCTTTTCTCCTTGAACCTCTCCCATACCTCAACACTACCATCCTGTAAAACCCTCTCAAAACACTGTCTCTTCTCCTCAACTGCCTTTCTCACCGTATCATTCCACCACTCGCTTCCCTTCCTGATACCTCTGCCTCCTACTTTCCTTTTGCCGCATACTACCTCTGCACTTGCTTTACCTTCTTCCTTAAACTGTTGCCATTCAACCACTACTTCTCTCTCTTCCATCTCTCTCACTTCCATCCACTTTTCATTTAGTCTTTCCTTGTACTCCCTCTTTTTCACTCTTCTCTAACTCACTAACTTTTATTACCTCTCTTACTTCACGCTTGTCTCTTATTCTCCTGTAACTCTTAACTCTTAGCTTTCCCTCCACCAGGTAATGATCTGACATACCCTCCGCCTCACCTCTCATCACAATCACATCCAGCAGTCTACACAATCTTTTCCTTGTCACCAGCACATAATCCATCAATGCCCTCTCTACAATCTCTCCCCTCACAAGTATATATATATACATATATATATATATATATATATATATATATATATATATATATATATATATATATATATATATATATATATATATATATATACTGTATATATATATTGCGTGTTTGGTTGGTAGCCATCTGGGTGTTTGCCATATGTTGTGTTTGGTTGGTAGCCATCTGGGTGTTTGCCATATGTTGTGTTTGGTTGGTAGCCATCTGGGTGTTTGCCATATGTTGTGTTTGGTTGGTAGCCATCTGGGTGTTTGCCATATGTTGTGTTTGGTAGGTAGGGGGTGGCCATAGGTTTTGTTTATATATGTCTATTTATATATATATACTGTATATAGACATATATATATATATATATATATATATATATATATATATATATATATTTATATATATATATATATATACAGTATATATATATATATATATATATATATATATATATATATATATATATATTTATATATATATACCTTTTAACCCTCCAGCCCCGGCTATGTATTATATATATATTCCTCGAAACCCGGGTGTTTTGGCCGAAAAAACGTCTAGGCTAGGCTACCGTATATTCGTTAATCAGACTGCTTCCCGCATTCCCGCGCATCCCCAAGCGTAGCTGTGTTATTTACCTGTAGAATGGCATTAAGTAGAGCTCTCTAAGTCAACTGGTTGAGCTGTGATGATGATTTCATTGGAGATAACTTTATGGCCAAAACAGCCACTTTACACCACTTTTCGATACTTAACAACAACATACAGGCACACACGAACAAGCGACGCTCTCCTTCTTGTGGCCGGAGATGCGGGGCGACGGTCCAGCCGGCTGTTGTTTACATGCGTCGGACCGACGCCTCGCACACGAAGCTCACAGGCTTTCAACCACTGGGCGTTCAAGATACCATCCGGGTACCTGTTATATGCTTTTTTATGGGCGTTCAAGAGCCCTTCCGTGGTGAGAGGGTTAACCAAGCGCTAACCTTGACCTTTAGGATATCCATTGTCCTTTAAGATTAGCCACTCTGTTAGCATTTATGCGATATTTATAGATTCATCACTTGTTACTCAATTGTGATTTATCTATTATCAGTGTAAATTGATTATGCATTATCCATGCTTCAAGAATATTATTATTCCTTCTTGAAGGAGGCTATAGAGAGCCTTTTTCCCAATAGATGCCACTCAACCTAATAACCATTCATGTTCTATGCCAAGTGCCCTGATCCAAAGTGAAATAAAAACTTGTGAAACCCAACCAAGTATTCTGTATCATTGGTAGAGATTGAGGAGATTTATAATTATATATCTGGAGTAAGCTGTGTTCCTGATGAGCATTGTAGTTCTTAAAAGCTTTCCTAGAGTGGAAAGAGAGAACTCAGATACACAGGCAAATATTATTGCCCGGCATAACATATATATATATATATATATATGTACCAGTATATATATATATATATAATAATATATAGCCTCCTTCTAGCCTCCTTCAAGAAGGAATAATAATATTCTTGAAGCATGGATAATGCATAATCAATTTACACTGATAATAGATAAATCACAATTGAGTAACAAGTGATGAATATATAAATATCGCATAAATGCTAACAGAGTGGCTAATCTCAAAGGACAATGGATATGCTAAAGGTCAAGGTTGGCGCGTGGTATAAAGGTGACGCGGTGTAGGGTCAAAATACTGAGGTCAAGACGTATCAAATTGATCGAATAAATGAAATACAAATATCAGTTGAAAGACAAATATCTAATGAGTTATGAATAAAGAAAGAGGTTTTAATTCGCTACTAACGTATACAGTTAGATATAATAATTGCAGTTCAGGGAACTGAGCAAACTAAGATTCGTCTTATAGAAAAGATCAAAGCCCTTGACAAAGAATTATTAGCGCGATATGGGCAAGATAGAATTACTAGGAATTCAAGTTAAATGTTTAAAATGGGTGTGTAGCCAGGAAACATAAATCAAAGGGAGTTTACTTAGAGACAGACAGTTAATACACTCTGTGAACATTTATAACCGATACGCATACGCGCGTACCCTGATGATCCTAATTAACTTAAAATCAGATCTGTCAGGGTGTTCACAGTATTTACGTGTAGTATGCGGGTAATCGGGCCGAACGGATAATATATATATAAACTTAATGATAATACATGAATATATATTACGCAGTATATATATAGATCAATCCCGGGATAGTGTTTGTATTGTACTCACGACACGAGTAATCAAAGGAATAAAGGAGAGAATAAAAGATCTCTTGCATTTACGTTAATGGAACACATAACATCCTACACAACCTTTCAATAATCACGAAACACGATAAGTTAAACAGAAAGCACTTAATTTCGGGTAGGAGTATAGCAGAGGTTAGCCTCGTAGAGATCTGACACACATGGAGCGACTAAGTGCGGGGTGCGTCTGGCCTGGTTGCCAAGGGGGTACGGTCCAAGGGTAACTCCAAACAGGTAGCACTAATGCGGGTCACTTCCGGGACGGCCTCCACACACACACTCTCGTCTGGTCACAGTCTCTGCTTGCAGGGTACGATTTAGAGGATTTTGGCTAGCCTCATTCGGATGGTGCTATCAGGTCGAGTTAATCACGTATACTCTCCCACAGAAACTCCATAGGACACAGTGCCTCGACTTGTCTAACTCAAACCTGATTTCGGCCAGGTATTATTTGATTTTACGGAGAGTGACAAGTCGGCGGTTTCCGGAACATAAGAGGCATGGGAAATATCGTTTTTTATTTATTGCTTGGTTGTCTAAAGTCTTAAAAATATAATGCATGCATGAATAGATGGGGAATAGTGTGCTTTATTTATTAATACTAAAAGGTACTTAACACCTTACGAGCGGCCTATGCGGTTTATTTATGTGTACCGCACAGCGGGGTGTTTTTAGCCAAAATAAGGCTGTTTACGTGATCATTTTCATGCCTAAATAAGACCCAGAACGTAAAACAAGTATCTATCCCTGAAAGGGCATAAACAGAGCTTTCGAATGACACCATAACGATCCTTTTATGATGGCTAGTTTTCTTGCAATAACCGTGCAACGCGAGTGCAAAAAGCATGTAATTAGGCACTTTCCCCATACAATTCCGTATATAGCGAGTGAGAGAGGGAGGGAGGAGGTGGGATTCGTGTCAGTAGGTTCGCCGCGGTGGTCTGGAGCAGTCATACGCTCGCTACTCTCCTGCCACCACTTGTCTCTCTCTCTCAGCAACATTACGTGCTGAAATTGCCACACGACCTATGTCGAGCGCCGCCACATAGTCCAGCTTTATTTAACTCGACTTATGTTGCACGCCGCTAATTAAGGGTTAATGGCTAATGGTACATGTGATAAATAATGGTTGGAGGCTTCTCTCTATTTAGAGGCTTGTATGGAATGGCTTGCTTATCTTCTTGTCCCGTGGCACAGCCTTGTCTAGCTGCAGTAGTGGTGCATTAAACACCTGAGTGTTTGAAGCGGAATGAAGGAGGTTGGTGTGTAGTTACCATAAAGTCCTCCTCCGTATAGTCCAGGTCTGTCCCAGGTGCGGATGGCCATTGTTCACTTTTTTTTTTTTTTTTTTCCCATGTGATTGAGGGAGGCAAAAGGCAGAACTGCCTATAGCGAGTGCCTCCCCCATAGTTGAAAGAGTGACAGGGACAAAATCAAGGGACGTTCGAGCCAGAATGCCTGGACACATGGAATTTGAAGCAATTTAAGTCATAGGAAGAGGGAAAGACTGATTTAGGGAGAGAGTTCCAGAGCTCAGCTGTCGAGTAGAAGAAAGTTTGAGAGTAACGTTTCACTCTTGGGTTGGAGAGTTGCACAGAGTAAGGGTGGGATTGAGTTGCAAGACGGGTACCACGTGCCCTACGTAAAGGAGGTGGTATACACTGGGAAAGCTCTGAGGAACACTGATTATTATAGTAGCGATAGAATAGCGAGAGAGATGCAACATTGCGGCGGAGAGAGAGAGATTGCAGAGAGTTGGTGAGAGGACGGGAGTTAATGATACGAAAGGCCTTCCTTTCAACTTTGTCTAGGAGAGCGGTGTGAAAGGAACCTTCGCACACATGTGAACGATACTCAATACAAGGACGCACTATGCCCCTGTACAGAGCAAGAAGCTGTGCAGGGGAAAAGAACCTGGCGCCCGGGGGCATAGGCTAACGAACTGTGGTGGATGCCCTCCCCCGCGTATATCATATGTAGGGTAAGCCGCGCGCCTCTCCTGGTGTGGTGCTATGAGCGACTGTGTTACCTTGTTGTTGCTGTCCCGGGGAGGCTGTTTCTGGTCTCTCTTCCGGCGGGCTATGGACGCGATTCGATAGCGGTGATTTGTGGTTCCTGCCGTTGATGGGAATGGATTTGGGTTTTCCTTTGGCACTAGGCTATCCAGCCCTGTCATTTCACCACTATCGTCCATAAAAAAATCTCGGCCCCGAGATTGAATTAGATATTCCCGCCGGGTTGTGGTGGAAACAGTTGGTGTGAGGCCCTTGAGAAACCGACACCATGCGATGGCTGCTACGTTGTGAGGGGCAGCGGTGTCAAATGAGAGGGTTAGTTGGAGTGAACGTCTGATTTTTGGGCCATGACCACCAGTTGTGAGGTGCTCTTGAGGGTTGTCTCTTTTTGGCCTTGGGTCAGGGATACCTTGTTGATCTTCATGGTCATGGTTTTGACTGAAGTAGATGTTTGCTGGTGAGGGGTCAACGTTCGTACTGGTGGTGGTGGTGGGCTGGAGTTGTGAGGTATCTTCTATAAGTGCAACTATGGGCGGAGCTGAGATGGGTCATGAGGTTGACTGGCTGGGATGACAAGGTGGGAACTGCTCGCGGTTATAGGTGAGGTCGTTGTTTGCGGCTGGGTGGTAGTGGTGGAGATAGGTGTGACGGTGCTGGGGGTGACAGGTGTGGTTGGAGGGGGTGTGGGCATGGCAGGTGCATGTTGACGGGTGATGGGGGCCTTTCGTTACCATTTTTGGGAAAACGATGCTGGGGTCCACCACTGGGTTTGGGCAACACGTCTGCCCGATCGTCTGCATTTGAGGCTGTAAAAGAGGTTGATTTGAGGCAATGGAAGGATTTGATCTAGTAGATTTAAAAAAATTCTTGGGGAGGGTGAGGGGGAGGGGGTGGATGAGTTAGCGGAGATGATAGTTTTGTTAGAATTGATAGGTGGAGAGTGGCAGAGGGAAATGTGATTGTTTAAGTTATAGGTGTAGTTATGGGAGAAGGTAACTTAGCGGTGGAAGTAGAAGGGAGAGACGGTTTTGGGCATGGTTTAGGTATTTTAGATGGTAAGTTTACTTTTGGAGAACTTGTTTCTGAACCCGAAGGGGAAATCTTAGAGAAAGTGGGTGAGGTGGGTTGAGTGGTTGTTGAAGGGGAAGGCATATAGTTATGTCAACTTCGGGTGATGCAGGAGCAGTAGAAGGGTTGGGAGTGTGAGGTAGAATTGGTGGTGGTCTAGATTGAAGAATGGAGGGTGCGGAAAAGGGGCGTAAGGGAGGTGTGATGGAGATGGGGTGATTTAGATGGTGAAGGTTAGACGGAGAATTGGGGGGGAAAGAAAGAGGTGATGGAAGTCTTGGTTGAGGTGATTGTGTTAGGGTTGGATTGATGAAGGGGGTTTGGGGGTCAAAGGCTCTGTTGTACTTAGGGTTTGGTCATTATTTACAAGGCATTGGTCAATAGGGTCAGGGTCAGCAAGCATGGTTATATTTTTATCAATAGGTTGGAACCGGTGTACATATTGATTTAGGTAGGTGTTTGATTCTCCGTGGTAGTTGATGGTGACCTGGTAGCAGTTAGGAACGGTGAGTACTTCAAAGGGACCTTTATACCTAGGTTTAAGCTTAGATGGTACTGGTAGAATTGCTACAATTACTAGATCGCCTACATGGTGGGGGCTAACTTTCGGGGTCTCGTCTGGCTTGAGATCTTGGAGGTACTGTAATGGTCGGAAACGGTTCTTTAAGTGTACAAGGGACTGATCAACATTTGAGGAGGGCTCGTATGGGACTGAAAAATTGCGTAAGGGAAGTAGGGGGTGGGGGGGGGGGGGGTGTTACGCCAAAAACGCGTTCGTGTGGGGAAATCCCGTCCTGGTGGGGACAAGTGTTGATTCCCATTGCACTATTTTAACTTGACTAGGCCAGTCTGAGGTGTTCATTTGTTGTAATCGGGTTCTAATCAGATTCGCGGTTTTGTAGTGAAAAATAGTGTTACTTGACCACTTGCCAGTTTTGGCCTATAAGGAAGTTGAAGTTTGTTGACAGATATTTAGCAGAATTACCGACTATAATATGGTTGCAATGCTTATATACAGTATATACATAAAACCAATGCTTATATACAGTATATACATAAAACCAGAGGGTATAACTCTACGGTGGCTCCAACTATAATATGGTTGCAATGCTTATATACAGTATATACATAAAACCAGAGGGTATAACTCTACGGTGGCTCCAACTATAATATGGTTGCAATGCTTATATACAGTATATACATAAAACCAGAGGGTATAACTCTACGGTGGCTCCAACTATAATATGGTTGCAATGCTTATATACAGTATATACATAAAACCAGAGGGTATAACTCTACGGTGGCTCCAATTTGATTTGGGCATTAACAATATTTCTGTCCATCTGTTTATATCCTTATTAAATGGTTTCTGATAATTTCGAATCCCCGGACTGCCACATGGATTTGTTGATTTCATTAATTGAGTTTAGAAGTAAAGTTAGTTGGTGTAAAGAACATAAGAATTATTCTGGTTCAGGAGTGATTTATAGAGAGGCCTTCCCTAGGGTTAAATGTCCTATTAATTACTTTTTCCATTCACATATGTACTAGGCTATGATAGCGCAGTTGGAATGTATTTACATGCTCAGATTACTATGCAGAATTCGAAACTGCATAATAAATCGTAGGCTTGTACATCATTCTTTAACTGTCTTCGTGGCGTAGTGCACAAGTGCACTGATTTTCGGTGTGAGCGTCCTGGGTTCGAATCCCCAGACTGCCACATGAATTTGTTGATTTCATTAATTGAGTTTAGAAGTAAAGTTGGTTGGTGTAAAGAACATAAGAATATAAACTAGGGCATTTTCGTTTTAAAGTTATACTTTGTTAGGTTAGTTTGTTAGGTTAGGCTATAAAGTTATACTTTGTTAGGTTAGTTTGTTAGGTTAGGCTATAAAGTTATACTTTGTTAGGTTAGGCTATAAAGTTATACTTTGTTAGGTTAGTTTGTTAGGTTAGGCTATAAAGTTATACTTTGTTAGGTTAGTTTGTTAGGTTAGGCTATAAAGTTATACTTTGTTAGGTTAGTTTGTTAGGTTAGGCTATAAAGTTATACTTTGTTAGGTTAGTTTGTTAGGTTAGGCTATAAAGTTATACTTTGTTAGGTTAGTTTGTTAGGTTAGGCTATAAAGTTATACTTTGTTAGGTTAGGCTATAAAGTTATACTTTGTTAGGTTAGTTTGTTAGGTTAGGCTATAAAGTTATACTTTGTTAGGTTAGTTTGTTAGGTTAGGCTATAAAGTTATACTTTGTTAGGTTAGTTTGTTAGGTTAGGCTATAAAGTTATACTTTGTTAGGTTAGTTTGTCAGGTTAGGCTATAAAGTTATACTTTGTTAGGTTAGTTTGTTAGGTTAGGCTATAAAGTTATACTTTGTTAGGTTAGTTTGTTAGGTTAGGCTATAAAGTTATACTTTGTTAGGTTAGTTTGTTAGGTTAGGCTATAAAGTTATACTTTGTTAGGTTAGTTTGTTAGGTTTGGCTATAAAGTTATACTTTGTTAGGTTAGTTTGTTAGGTTAGGCTATAAAGTTATACTTTGTTAGGTTAGTTTGTTAGGTTAGGCTATAAAGTTATACTTTGTTAGGTTAGGCTATAAGTTATAATTTGTTAGGTTAGTTTGTTAGGTTAGGCTATAAAGTTATACTTTGTTAGGTTAGTTTGTTAGGTTAGGCTATAAAGTTATACTTTGTTAGGTTAGTTTGTTAGGTTAGGCTATAAAGTTATACTTTGTTAGGTTAGTTTGTTAGGTTAGGCTATAAAGTTATACTTTGTTAGGTTAGTTTGTTAGGTTAGGCTATAAAGTTATACTTTGTTAGGTTAGTTTGTTAGGTTAGGCTATAAAGTTATACTTTGTTAGGTTAGTTTGTTAGGTTAGGCTATAAAGTTATACTTTGTTAGGTTAGTTTGTTAGGTTAGGCTATAAAGTTATACTTTGTTAGGTTAGTTTGTTAGGTTAGGCTATAAAGTTATACTTTGTTAGGTTAGTTTGTTAGGTTAGGCTATAAAGTTATACTTTGTTAGGTTAGTTTGTTAGGTTAGGCTATAAAGTTATACTTTGTTAGGTTAGTTTGTTAGGTTAGGCTATAAAGTTATACTTTGTTAGGTTAGTTTGTTAGGTTAGGCTATAAAGTTATACTTTGTTAGGTTAGTTTGTTAGGTTAGGCTATAAAGTTATACTTTGTTAGGTTAGTTTGTTAGGTTAGGCTATAAAGTTATACTTTGTTAGGTTAGTTTGTTAGGTTAGGCTATAAAGTTATACTTTGTTAGGTTAGTTTGTTAGGTTAGGCTATAAAGTTATACTTTGTTAGGTTAGTTTGTTAGGTTAGGCTATAAAGTTATACTTTGTTAGGTTAGTTTGTTAGGTTAGGCTATAAAGTTATACTTTGTTAGGTTAGTTTGTTAGGTTAGGCTATAAAGTTATACTTTGTTAGGTTAGTTTGTTAGGTTAGGCTATAAAGTTATACTTTGTTAGGTTAGTTTGTTAGGTTAGGCTATAAAGTTATACTTTGTTAGGTTAGTTTGTTAGGTTAGGCTATACAACTTAATTGCACCAATTCTCAATATCACAAAACATGAATTAAGAAGGAAAACGAGGGATTTAAAAATAATCAAAGCTAAAATCGATTAGGAGCCATTGCTAGAATTTGACCATCAATCTTTCTAACCTTCACAAACAAAGATTTAGTAGTTTCACATTTTTCCACCAAATAACGAGTAATCAGCTGCTATGGGATTCCATTTACGGTCAGCTGAGATAAAACCGACTATAGTGCCTTGAAGAATAAAGCATCACACGAGCGCTTTTTCCGGCAATTTTCGATGAGCAAGTTTTATCTCGTAATATTTTACGGGTCTTTCACATTGGAATCTGAAACAAGACTGAAGACAGATTATGTTAGGTGGTTAACTTCTGATATAATTTACATTTATTAGCTGCCAGACTACAATTGCCCGTAAAATTTATTGAAAAAGAGCCCGTGTGACACTGCCTTAAGGGAAGCGTTGCCAATAAAAGGCTCCTTTTCAAATTGTGATTTTATCCATTGTGATATTAACCCTTTGAGGATTATGACAAGTTTGACCAGTTTATTCTGAGACAATTTTATACAGCTTAGGATTGATCTGTGGGAGTTAAAATGGGAAATACTGGCCCAATCATTACTCTAACCCTTAGGTGAGGGCTGGTCCTAACCAGAGTGAGGTTTGGCATTCTCTACCCAACCTCGGCTGTTTCTATCCGTCATATATCCTTTACTACTTTTCCTTCTAGGTACAGGCGAGATCAGCCGATTGTGTGGCACTGCAAGCAAGGTGGGCTGCAGACGTTGGGGGCATATGCCCTGGGGTGCAAGCCTATGGACTAATAATCCCCTCCCCTGCTGCCGTCTCAGAGACAGATCTCCTAATTTTTGGGATGGTTCTGTGGGGCTCTCGGTTATGGCCTTGAGGCTGCTTGGCCAGCTAGATAGATAGATAGAAAAGTTTATTGACCACAAGTTTGTCATTACAATCATTACATGTAGCAACAGAAACATACATTAAATACATACTCAACTATACACATAATGGAAACAAAAAAATTACTTAACCCGGGAACTGCAGGGAGAATCTTAAGAGTTCCCCCGGCGGACTGCGGGGAGACTCTTAAGAGTGAGTGAAAAAAAAAATCAACTTTTGACATCGAAAAAAAAATATTTGTTTTATTTTTATTTTTTTATTTTTTTATTTTTTGTTGGCCCCTGGGCCATGCAAAATCTCAGTCCTCTACCTCACCTCCTTCCCCACTTTCCTCCTCTCCTTCAGTTATCACCTATTTTCCCTGTTATTCCCTTATTCTGAGGCATATTTTCGTGCTAACATTAGCGAGTTGCAAGCAGGGTGTTGTCATCACTGATGGCAAGCGAGTGCAAGAGAGAGAGTATCGATCGACTGTGTCTCAGTGGCCTTGGGGGAAATTGGCGGGAAAGCAGCTTGCCTCACCCATACATTATACAACTCGCGCGCTATATCTCCGATTTTGACCATCCAAACGCTGTTTTCACTCGTTTTATTGTTGTTTCAGGTTAATACCTTTATAATCAACCCATAATAGGCGCATATGGATAAGTATTAATGCTATTAATGGCACAATGAATATTTTAGTGACGGAAACACCTCAAATACGTCAGCACAGGGGGACGTTTCCAATTACCCCCATGCGCACTTGTTAGGTTAATAGTCCATATAAATGAACTTAAACTGAAAATAAATGGTCAGACAAATCAAAACATAAACACACGTATAATGCTACGTCATTAGATTCCATGGATAGTTATAAATTATGCATAAATACGAAGCAACTTCTAGATAATCTTGCATATCATACTACTAGGTTTGGTCATTAACTGATCTAAGATGTCAAATTCAAAAGTATGACGAATATACTGTGACATAGGACAGGACTCCAGCACGTGAAGTTCAGTCTGTATAACTCCACATGGACACAAACGTTCCTCTAATGGTAATCGGCCTCTTCCACGTCTATTCCATCGGCCTGTTTCTACTGCCAAAGAAAGTCCACTTATCCGAAATCCAGTAAACGATATCCTGTATACATCATTTATATATTGTCTAGAGCGATTAACTTCATGTATTTCAAAACTAGAATTAAGAGATATGTATGCAAGTCGTCTAGATGAGTCAGACTGAACAATTGCATTCTTTAGTTTTTCTTGGGCCATGGCGATATCATCTATATCGTCACTGATCAAATGTTTAATATAATTACTAGTTTTATTGTTAACACTAGTTGCCTTCAACATTGCGTATATTAGTGGGTCATCAATAATGGTTTCTCTCTATTGCCATTTAGTTCTAAAACAAATCCTGGGGGATCAACAACAAAAACAATATAACTAACCCTAAAACACCATTCCTAATCTGAATAATATCATCTAATACTAGCCAGAAAATAAAAAAGTAATGCATCATAGAATACTGAGAGGGTTAAAAAACATAAAAAAAAACATACGATAAATGAGAACTATGCTGGGTTGCTAATGTTTTTGTTTTTTTCTTTCTTTTTATGCAGGTATGTTTTGGTTGTGGTTTCCTTCCTGCAACTCGTGTATCTTGTGATGAGTTCAGTTCCCGTTATTATCTACTATAGTCTGTTCAGTTCCCGTTATTATCTACTATAGTCTATTCAGTTCCCGTTATTATCTACTATAGTCTGTTCAGTTCCCTTTATTATCTACTATAGTCTATTCAGTTCCCGTTATTATCTACTATAGTCTATTCAGTTCCCTTTATTATCTACTATAGTCTATTCAGTTCCCGTTATTATCTACTATAGTCTATTCAGTTCCGTTATTATACTATAGTCTATTCAGTTCCCGTTATTATCTACTATAGTCTATTCAGTTCCCGTTATTATCTACTATAGTCTATTCAGTTCCCTTTATTATCTACTATAGTCTATTCAGTTCCCGTTATTATCTACTATAGTCTATTCAGTTCCCGTTATTATCTACTATAGTCTATTCAGTCCCCGTTATTATCTACTATAGTCTATTCAGTCCCCGTTATTATCTACTATAGTCTATTCAGTTCCCGTTATTATCTACTATAGTCTATTCAGTTCCCGTTATTATCTACTATAGTCTATTCAGTCCCCGTTATTATCTACTATAGTCTATTCAGTCCCCGTTATTATCTACTATAGTCTATTCAGTCCCCGTTATTATCTACTATAGTCTATTCAGTTCCGTTATTATCTACTATAGTCTATTCAGTCCCCGTTATTATCTACTATAGTCTATTCAGTTCCCGTTATTATCTACTATAGTCTATTCAGTTCCCGTTATTATCTACTATAGTCTATTCAGTTCCCGTTATTATCTACTATAGTCTATTCAGTTCCCCGTTATTATCTACTATAGTCTATTCAGTCCCCGTTATTATCTACTATAGTCTATTCAGTTCCCGTTATTATCTACTATAGTCTATTCAGTCCCCGTTATTATCTACTATAGTCTATTCAGTTCCCGTTATTATCTACTATAGTCTATTCAGTTCCCGTTATTATCTACTATAGTCTATTCAGTTCCCGTTATTATCTACTATAGTCTATTCAGTTCCCGTTATTATCTACTATAGTCTATTCAGTTCCCGTTATTATCTACTAAGTCTATTCAGTTCCCGTTATTATCTACTATAGTCTATTCAGTTCCCTTTATTATCTACTATAGTCTATTCAGTTCCCGTTATTATCTACTATAGTCTATTCAGTTCCCGTTATTATCTACTATAGTCTATTCAGTTCCCGTTATTATCTACTATAGTCTATTCAGTTCCCGTTATTATCTACTATAGTCTATTCAGTTCCCGTTATTATCTACTATAGTCTATTCAGTTCCCGTTATTATCTACCATAGTCTATACAGTTCCCGTTATTATCTACTATAGTCTATTCAGTTCCCGTTATTATCTACTATAGTCTATTCAGTTCCCGTTATTATCTACTATAGTCTATTCAGTCCCCGTTATTATCTACTATAGTCTATTCAGTTCCCGTTATTATCTACTATAGTCTATTCAGTTCCCCTTATTATCTACTATAGGCTATTCAGTCCCCGTTATTATCTACTATAGTCTATTCAGTTCCCGTTATTATCTACTATAGTCTATTCAGTTCCCGTTATTATCTACTATAGTCTATTCAGTTCCCGTTATTATCTACTATAGTCTATTCAGTTCCCGTTATTATCTACTATAGTCTATTCAGTTCCCGTTATTATCTACTATAGTCTATTCAGTCCCCGTTATTATCTACTATAGTCTATTCAGTTCCCGTTATTATCTACTATAGTCTATTCAGTTCCCGTTATTATCTACTATAGTCTATTCAGTTCCCGTTATTATCTACTATAGTCTATTCAGTTCCCGTTATTATCTACTATAGTCTATTCAGTTCCCGTTATTATCTACTATAGTCTATTCAGTTCCCGTTATTATCTACTATAGTCTATTCAGTTCCCGTTATTATCTACTATAGTCTATTCAGTTCCCGTTATTATCTACTATAGTCTATTCAGTTCCCGTTATTATCTACTATAGTCTATTCAGTTCCCGTTATTATCTACTATAGTCTATTCAGTTCCCGTTATTATCTACTATAGTCTATTCAGTTCCCGTTATTATCTACTATAGTCTATTCAGTTCCGTTATTATCTACTATAGTCTATTCAGTCCCCGTTATAATCTACTATAGTCTATTCAGTTCCCGTTATTATCTACTATAGTCTATTCAGTTCCCGTTATTATCTACTATAGTCTATTCAGTCCCGGTTATAATCTACTTTAGTCTATTCAGTTCCGTTATTATCTACTATAGTCTATTCAGTCCCCGTTATTATCTACTATAGTCTATTCAGTTCCCGTTATTATCTACTATAGTCTATTCAGTTCCCGTTATAATCTACTATAGTCTATTCAGTTCCCGTTATTATCTACTATAGTCTATTCAGTCCCGTTATTATCTACTATAGTCTATTCAGTTCCCGTTATTATCTACTATAGTCTATTCAGTTCCCCGTTATTATCTACTATAGTCTATTCAGTTCCCGTTATTATCTACTATAGTCTATTCAGTTCCCGTTATTATCTACTATAGTCTATTCAGTTCCCGTTATTATCTACTATAGTCTATTCAGTCCCCGTTATTATCTACTATAGTCTATTCAGTTCCCGTTATTATCTACTATAGTCTATTCAGTTCCCGTTATTATCTACTATAGTCTATTCAGTTCCCGTTATTATCTACTATAGTCTATTCAGTTCCCGTTATTATCTACTATAGTCTATTCAGTTCCCGTTATTATCTACTATAGTCTATTCAGTCCCCGTTATTATCTACTATAGTCTATTCAGTTCCCGTTATTATCTACTATAGTCTATTCAGTTCCCGTTATTATCTACTATAGTCTATTCAGTTCCCGTTATTATCTACTATAGTCTATTCAGTTCCCGTTATTATCTACTATAGTCTATTCAGTTCCCGTTATTATCTACTATAGTCTATTCAGTCCCGTTATTATTATCTACTATAGTCTATTCAGTTCCCGTTATTATCTACTATAGTCTATTCAGTCCCGTTATTATCTACTATAGTCTATTCAGTTCCCGTTATTATCTACTATAGTCTATTCAGTTCCCGTTATTATCTACTATAGTCTATTCAGTTCCCGTTATTATCTACTATAGTCTATTCAGTCCCCGTTATTATCTACTATAGTCTATTCAGTTCCCGTTATTATCTACTATAGTCTATTCAGGTGCCGTTTTTGTCTACTATAGTCTATTCAGTTCCCGTTATTATCTACTATAGTCTATTCAGTTCCCGTTATTATCTACTATAGTCTATTCAGTTCCCGTTATAATCTACTATAGTCTATTCAGTTCCCGTTATTATCTACTATAGTCTATTCAGTCCCCGTTATTATCTACTATAGTCTATTCAGTTCCCGTTATTATCTACTATAGTCTATTCAGTCCCCGTTATTATCTACTATAGTCTATTCAGTTCCCGTTATTATCTACTATAGTCTATTCAGTTCCCGTTATTATCTACTATAGTCTATTCAGTTCCCGTTATTATCTACTATAGTCTATTCAGTTCCCGTTATTATCTACTATAGTCTATTCAGTTCCCGTTATTATCTACTATAGTCTATTCAGTCCCCGTTATTATCTACTATAGTCTATTCAGTTCCCGTTATTATCTACTATAGTCTATTCAGTCCCCGTTATTATCTACTATAGTCTATTCAGTTCCCGTTATTATCTACTATAGTCTATTCAGTTCCCGTTATTATCTACTATAGTCTATTCAGTTCCCGTTATTATCTACTATAGTCTATTCAGTCCCCGTTATTATCTACTATAGTCTATTCAGTTCCCGTTATTATCTACTATAGTCTATTCAGTCCCCGTTATTATCTACTATAGTCTATTCAGTTCCCGTTATTATCTACTATAGTCTATTCAGTTCCCGTTATTATCTACTATAGTCTATTCAGTTCCCGTTATTATCTACTATAGTCTATTCAGTTCCCGTTATTATCTACTATAGTCTATTCAGTCCCCGTTATTATCTACTATAGTCTATTCAGTTCCCGTTATTATCTACTATAGTCTATTCAGTCCCGTTATTATCTACTATAGTCTATTCAGTTCCCGTTATTATCTACTATAGTCTATTCAGTTCCCGTTATTATCTACTATAGTCTATTCAGTCCCCGTTATTATCTACTATAGTCTATTCAGTTCCCGTTATTATCTACTATAGTCTATTCAGTTCCCGTTATTATCTACTATAGTCTATTCAGTTCCCGTTATTATCTACTATAGTCTATTCAGTCCCCGTTATTATCTACTATAGTCTATTCAGTTCCCGTTATTATCTACTATAGTCTATTCAGTTCCCGTTATTATCTACTATAGTCTATTCAGTTCCCGTTATTATCTACTATAGTCTATTCAGTTCCCGTTATTATCTACTATAGTCTATTCAGTTCCCGTTATTATCTACTATAGTCTATTCAGTTCCCGTTATTATCTACTATAGTCTATTCAGTTCCCGTTATTATCTACTATAGTCTATTCAGTTCCCGTTATTATCTACTATAGTCTATTCAGTCCCCGTTATTATCTACTATAGTCTATTCAGTCCCAGTTATTATCTACTATAGTCTATTCAGTCCCCGTTATTATCTACTATAGTCTATTCAGTCCCCGTTATTATCTACTATAGTCTATTCAGTTCCCGTTATTATCTACTATAGTCTATTCAGTTCCCGTTATTATCTACTATAGTCTATTCAGTTCCCGTTATTATCTACTATAGTCTATTCAGTTCCCGTTATTATCTACTATAGTCTATTCAGTCCCCGTTATAATCTACTATAGTCTATTCAGTCCCCGTTATTATCTACTATAGTCTATTCAGTTCCCGTTATTATCTACTATAGTCTATTCAGTTCCCGTTATTATCTACTATAGTCTATTCAGTTCCCGTTATTATCTACTATAGTCTATTCAGTTCCCGTTATTATCTACTATAGTCTATTCAGTCCCCGTTATTATCTACTATAGTCTATTCAGTCCCTGTTATTATCTACTATAGTCTATTCAGTTCCCGTTATTATCTACTATAGTCTATTCAGTTCCCGTTATTATCTACTGTGGTCTATTCAGTTCCCGTTATTATCTACTATAGTCTATTCATTCCCCGTTATTATCTACTATAGTCTATTCAGTTCCCGTTATTATCTACTATAGTCTATTCAGTCCCCGTTATTATCTACTATAGTCTATTCAGTTCCCGTTATAATCTACTATAGTCTATTCAGTTCCCGTTATTATCTACTATAGTCTATTCAGTTCCCGTTATTATCTACTATAGTCTATTCAGTTCCCGTTATTATCTACTATAGTCTATTCAGTTCCCGTTATTATCTACTATAGTCTATTCAGTCCCCGTTATTATCTACTATAGTCTATTCAGTTCCCGTTATTATCTACTATAGTCTATTCAGTCCCCGTTATTATCTACTATAGTCTATTCAGTTCCCGTTATTAATACTATAGTCTATTCAGTTCCCGTTATTATCTACTATAGTCTATTCAGTTCCCGTTATTATCTACTATAGTCTATTCAGTCCCGTTATTATCTACTATAGTCTATTCAGTTCCCGTTATTATCTACTATAGTCTATTCAGTCCCCGTTATTATCTACTATAGTCTATTCAGTCCCCATTATCTACTATAGTCTATTCAGTTCCCGTTATTATCTACTATAGTCTATTCAGTTCCCGTTATTATCTACTATAGTCTATTCAGTTCCCGTTATTATCTACTATAGTCTATTCAGTCCCCGTTATTATCTACTATAGTCTATTCAGTTCCCGTTATTATCTACTATAGTCTATTCAGTCCCCGTTATTATCTACTATAGTCTATTCAGTTCCCGTTATTATCTACTATAGTCTATTCAGTTCCCGTTATTATCTACTATAGTCTATTCAGTTCCCGTTATTATCTACTATAGTCTATTCAGTTCCCGTTATTATCTACTATAGTCTATTCAGTTCCCGTTATCTACTATAGTCTATTCAGTTCCCGTTATTATCTACTATAGTCTATTCAGTCCCCGTTATTATCTACTATAGTCTATTCAGTTCCCGTTATAATCTACTATAGTCTATTCAGTTCCCGTTATTATCTACTATAGTCTATTCAGTTCCCGTTATTATCTACTATAGTCTATTCAGTTCCCGTTATATCTACTATAGTCTATTCAGTTCCCCGTTATTATCTACTATAGTCTATTCATTCCCCGTTATTATCTACTATAGTCTATTCAGTCCCCGTTATTATCTACTATAGTCTATTCAGTTCCCCGTTATTATCTACTATAGTCTATTCAGTTCCCGTTATATCTACTATAGTCTATTCAGTTCCCGTTATTATCTACTATAGTCTATTCAGTTCCCGTTATTATCTACTATAGTCTATTCAGTCCCGTTATTATCTACTATAGTCTATTCAGTTCCCCGTTATTATCTACTATAGTCTATTCAGTTCCCCGTTATTATCTACTATAGTCTATTCAGTTCCCGTTATTATCTACTATAGTCTATTCAGTCCCGTTATTATCTACTATAGTCTATTCAGTTCCCGTTATTATCTACTATAGTCTATTCAGTCCCGTTATATCTAATATAGTCTATTCAGTTCCCGTTATTATCTACTATAGTCTATTCAGTCCCGGTCATTATCTACTATAGTCTATTCAGTTCCCCGTTATTATCTACTATAGTCTATTCAGTTCCCGTTATAATCTACTATAGTCTATTCAGTTCCCGTTATTATCTACTATAGTCTATTCAGTTCCCGTTATTATCTACTATAGTCTATTCAGTTCCTGTTATTATCTACTATAGTCTATTCAGTTCCCATTATTATCTACTATAGTCTATTCAGTTCCCCGTTATTATCTACTATAGTCTATTCAGTCCCGTTATTATCTACTATAGTCTATTCAGTTCCCGTTATTATCTACTATAGTCTATTCAGTTCCCGTTATTATCTACTATAGTCTATTCAGTTCCCGTTATTATCTACTATAGTCTATTCAGTTCCCGTTATTATCTACTATAGTCTATTCAGTTCCCGTTATTATCTACTATAGTCTATTCAGTCCCCGTTATTACTATAGTCTATTCAGTTCCCGTTATTATCTACTATAGTCTATTCAGTCCCCGTTATTATCTACTATAGTCTATTCAGTTCCCGTTATTATCTACTATAGTCTATTCAGTTCCCGTTATTATCTACTATAGTCTATTCAGTTCCCGTTATTATCTACTATAGTCTATTCAGTCCCCGTTATTATCTACTATAGTCTATTCAGTCCCCGTTATTATCTACTATAGTCTATTCAGTTCCCGTTATTATCTACTATAGTCTATTCATTCCCCGTTATTATCTACTATAGTCTATTCAGTTCCCGTTATTATCTACTATAGTCTATTCAGTTCCCATTATTATCTACTATAGTCTATTCAGTCCCCGTTATTATCTACTATAGTCTATTCAGTTCCCGTTATTATCTACTATAGTCTATTCAGTCCCCGTTATTATCTACTATAGTCTATTCAGTTCCCCGTTTATATTATTATATAGTCTATTCAGTTCCCGTTATTATCTACTATAGTCTATTCAGTTCCCGTTATTATCTACTATAGTCTATTCAGTTCCCGTTATTATCTACTATAGTCTATTCAGTTCCCGTTATTATCTACTATAGTCTATTCAGTCCCCGTTATTATCTACTATAGTCTATTCAGTTCCCGTTATTATCTACTATAGTCTATTCAGTTCCCGTTATTATCTACTATAGTCTATTCAGTTCCCGTTATTATCTACTATAGTCTATTCAGTTCCCGTTATTATCTACTATAGTCTATTCAGTTCCGTTATTATCTACTATAGTCTATTCAGTCTCCGTTATTAACTACTATAGTCTATTCAGTTCCCGTTATTATCTACTATAGTCTATTCAGTTCCCGTTATTATCTACTATAGTCTATTCAGTCCCCGTTATTATCTACTATAGTCTATTCAGTTCCTGTTATTATCTACTATAGTCTATTCAGTCCCCGTTATTATCTACTATAGTCTATTCAGTCCCCGTTATTATCTACTATAGTCTATTCAGTTCCCGTTATTATCTACTATAGTCTATTCAGTTCCCGTTATTATCTACTATAGTCTATTCAGTCCCCGTTATTATCTACTATAGTCTATTCAGTTCCCGTTTTAATCTACTATAGTCTATTTAGTTCCCGTTATTATCTACTATAGCCTATTCAGTTCCTGTTATTATCTACTATAGTCTATTCAGTCCCCGTTATTATCTACTATAGTCTATTCAGTTCCTCAGTCCCGTTATTATCTACTATAGTCTATTCAGTATTCCGTTATTATCTACTATAGTCTATTATTTCCCCGTTATCTACTAGTCTATTCAGTTCCCGTTATTATCTACTATAGTCTATCAGTTCCCGTTATTATTATCTACGTTAGTCTATTCAGTTTATTATCTACTATATAGTTCAGTCCCCGTTATTATCTACTATAGTCTATTCAGTTCCCCGTTATTATCTACTATAGTCTATTCAGTTTCCCGTTATTATCTACTATAGTCTATTCAGTCCCGTTATTATCTACTATAGTCTATTCAGTTCCCGTTATTATCTACTATAGTCTATTCAGTCCCCGTTATTATCTACTATAGTCTATTCAGTTCCCGTTATTATCTACTATAGTCTATTCAGTTCCCCGTTATTATCTACTATAGTCTATTCAGTTCCCGTTATTATCTACTATAGTCTATTCAGTTCCCGTTATTATCTACTATAGTCTATTCAGTTCCCGTTATTATCTACTATAGTCTATTCAGTCCCGTTATTATCTACTATAGTCTATTCAGTTCCCGTTATTATCTACTATAGTCTATTCAGTCCCGTTATTATCTACTATAGTCTATTCAGTCCCCGTTATCTACATATAGTTATTATCTACTATAGTCTATTCAGTTCCGTTATTATCCGTTATTATCTACTATAGTCTATTCAGTCCCGTTATTATCTACTATAGTCTATTCAGTTCCCGTTATTATCTACTATAGTCTATTCAGTTCCGTTATTATCTACTATAGTCTATTCAGTTCCCGTTATTATCTACTATAGTCTATTCAGTTCCCGTTATTATCTACTATAGTCTATTCAGTTCCCGTTATTATCTACTATAGTCTATTCAGTCCCCGTTATTATCTACTATAGTCTATTCAGTTCCCGTTATTATCTACTATAGTCTATTCAGTCCCCGTTATTATCTACTATAGTCTATTCAGTTCCCGTTATCTACTATAGTCTATTCAGTTCCCGTTATTATCTACTATAGTCTATTCAGTCCCCGTTATTATCTACTATAGTCTATTCAGTCCCCGTTATTATCTACTATAGTCTATTCAGTTCCCGTTATTATCTACTATAGTCTATTCAGTTCCCGTTATTATCTACTATAGTCTATTCAGTTCCCGTTATTATCTACTATAGTCTATTCAGTTCCCGTTATTATCTACTATAGTCTATTCAGTTCCCGTTATTATCTACTATAGTCTATTCAGTTCCCGTTATTATCTACTATAGTCTATTCAGTTCCCGTTATTATCTACTATAGTCTATTCAGTTCCGTTATTATCTACTATAGTCTATTCAGTTCCCGTTATTATCTACTATAGTCTATTCAGTCCCCGTTATTATCTACTATAGTCTATTCAGTTCCCGTTATTATCTACTATAGTCTATTCAGTTCCCGTTATTATCTACTATAGTCTATTCAGTCCCCGTTATTATCTACTATAGTCTATTCAGTTCCCGTTATTATCTACTATAGTCTATTCAGTTCCCGTTATTATCTACTATAGTCTATTCAGTTCCCGTTATTATCTACTATAGTCTATTCAGTTCCCGTTATTATCTACTATAGTCTATTCAGTTCCCGTTATTATCTACTATAGTCTATTCAGTTCCCGTTATTATCTACTATAGTCTATTCAGTTCCCGTTATTATCTACTATAGTCTATTCAGTTCCCGTTATTATCTACTATAATCTATTCAGTTCCACTTATTATCTACTATAGTCTATTCAGTTCCCGTTATTATCTACTATAGTCTATTCAGTTCAGGTAATTATCTACTATAGTCTATTCCGTTATTATCTACTAGTCTATTCAGTCCCGTTATTATCTACTATAGTCTATTCAGTTCCCGTTATTATCTACTATAGTCTATTCAGTTCCCGTTATTATCTACTATAGTCTATTCAGTCCCCGTTATTATCTACTATAGTCTATTCAGTTCCCCGTTATTATCTACTATAGTCTATTCAGTTCCCGTTATTATCTACTATAGTCTATTCAGTTCCCGTTATTATCTACTATAGTCTATTCAGTTCCCGTTATTATCTACTATAGTCTATTCAGTTCCCGTTATTATCTACTATAGTCTATTCAGTTCCCGTTATTATCTACTATAGTCTATTCAGTTCCCCGTTATTATCTACTATAGTCTATTCAGTCCCCGTTATTATCTACTATAGTCTATTCAGTTCCCGTTATTATCTACTATAGTCTATTCAGTCCCCGTTATTATCTACTATAGTCTATTCAGTTCCCGTTATTATCTACTATAGTCAATTCAGTCACCGTTATTATCTACTATAGTCTATTCAGTCCCCGTTATTATCTACTATAGTCTATTCAGTTCCCGTTATTATCTACTATAGTCTATTCAGTTCCCGTTATTATCTACTATAGTCTATTCAGTCCCGGTTATAATCTACTATAGTCTATTCAGTCCCTGTTATTATCTACTATAGTCTATTCAATTCCCGTTATTATCTATTGTAGTCTATTCAGTTCCCGTTATTATCTACTATAGTCTATTCAGTCCCTGTTATTATCTACTATAGTCTATTCAGTTCCCGGTATTATCTACAATAGTCTATTCAGTCCCCGTTATTCTATAGTTATTATTCAGTTCCCGTTATTATTATAGTCTACGTTATTCAGTTATTATATTACTATAGTCTATTCAGTTCCCGTTATTTATCTACTATAGTCCCCGTTATTATCTACTATAGTCTATTCAGTTCCCGTTATTATCTACTACGTATAGTCTAGTTCCCGTTATATCTACTATAGTCTATTCAGTCCCCGTTATTATCTACTATAGTCTATTCAGTCCCCGTTATTATCTACTATAGTCTATTCAGTTCCCGTTATTATCTACTATAGTCTATTTAGTTCCCGTTATTATCTACTATAGTCTATTCAGTTCCTGTTATTATCTATTATAGTCTATTCAGTTCCCTTTATTATCTACTATAGTCTATTCAGTCCCCGTTATTATCTACTATAGTCTATTCAGTTCCCGTTATTATCTACTATAGTCTATTCAGTTCCCGTTATTATCTACTATAGTCTATTCAGTTCCCGTTATTATCTACTATAGTCTATTCAGTTCCCGTTATAATCTACTATAGTCTATTCAGTTCCGTTATTATCTACTATAGTCTATTCAGTTCCCGTTATTATCTACTATAGTCTATTCAGTTCCCGTTATAATCTACTATAGTCTATTCAGTTCCCGTTATTATCTACTATAGTCTATTCAGAACCCGTTATTATCTAATATAGTCTATTCAGTTCCCGTTAAAATCTACTATAGTCTATTCAGTTCCTGTTATTATCTACTATAGTCTATTCAGTTCCTGTTATTATCTACTATAGTCTATTCAGTTCCCGTTATTATCTACTATAGTCTATTCATTTCCAGTTATTATCTACTATAGTCTATGCAGTTCCCGTTATAATCTACTATAGTCTATTCAGTTCCCGTTATTATCTACTATAGTCTATTCAGTCCCGTTATTATCTACTATAGTCTATTCAGTTCCCGTTATTATCTACTATAGTCTATTCAGTTCCCGTTATTATCTACTATAGTCTATTCAGTTCCCGTTAATCTACTATAGTCTATTCATTTCCCGTTATAATCTACTATAGTCTATTCAGTTCCCGTTATTATCTACTATAGTCTATTCAGTTCCCGTTATTATCTACTATAGTCTATTCAGTTCCCGTTATTATCTACTATAGTCTATTCAGTCCCCGTTATTATCTACTATAGTCTATTCAGTCCCCGTTATTATCTACTATAGTCTATTCAGTTCCCGTTATTATCTACTATAGTCTATTCAGTCCCCGTTATTATCTACTATAGTCTATTCAGTCCCTGTTATTATCTACTATAGTCTATTCAGTTCCCGTTATTATCTACTATAGTCTATTCAGTTCCCGTTATTATCTACTATAGTCTATTCAGTTCCCGTTATTATCTAGTATAGTCTATTCAGTTCCCGTTATAATCGACTATAGTCTATTCAGTTCCCGTTATTATCTACTATAGTCTATTCAGTCCCCGTTATAACCTACTATAGTCTATTCAGTTCCCATTATTATCTACTATAGTCTATTCAGTCCCCGTTATTATCTATTATAGTCTATTCAGTCCCCGTTATTATCTACTATAGTCTATTCAGTTCCCGTTATTATCTGCTATAGTCTATTCAGTTCCCGTTATAATCTACTATAGTCTATTCAGTTCCCGTTATTATCTACTATAGTCTATTCAGAACCCGTTATTATCTACTATAGTCTATTCAGTTCCTGTTATTATCTACTATAGTCTATTCAGTTCCCGTTATTATCTACTATAGTCTATTCAGTTCCCGTTATTATCTACTATAGTCTATTCAGTTCCCGTTATTATCTACTATAGTCTATTCAGTTCCCGTTATAATCTACTATAGTCTATTCAGTTCCCGTTATAATCTACTATAGTCTATTCAGTTCCTGTTATTATCTACTATAGTCTATTCAGTTCCTGTTATTATCTACTATAGTCTATTCAGTTCCCGTTATTATCTACTATAGTCTATTCAGTTCCCGTTATTATCTACTATAGTCTATGCAGTTCCCGTTATTATCTACTATAGTCTATTCAGTTCCCGTTATTATCTACTATAGTCTATTCAGTCCCCGTTATTATCTACTATAGTCTATTCAGTTCCCGTTATTATCTACTATAGTCTATTTAGTCCCCGTTATTATCTACTATAGTCTATTCAGTTCCCGTTAATCTACTATAGTCTATTCAGTTCCCGTTATAATCTACTATAGTCTATTCAGTTCCCGTTATTATCTACTATAGTCTATTCAGTTCCCGTTATTATCTACTATAGTCTATTCAGTTCCCGTTATTATCTACTATAGTCTATTCAGTCCCCGTTATTATCTACTATAGTCTATTCAGTCCCCATTATTATCTACTTTAGTCTATTCAGTCCCCGTTATTATCTACTATAGTCTATTCAGTCCCCGTTATTATCTACTATAGTCTATTCAGTCCCCGTTATCTACTATAGTCTATTCAGTTCCCGTTATTATCTACTATAGTCTATTCAGTTCCCGTTATTATCTACTATAGTCTATTCAGTCCCCGTTATTATCTACTATAGTCTATTCAGTCCCCGTTATTATCTACTATAGTCCATTCAGTCCCCGTTATTATCTACTATAGTCTATTCAGGCCCCGTTATTATCTACTACAGTCTATTCAGTTCCCGTTATTATCTAAAATAGTCTATTCAGTTCCCGTTATAATCTACTATAGTCTATTTAGTCCCCGTTATTATCTACTATAGTCTATTCACTTCCTGTTATTATCTACTATAGTCTATTCAGTCCCCGTTATTATCTACTATAGTCTATTCAGTCCCCGTTATTATCTACTATAGTCTATTCAGTTCCCGTTATTATCTACTATAGTCTATTCAGTTCCCGTTATAATCTACTATAGTCTATTCAGTTCCCGTTATTATCTACTATAGTCTATTCAGTTCCCGTTATAATCTACTATAGTCTATTCAGTTCCCGTTATTATCTACTATAGTCTATTCAGTCCCCGTTATTATCTACTATAGTCTATTCAGTTCTCGTTATTATCTACTATAGTCTATTTAGTTCCTGTTATTATCTACTATAGTCTATTCAGTTCCCGTTATTATCTACTATAGTCAATTCAGTCCCCGTTATTATCTACTATAGTCTATTCAGTCCCCGTTATTATCTACTGTTACGACTGGGGTTCAAATATATCAGGGCTCTTATTCATTGGACTAGTAATGGCATAAATGTTACAACGGAAAGCGCTAGCTCCAACCTCTGATGTATATTCCCAGTGAACAAAGAACACAAATACTCTACAGAGTTCTATATGCAATAATAGGCTATCAAACTCTCAATAAATGTGCGTCTACTCTAGGCTTAATGTTATGGGAAAACAGCCTATTACTACCTATAACCGAAGGTGCTTGGTTATGGTATGCAAAGTAAGGTGGTAAGAGAAGTTACAGTTTACGTTACTTTAATCAATAAATGTCAGGCACTCCTGCATGAAAGAAAGTGCACTAAAGTCCTTCAACACTAACAAGGAATCTTCTTTAAATGTTAGATGCTATAAAGATGCTCGTATCGGAAATGGAACCCAAAAAGGCAGGCAGCGGAACAATGCTCGTGCAGGCTATGCACACAAAAAGGCAGAATATATATAATGCCGTCGGAGCCAAGAATATCCTAAACACAACAACAATAATAATAATCGCCACGACAATGCAGTATTCCTATCAACAAAAAGAGCCTAAGTCGTTTGTGTCTCAATACATCAAACTAGGCTGCGAAATGCTTGTGTAATAATAAATGGGTATGCATAAAAAGAGTAATTGGTTTAATATACTTAATGTCTACTGTGACTGATAAAGTCTAGCTAGAGTCAATGATACGAGATACTGGTGCGCATGGCATGCCGCATAGCCTAGTGCAAATCTCAAGTCTGTGCGTCAAATATTACGTTATAGGGAAGGGTAGCTCTCTTGAGAAACCTTAATACCGAAGTATTAAGCGTTCTCCTGGCGTACCTCAAAGACAAACAACGAGCTTAGAACAGTGCAGAATGGTATAGGCAAAAAGCCCTCATTTGTGCATGCTCTACTCTCATTGGCACACAGACTAGAATTTACTCAATCAACTCCAGTTCTCAGGTATGTCGTGCAGCTTTTAACTAAAGCCAGCACTCATAGGAAACAATACCTTATAATATCAGACTCCTAGTCTAGCATTATCTAATCCAGCAGAACACTAATAATTAAAGGAAGCAGTACTTAACCCGGCAAGCGCGATAGGCCTCACGGAAGGCTTCCTATAGGGAACGCGATAGGCCTCACGGAAGCAGGACCATAAAAAAAGCCTTCCATAAAAAAAAAGGGCCTATCAAAACAAAGGAATTTGTCTCTAGGTGAGATAATTCCCCTCCAGTACTCATCCATGTAAATCTCACCCACCCCCCTCCCCTCCTTCCCCACCTTATTCCCCCCTCCCTCCCCTCCTCAATTATCACCTATTTTTCCTCTTATTATCATCATTTATCGGTTATTTTTCTCTCCCGCGATAATGTAGCACAAGTGGGTTGCATAAAAGATCGTTATGCAACACCCAGACACCGGCACACACCGCCCCGCTCTTCTCAGTTGACTCCCAGACAGCGAGAGGGGAAGGCTGCCTATCTCTCTCTCTCGCCTGAGATTATGACCGGGTGGCCAATATCTTCGTTTTTCACCACCCAAATGCTTTTCCCACTTATTTTAGCACTCTTGAAGGTTCATATATACATCATATATGTAAAATAAAAGCATACCGAAAACAAATAATGGTTTATATTGTAAATATAACGAATTCTGTCAGAATCCAGGGCTAGAAATGCACAAATAACTACCCTAGCACCTACGTCTATATCGCGCTTGTCAGGTTAAACAATATAAATGCCAACCAATGCTTCGTGATCCACTTATCTTAACAACTAACATACATGGGTTATATCAGACCTTAACGCACAATACAACTGGCCAGCATGAAGCTGATTTTGCAGAGTTAACCAGAGGGGGTATAATATTAATAAAAAGGTGGTGAAAGATATGAAAAAGAGAGAGGTAGGCAGAGGAAAAGATTCTCAGGTACAGAGCAGGCGACAGGTAGCAAGGGACAAAGATGGATGCATTCTAGAAACCAGATCTGAGGGAGAGAGTGGCGAGGAACTGTATATATACTCGCACCAGCTCGAGGCGCGTGGGAAAAAAGCGGTTACAAGTCCTCTAACCACTAGCAAGAGAGCTTGCAGCATGGTAAGGACCTCTCTCCACCAACCCCCGCGAGGCAGCCAGCCGTGACGTCATCGAGCGGGACAAAAACACTACGCGCTCCCTCTCACTCTGTTCTACTCTCTCTCTCTCCCAGATCCCATCATTACTAGTTAATGATAAAACATATACTTTACAATTAAATATAGAAAGCCTTGACATGGGTGAAAACAAAGAGCCTTTCTGGACTGCCCATGACACGAGCTTTCATATGAAATAAAGCACACTCTAATACATAAACTGTAGCCCCATCCACTGCCCTGGCGATCCTAGCGAGTCACTGTAGGACAAGCCATGCGGTTCTAACGGAGTGGTTAACGTCACACCCCCCCCAAGATTTTTCTCAGAGGCCCCAAGGCTCACAAAAATCTGATGGTTAGAACCCATGCTATATCTCCACTTCCCATCACCCAGCGGCAGTAAAATATCTGGCACAGTTCTTCAACAAAACATTTTTCAAAATTATAACCCTCCCCAACACCATAGGTTAAATTATATGTAGTTATGCTCCTCAAGAGCGAGCTTCTCTAGCCCAGCATTCTGAGAGGAGTGCAACTCAGAATTACTGCTATAACATACTAAAAAAATTCAACTATAAATTTTTTTTTTTTATTTGATTTTTATGTTTATAAATTGTTTATTTCGGCTGCACTATAGGGGCAAGCCTAGTTTTTTCTTCTATACCAAACGCTCAACTCCTGCTTTACGACCCAATACGCTGGGCTACAACCGCGAGCCAACAAGCACCAAGCGCAAAATACTATTCAAACTAAAGCAGGAGGCTACCCGTGTGTCAATCTACCCAGGATCATATAAACTTGAATGACCATCTGCAACCACGTTGTCACAACCGGCAATATGGCGTATGTCCAGGTTATATACCAATAACCTTAGTGACCACCTGGTCAGCCTCATATTCCGATTGTGAAACTGGTCCAAGAACTTGAGAGGGTGATGATCTGGGTAAACTACAACGACCGGACCATAGGCTGGAACATAGACCTGGAAATGCCCCAGCGCAAGCACAACCGCCAGCAGCTCCTCCTCGACAACAGAGCAGCTCCCCTGGGCCGAATTGTACTTCTCCGAGCAGAAACTAACAGGACGCTCCAGCCCATCATCGTCCTTTTCCACAAGGACGGCACCAGCCCCCACACCACTAGCCTCCGTTGCTAGTTGGGAAGGTAGGCTAAAGTCAGGGGCCCTGAGGATCGGGTGAGTGCACAACAGGTGTTTTACTTCCCTAAACACCTTCTCACACTCAGGCGCCCATTTGAACTTCTTATCCTTCCAGTTATCCTCCACCTGAGCTTGACTGTCCCGTTCTCCTTCTCCACCTTGACTGCTAAACGTCATCACAGGCACAGTGAGAGGCTCAGGGGGGTGCCTCCCATACTCCTTCATGGGAATAACATGACCTAACTGATTGCGCTTCCGTCTGTCCGGAGTGGCTACCAAGTAATCCAGGTCTGATAGCTCCTCAACCACCCTATAAGGACCAGCGTACTTCGCGGATAAGGGGTGACCTACAAGGGGCAGTAGAATCAACACCTCCTGACCCACGTGAAACTCCCTGAGTTCAACCTTGAGGTCGTACCTGTCCTTCCTGAGGGCCTGAGAGCTAGTCAAATTACGGCCAGCCAACTCCAGACTGCGCAACATCCGTTCTCGACTGTTGAGGACACACTTGAGCATAGAACAAGGTTTTTCTGCGCCCTCCCATACTTCTTCAACCATATGGAGAGGCCCTCTGACACGGTGTCCAAAGACGAGCTCATTAGGGCTGAATCCCAAACTCTCCCCAGGTACCTCCCACACAGCAAACAAAACACATGGCAGGCCAAGATCCCAATCCCTCCCACTCTCAAAGCAACAACAACGAAGCACAGATTTCAAGGCTGAGTGCCATCGCTCTAACACACCCTGGCTCTCCGGATGATATGCAGATGACACAACCCCAACAATCCCATGCTGTGGCATTGCTTGTACAAAGAGGCTAGAAGTGAAGTTGGGTCCCCGGACTGACTGAATCCCCTGCGGGTAACCATACCGGGAAAAATACACTAGCAAGCTTCGGACCACCGTTTTCGCCGACCCATTTCTCATAGGGTACGCGTCAGGGTACCTTGTTGCTACATCTCCCGACTGTGCATCACTGTCCTCCTTCAACTCTTTCGTCTTTTTAAGCCCATCCTCTGGCCCTTCAGGAACAGTTACTGGGTCCTCTCCAGACTCGAAATGTGGTCCTAATAATGAGTCCCCGAGAAGGTCCGTTGACACTAAACTCTCAACCGCATCAACTTTCAACCCCTTCTCGGTACCCTTCCTCCGCTGATCTAAAGATTGTTGACCAGAATGTGACTCCCTGGATGCAGAATCTCCGGTGACAACACACTCCATAGGCTGCCCGGACACTTCCCAACCCACTCCTGCTCCTCCCTACTCACGTCGGCCGGCTTCTCGACAACGACTAAGGGTGGAGCCTCAGAAGTAGGCCCCGCAAAGTCGTTGCCAAGAAGGAGGTCGACGCCCCCAACAGGTAACTTCTCCACAATTCCTACATCCAGGTCACGAGTCACACCATCAACTTCCACCTTCATTCTTACAAGCGGGTATGACCTTGTCGCATTAACCCCCTGAACCACAACCACCCGCGCCGTATTGACAGGTTTACCAGTGAAATTTCTCAACAGTGTTTGCGATGCCCCAGTGTCACGCAAAATTCTCACCTCATGTCTTCTACCCCCCCACTCCACACAACCGAGTCCCCTGTGGTCACTAAAGGCATCACGGACAGGGAATAAGCCTTCCGGATCCTTCTGCACTGGCAGTGTATTTACCTCGGAAGAAATGCCTCTAACAAACTCTGATGTCCTCTTGAACACTCCAATGCCGTGAGCAAAAGACACGGCTGCCGGAGGAGGTCGACTAGGGCACTCATTTGCCTTATGACCCTCCTGGTGGCACCTAAAACACATAAATTTCGGTTTCGGCTTATACTGTGATGTAAAAGGCCCCTGACCTTTCACATACGGTGTGGCTTCAGTTTTAGTTTCATTGCTCTTTGGTTTAAATGTGTCATTGCTACGGGGAGGGGGAGGATAACGGTCCCTAGCACTTGCATCGTACTTCTGTGAGGACCCGCAACCCCGAATCAACGACAGCCGTAGATCAGCCATTTCTGCTGCTTCTACTAGAGTTCTTGGGTTTTTCTCCTTTAAGTTCAAAGTTAGATCACCGCCCGTGCTCTTAAAGAACTGCTCCAACATCATTAACTGCTTAACTCCATCAAACGTTGTTACCTTCTCAGATCGGAGCCAGTTCCCCATAGCATCGGACAAGTCCCGGGCGTGTTCCAAAAAGGTGCTATCTCTTCCCTTAGTTACACCCCGGAACTTCAAACGGTACGTTTCTGGTTGCAGTTCGTAAGCCCTCAGGACAGCCTCCTGGAGATCCTCGTACACAATACATAACTCCAAAGGTAACGCATCGTAGGCTTTAAGACCCTTGCCTATTAATCTAGAGGATACAAGTGCTGCCCATTTATTCTCTGGCCACTGGTGTTCCTGGCACTTCTTCTCAAAGCGTGTGAAAAATTCTGTTACACCACTCTCATCAAACACCGGAACCAGTTTCAATAAGTGCGAGAGAGACTGCTCATGAACACGGTTACCAGCCCCAAGTCGCTGTCCCGTTGCCTCTACTCGCGACTTCTCTACGTCCATGTCGGCAGAGTACCTAGTCGACTCTAAGTCAGCTTGGATTTTTGCTAGCTCTATGTGCTGCTGACTGATAGTTTTTCTCTCTTCTATCTTGGCTCTCTCTTCTATCTTGGCTAATTCTATTTGCTGCTGGAGCTCACCTGCCCTGATAGCCTTTCTCTCTTCGATCTTAGCTAATTCGAGCTGAAGCAATAATTCTGGAGATAACCCTTGAGGAGGTGAAGGTGCTACAATGTTTGAAATTACCGGTGGTCCCCCCAGGGGCAACCCACCCTGCCAGTCACCACCCAACTGCGGAAGCGTACCCGGGGTCGGCAAACTACTGGGATGGCTGGGAGTCGAGTGTAGGGGAAGCATGGCCGAAGGGCTCTGAGCACTCAACCCATCTCGCTCACCAGTCACCCTGCCCAGTACACACGTTATCAAGTTATCCTTGGTCATGCTGCTAGTAACCGCATGACCGATAGCTGTGGCCAGGCATTGAAGACCGTACCGATCCATACCCTCCAACCGCTCGGCAGTAACAGGCCATTGCAAAAATATCCTAGCATCCTCCTCACAGTTCACCCGATTAACACTTTCATCATGCTGCTGTTCTTCAGTTTCGACATTACGTACTGTGTCTCCATTCTCCTCTGATCCGGTATAAGACATGATGCTCACAAAAATTTCTCACCACAATATTCAGAAAAGAAGCACCCCAAACTCTTATACCTCAATATACACACAAAAATTCTCGGAAATACTCAAGGGCTATACTATGTTGCAAATTTTTTTTTATTCTTGCTGATCCCCGCAAAATATTCTCCAAAACAACAAATGTTCCCTGCTTAATAAATGTAGGTTCACCAAATCCTAGGTAAGGTCGCCATTTGTTACGACTGGGGTTCAAATATATCAGGGCTCTTATTCATTGGACTAGTAATGGCATAAATGTTACAACGGAAAGCGCTAGCTCCAACCTCTGATGTATATTCCCAGTGAACAAAGAACACAAATACTCTACAGAGTTCTATATGCAATAGTAGGCTATCAAACTCTCAATAAATGTGCGTCTACTCTAGGCTTAATGTTATGGGAAAACAGCCTATTACTACCTATAACCGAAGGTGCTTGGTTATGGTATGCAAAGTAAGGTGGTAAGAGAAGTTACAGTTTACGTTACTTTAATCAATAAATGTCAGGCACTCCTGCATGAAAGAAAGTGCACTAAAGTCCTTCAACACTAACAAGGAATCTTCTTTAAATGTTAGATGCTATAAAGATGCTCGTATCGGAAATGGAACCCAAAAAGGCAGGCAGCGGAACAATGCTCGTGCAGGCTATGCACACAAAAAGGCAGAATATATAATGCCGTCGGAGCCAAGAATATCCTAAACACAACAACAATAATAATAATCGCCACGACAATGCAGTATTCCTATCAACAAAAAGAGCCTAAGTCGTTTGTGTCTCAATACATCAAACTAGGCTGCGAAATGCTTGTGTAATAATAAATGGGTATGCATAAAAAGAGTAATTGGTTTAATATACTTAATGTCTACTGTGACTGATAAAGTCTAGCTAGAGTCAATGATACGAGATACTGGTGCGCATGGCATGCCGCATAGCCTAGTGCAAATCTCAAGTCTGTGCGTCAAATATTACGTTATAGGGAAGGGTAGCTCTCTTGAGAAACCTTAATACCGAAGTATTAAGCGTTCTCCTGGCGTACCTCAAAGACAAACAACGAGCTTAGAACAGTGCAGAATGGTATAGGCAAAAAGCCCTCATTCGTGCATGCTCTACTCTCAATGGCACACAGACTAGAATTTACTCAATCAACTCCAGTTCTCAGGTATGTCGTGCAGCTTTTAACTAAAGCCAGCACTCATAGGAAACAATACCTTATAATATCAGACTCCTAGTCTAGCATTATCTAATCCAGCAGAACACTAATAATTAAAGGAAGCAGTACTTAAACAATATAAATGCCAACCAATGCTTCGTGATCCACTTATCTTAACAACTAACATACATGGGTTATATAAGACCTTAACGCACAATACAACTGGCCAGCATGAAGCTGATTTTGCAGAGTTAACCAGAGGGGGTATAATATTAATAAAAAGGTGGTGAAAGATATGAAAAAGAGAGAGGTAGGCAGAGGGAAAGATTCTCAGGTACAGAGCAGGCGACAGGTAGCAAGGGACAAAGATGGATGCATTCTAGAAACCAGATCTGAGGGAGAGAGTGGCGAGGAACTGTATATATACTCGCACCAGCTCGAGGCGCGTGGGAAAAAAGCGGTTACAAGTCCTCTAGCCACTAGCAAGGTAGCTAACAGCATGGAAAGGACCTATCTCAACCAACCCCCACGAACGAGGCAGCCAGCCGTGACGTCATCGAGCGGGACAAAAACACTACGCGCTCCCTCTCACTCTGTTCTACTCTCTCTCTCTCTCCCAGATCCCATCATTACTAGTTAATGATAAAACATATACTTTACAATTAAATATAGAAAGCCTTGACATGGGTGAAAACAAAGAGCCTTTCTGGACTGCCCATGACACGAGCTTTCATATGAAATAAAGCACACTCTAATACATAAACTGTAGCCCCATCCACTGCCCTGGCGATCCTAGCGAGTCACTGTAGGACAAGCCATGCGGTTCTAACGGATTGGTTAACGTCACACTACTATAGTCTATTCAGTTCCCGTTATTATCTACTATAGTCTATTCAGTTCCCGTTATAATCTACTATAGTCTATTCAGTCCCCGTTATTATCTACTATAGTCTATTCAGTTCCCGTTATTATCTACTATAGTCTATTCAGTTCCCGTTATAATCTACTATAGTCTATTCAGTTCCCGTTATAATCTACTATAGTCTATTCAGTCCCCGTTATTATCTACTATATTCAGTTCCCGTTATAATCTACTATAGTCTATTCAGTTCCGTTATTATCTACTATAGTCTATTCAGTCCCCGTTATTATCTACTATAGTCTATTCAGTTCCCGTTATTATCTACTATAGTCTATTCAGTTCCCGTTATAATCTACTATAGTCTATTTAGTCCCCGTTATTATCTACTATAGTCTATTCAGTTCCCGTTATTATCTACTATAGTCTATTCAGTCCCCGTTATTATCTACTATAGTCTATTCAGTTCCCGTTATTATCTACTATAGTCTATTCAGTTCCCGTTATAATCTACTATAGTCTATTCAGTTCCCGTTATTATCTACTATAGTCTATTCAGTCCCCGTTATTATCTACTATAGTCTATTCAGTTCTCGTTATTATCTACTATAGTCTATTCAGTCCCCGTTATTATCTACTATAGTCTATTCAGTTCCCGTTATAATCTACTATAGTCTATTTAGTTCCCGTAATCTACTATAGTCTATTCAGTTCCCGTTATTATCTACTATAGTCTATTCAGTCCCGTTATTATCTACTATAGTCTATTCAGTGCCCGTTATTATCTACTATAGTCTATTCAGTTCCGTTATTATCTACTATAGTCTATTCAGTCCCCGTTATTATCTACTATAGTCTATTCAGTTCCCGTTATTATCTACTATAGTCTATTCAGTTCCCGTAATAATCTACTATAGTCTATTCAGTTCCCGTTATTATCTACTATAGTCTATTCAGTCCCCGTTATTATCTACTATAATCTATTCAGTTCCCGTTATTATCTACTATAGTCTATTCAGTTCCCGTTATTATCTACTATAGTCTATTCAGTCCCCGTTATAATCTACTATAGTCTATTCAGTTCCGTTATTATCTAGTCTATTCAGTTCCCGTTATTATCTACTATAGTCTATTCAGTTCCCGTTATAATCTACTATAGTCTATTCAGTTCCCGTTATTATCTACTATAGTCTATTCAGTTCCCGTTATTATCTACTATAGTCTATTCAGTTCCCGCTATCTACTATAGTCTATTCAGTTCCCGTTATTATCTACTATAGTCTATTCAGTTCCCGTTATTATCTACTATAGTCAATTCAGTCACCGTTATTATCTACTATAGTCTATTCAGTCCCCGTTATTAACTACTATAGTCTATTCAGTCCCCGTTATAATCTACTATAGTCTATTCAGTTCCCGTTATTATCTACTATAGTCTATTCAGTTCCCGTTATTATCTACTATAGTCTATTCAGTCCCTGTTATTATCTACTATAGTCTATTCAGTTCCCCTTATTATCTACTATAGTCTATTCAGTTCCCCGTATTATCTACTATAGTCTATTCAGTCCCCGTTATTATCTACTATAGTCTATTCAGTTCCCGTTATTATCTACTATAGTCTATTCAGTTCCCGTTATTATCTACTATAGTCTATTCAGTCCCCGTTATTATCTACTATAGTCTATTCAGTTCCCGTTATTATCTACTATAGTCTATTCAGTTCCCGTTGTTATCTACTATAGTCTATTCAGTCCCCGTTATTATCTACTATAGTCTACTCAGTTCCCGTTATCTACTATAGTCTATTCAGTTCCTGTTATTATCTACTATAGTCTATTCAGTCCCCGTTATTATCTACTATAGTCTATTCAGTTCCCGTTATTATCTACTATAGTCTATTCAGTTCCCGTTATTATCTACTATAGTCTATTCAGTTCCTGTTATTATCTACTATAGTCTATTCAGTCCCCGTTATTATCTACTATAGTCTATTCAGTTCCCGTTATTATCTACTATAGTCTATTCAGTTCCTGTTATTATCTACTATAGTCTATTCAGTCCCCGTTATTATCTACTATAGTCTATTCAGTTCCCGTTATTATCTACTATAGTCTATTCAGTTCCAGTTATTATCTACTATAGTCTATTCAGTCCCCGTTATTATCTACTATAGTCTATTCAGTTCCCGTTATTATCTACTATAGTCTATTCAGTTCCTGTTATTATCTACTATAGTCTATTCAGTCCCCGTTATTATCTACTATAGTCTATTCAGTTCCCGTTATTATGTACTATAGTCTATTCAGTCCCCGTTATTATCTACTATAGTCTATTCAGTTGCCGTTATAATCTACTATAGTCTATTCAGTTCCCGTTATTATCTACTATAGTCTATTCAGTTCCCGTTATTATCTACTATAGTCTATTCAGTTCCCGTTATTATCTACTATAGTCTATTCAGTTCCCGTTATAATGTACTATAGTCTATTCAGTTCCCGTTATTATCTACTATAGTCTATTCAGTCCCCGTTATTATCTACTATAGTCTATTCAGTTGCCGTTATAATCTACTATAGTCTATTCAGTTCCCGTTATTATCTACTATAGTCTATTCAGTCCCCGTTATTATCTACTATAGTCTATTCAGTTCCCGTTATAATCTACTATAGTCTATTCAGTTCCCGTTATTTTCTACTATAATCTATTCAGTTCCCGTTATTATCTACTATAGTCTATTCAGTTCCCGTTATTATCTACTATAGTCTATTCAGTCCCCGTTATTATCTACTATAGTCTATTCATTGTAAGTAGGGTAGAAAGCGAGACTCCTAACCTCACTATCTCAAAAAGGGCTGGAACAAATGGGCTGTAAATATCCCTGGATGACTCTTCCCAAATGGTAGAAATATTAGCTAGATTACTCTAGTGACCTATTCCTTTTTGAGTTATAGAGGCTATTAGTCAATATTTCTGGCCTTAAGGTGGTAGTGCTAGATTTTTGGGGCATTTTATTCATTTATTTATTTAATTTTGAGTTTCCTCGCTAGACCTCCATTAAGCTAAAAAAAAAAAAAATACACCCTCCTTCAAGAAAAATGTGTAAATTTTTCGGCAGAAAAATGTCCCGGCCGAACGCCGGTTCCTTCTAAAATTACAGGCTCGCTATCGCTCGCCAAGACAAAAATCGATACCTAAATGGCACGAAAGGTCTTGATATTGACAAACAAATGAGGCGAAATGTATCAAAATCGACAAATTAACAGAACGAACGTTTTAAGATCTCACAATTAATATGCTAAACATGAGGGAGAAAGGGGTCCTGAAAAAGCGACTACCTCCCCCTTAAGTATAATGAATAGACACTATAAGGCGGTGTCACACGAACAGAGTGTCAAACCAGAGATATTTTGTATTTATGACTAGGATAAATTTGAGAAGGAATACAAGAAAATTAATATGAAATAGCATTGTTTTTGGCTAATTTGTCACTTCTGAAGACATAATTTGAACTGTAAACCATTATTCTATCCTTACATATTCAACCAAAAGACTAACAATAATGGACTTGGCTTTGGTTTGCCACCCTGCACACGAGTACTTTAGCAGGCAATGTATCGGAGTCACACTATTGGGATCCTAAAGTAGTAAAAATAGACAGTTTTCGCTCTCATAATTGTATTTTGTATATTGGAGTTCCTAATCGCGTACAGTTTAATTAAATATACGATTAAACAACAGAATACATTATAATAGGATGACAACTTGTAGGGGAATGAAGGTTCTGATACATGTAGCCGATAAACTTGCCCTTGTGACGCGGATTTAGTGTGTTTTAAGGTCAGTGTCACACTTTCGCTTTTTCCAACCATTTTCTATAAATAAATGATTTCTCGTAATATTTTGAGGCTCTTTAGCATTGCAATGCAAAACTAGATTGAATAATGATTATATTATGTAGCTGAATTCTGCTCGATCTTAACCCATTGAGCACCAGCTGATTTATAATAAATATAAAACGTGGGACCAGTAGGTTTGTAAAAAAATTGTTCCTGAAAACACATAGGATGGGTTAGTAATGATGGAAAAAAACGCTCACCTAGGTCATTTAGGGGTCCTGCGGGGTGGCCGAAAGTCGCAATTAATATGGGGAAATGGTTAGGCAAAATACTAGAAAATCGCTCCAGCTGTCGAGTGCCATTTTCAGCACGTAATGTTGCTGAGAGAGAGAGCTGAGCGGTGGGACGAGCGTAGTAACCTTATGACCGCTCCCCACGACCACCGTGGACGTACTGAACTGTATTCTACTTTCCTCCCCCTCCTCTCACTCGCTACACAGGGAATTATGTACGGAAATTACCTTATTTTAGGTTTTTTGCACTCGTGTTGCACGATTGTTGCAAGAGAACCAGTGGTCGTACAAGGATGGTTTGGGTGTCATTGGAAATCTCTGTTTACGCCCTTTCAGGGATAGATACTTGTTTTACGCTCTGGGTCTTGTTTATGCATGAAAATGAGCACGGAAACAACCCTATTTAGGGTTAAAAAAAACGCTGGGCGGCACAGTGTAAAATACCCTACCACCCACTCTTTGTGTGTTAACCCGTTGAGACCCAGCGTCGCACGTGTTGCGTCGGCAGTCTTTGATCACCAACTCCCAGCGACGCATCACGTGCGTCCGACATATAAAAAACACTTACGTGGCTCGTAAGGTAGGAAATGGCGGGAGAATAGGAGGGGGCGGTACCGTAGTGTGTGGGGGAGCCGGGCCAGTAGGTGTGAGCGGGCCGAGACAGCCGCGCGGCTGGTGGTGGTGGGCTTAGTGGGGATAGTTTACACCCCTAGTTTACCGCCACTTTGAACCTTCATTACTCCGGTCGTATGGGAGCTAGAGGCTTGAGATTTATGTGAGATACTCCTTAGGATGTATGCCGTACAATGCCATACTCAGTTTTTACCCTAGTGCTCCCGGGCGGGTGGTCATGCGGGGGAGACGAACTATTGAAACCCCCCCCCCCGCTCCCAAATGACCGAAATGAGTTTTTTTTATTTGTGTGTTCATTTCTCACCATTCTCTTCCATTTTGGCTCAACAAATTTTTTTGAAGCTCCCCCCCCCCCAACCCCCCACCGGCCCCCCCCCCCAAAAAAAAATGTCAGAGGTGATTTTTTTTTTTTTTTTTTTTCATTTCTCATCCTTGTCTTCCATTTTAGCAAACCAAAAAAATAAGTGAAAATGGCTTGGGACTGGGGTGAACAAAATATTATAACTAGCCGGGGCTCAACGGGTTAAAGAACCAGGTATCTGATTCACGTAGTGGGCTTATCAAACTTCTCCACCAACGACTATTTTACATTATCCCAGACATCAACTCGGGTAGTATTGTAAGGGTCTTACTTGCTTTTTATATTTTCGAAAATGTATCTTACTTTGTCCCCTAGGTTAACAAAACCACTGAAATGCTGGGTGAGAAGAGAATTTTCCTTACAAATCTCTGGGCCTGGCGCGGTTTTGAACCTGTTTGAACCAGCAGGCATGCCAGACTCCCGCTTTAACCACTGTACTACCTCGTACCTAGTATAGGAATACAACCTTAGTTTTATTCGAAGAACCAGGTGATAGTCTCGTGGAGGTTATACCTACACACGTGGAGAGTTAGACTTACCCCCAATGACTATTTTACGTATTCTCAGACATCAACTCCGCTAGTTCTGTGGCTGCGAGAATGTCGGGTACAGGGCAACACAAAATGTTCCAGCCAAAAGCCAGTTTCTCTTAATATTTATACAGGCTCACCAAGTAAAAATAGATGCCTGTATGGGGCGATACAGCTATAATTGCTAAACTAATTGGACAAACAAATTAGCCCCTTGAGCATAAGGATGCGTTTTGACAATTTATTCTGTCTGTTTGTACTCTATTGTTTTCAGTTTAGGAAGAACTTGTGGGAGCTAAAGAGTTTTATGAGATTGCTTGTATCTCATTTAGTCCTAGAGATCTTTCCTAAATTGCATAAAATCAAGTAGTCATAGCCAGAATAAAGTGTAAAAAGGTGTGTCCTCAAATACTGAAGGAGTTAAAATACCCAAAGGAATGGGACGAAACAAGCTAGAAAAAATATGAAACGCTAATTTAATAATGCATATTTAAAATACTATCTGCCCTAAACCAGTCATAAATTTCATCGTCGCTCACTAGTGGCTTAGCGTATCCTAGATCGATAAGCCTTACAGTTAACTCTCCAGGAGGGCCACTTACGAGAACATTTTCACTGTGGATATCGTTGTGGGCGAATCCACCTTGGTGTAGCTGCTGGAGCTGTTGCTTAACTTTAGAAACAACAGATGATAAATCTTCTGGACTTGCATTTTCGCCGAATTCCAACAAAATTACACCTTGGATGTACTCCATGAGAAACACGGACCCGTCGTTACTAAAGGCCAAGAGTTTTGGTGTCCCTCCGACACCGTTGACACAGCACATAACCTAAACTTCCTCGAACATTGAAGTCTCAGAACTTGTCTTCATACATACTACCTCTCCCTTATAACTAAACAAGGGAGGCCTCGCCACTATGTCCTCGTCCCAGAACCTTTATTAGTTGTACATCATCCAATTTGGCACTGCGGGTGAACGCAAAATCATGCAATACAAATACCCCCATAACGTTGTTCTTTTCTACCCCCAGGTTTGCCATTTGTGTAAATTGTCTATTGATAAGACCAAAATGTTATTGAATTAAGTTAAGCCGAGTTATATGCACTTCGTTCAATGTTTTTACGGAATAGATTTACGAACGTCTTGTCTAGACAGATTCAAGTAACGAAGTAGCATCTTGGTAAGTTGTAGACTCTAGTATATAGATCATTGATCAAGATGATGGACCATAACTTTACACACGCTATTATGTAGTTTTGTGTTTGTAAAATTATACTTAAACAAATATATAACACAAAACATACAAATATATTCACACCAGCATATTATTGATTAACAAAAATATCGTGAACATTAATTAAAATGGTCAATGCTAAGAAATTAAGTTTTCGTTATCACTTGCGCAATAGAGAAAATGACAGTTTAGGGCAGACTATAACATTAAATATCCCCTCAACATTGATGATGCATTTACGATTTTACGCACAATTATAAGCTGACACATGATTAAACACTTACACTCACACATACACGCCTATTTTAGTTAGCCTACATCATTCCACAGGGTGTTGGGGCTTGTACTGAGGAATGACAAGAGATTATTCATTTATTACCAATACACTACGAACTTTTATTGTCTAGAATTCTAGATCGATCAAATTTAGTACTTTACACACACACACACACACACACATACATATATATATATACTGTACATATAAATATATATAAACAAACTAGCCAAACTATACACAAAATGTTTGCAATATCGAAAGGTTCTTAAAGCTTGGAAAATGCCTACATAAATCTCATTCATAAAAAAGTGATGGTAAAGACTTGAAAAAACTATCGATCAATTAGCTTGCTTTCTGTTTAGTATAAACTGTTCACTAAAATCATCACCAACCAGATAGGTAGAACACTAGATTCATCACCACCAAAACCATAATCACACCAGCTGGCCACAGATACGCATACAATAATAATATAAGAGCCAACTGGGAAGCTTTCACGTCTGAAACAGAACAACAGATCGAGACTCTAAACAGTACACCTATCACAAACATCAACAATGCCTTACAGTCTTTCAATACAATTATTCCAAACGCAGACGAAAAGCATTATCCCTAGAGAATACAGAAAGCAGCACAAACTCATTTCTATACCAGAAATTAAAGACCATTTGACAACGTGACACACTAAAACACTCCCCAATGCCCCATACACAGGACACTGCATAACAAATACAAACCACTAAACACTCAAACATAGACTACAGTAGATCTGGACTTGACACGAAAATGGAACTTTGCAGTAAAGGACCCAAAAAAGGAAAATGAACCCCCAAGTTCGAACCTCGAAACCGCGGAAATATAAAATTTTCGTGGTTTCGAGGTTCGAACTTGGGGGTTCGTTTTACGATTTTGGGTCCCGTACTGCAAAGTTCCATTTTTGTGTCAAGTCTAGATCTACTGTAGTCTACGACTCAAATTAACCCAAAAACAGCGACCGTCCTCAATAGAATTTGTTTTGGTGCACTACGACCGTCGTCAATAGATCCAGAGCATAAACAAAACCTTAGAAAAAACCCAATGGCACTCAAAACAGAGCAATTTGTGATTAGGTGAGATAATTCCCCTCCATTACTCGCTATCACTCCTACATATGTGTCCTACCCCCACCCCACCCTTCTCCCGCTTTTCCCCCCTCATCAATTATCAGCTATTTTTCCTCTTATTTCCCCTTTTATCAGGTAATTTTTGGCGCGAAATTCCCCCTCCCGGTCTCTATAACAAGGGTGAGGCAGCTAGAGATCCTTGCAACACAGAGACTTACACTCACACTCATCTGTATCGATCGAGAGCTTGTAGAGTGAACATATACACCCCAGTGCAAACTGACCGAGAAATTTATGAACAAATTGCAGATGTAAGTAACTCACAAGATACCGTATTTTTTGGCGACTTTAATTTACCTGTGACCAAGTGGGGCGATACTCTTACTTCACACTCCGGACATGACTTGTATACGAACTTGCAAGAGAGTTCGCTTTATCAATTTGTTCGAACACTGACCCGTGGTAATAACGTTCTTGACATTGTACTTGCAACAAAAGAAGAATTAATAGAGAATTTGAATGTTGGTGATGAATTCAGTAACAGCGACCATCGTACGATAACTTTCACTTTAAACTTTACTAGTAACGAACCAAATAGTAGCATCGAAAAAGTCCCTAATTTCAAGAAAGCAAACTTTCATAAACTTAGAGCTATGTTTAAAGAAACTGACTGGAGCTTTTTAATTAACAATAATGACATAAATACATCTTGGAAGTTATTCGAAACCACTTACCTAAAAGCAGTGCAAGACTGCATACCATCGAAAATACGGCGTCCAGGCCATAATAATAAGCCCAAATGGTGGAATAAAGATATTTCAAACTGCCTGCTTGCTAAAAAAATTGCTAATGATAGATTAAAATCCTCACAAAATGACGAAAAACGGGTGAAATTTGTAGAGCTACTACGCAAAGCCAAAAAGTTAATTAAGCAAAGTAAAAAGACCCTAGAGTTACATATTGCGAATCAAAGTAAAACAAACCCAAAAGAATTCTATAGTTATATCAGAAAGAAAAAAGTAGTTACTTCAACTGTTGGACCGTTAGTCGATGAAAATGGAGAATACACCAAAGACGAAGTACAAATGAGTAATGCCCTCAATACCTTCTTTGCATCAGTTTTTACAACAGAAGACCTCAGTGATATCCCTACACCATCGCCGATTCAGATTGATAATTCAGATGTTCTAAGCAATATCACCGTTACAGAGAGAGAAGTATTTAATTGTTTAGATAAACTCAATGTAAATAAAACGCCTGGACCTGATACAATCTCGCCTAGAGTTCTAAAGGAAGCTAAGGATGAGCTCTCCAAACCACTGACATTACTATTCAATAAATCCTTGCAGTCTGGAACTATGCCTGATCAGTGGAAGATAGCCAACGTAACACCGATATTAAAAAAAGGCAGCAAATCCCTACCCAGTAACTATCGTCCAATTAGCTTAACCTCAGTTGTATGTAAAATGCTAGAAACGGTCATAAGAGACAGACTCGTAAATCACTTAGAGGAAAATAACATACTTAAAGATACTCAACCCGGCTTTCGTAAAAAACGTTCCTGTTTAACAAACCTCTTAGACTTCTTCCACGATATCCTCAACCTCTACGATGAGAGTAAAGCTGTAGATATTATATACCTTGATTTTCAAAAGGCCTTTGACAAAGTTCCCCACAAACGTTTACTGCTAAAACTAAAAGCGCATGGAATACAAGACGGTGTGTTGAAATTGATAGAAAATTGGCTCAGCGACAGAAAGCAAAGAGTAGTCATAAACGGTAAGGCATCTAAATGGACCAATGTAAGTAGCGGGGTACCTCAGGGATCGGTACTAGGACCAATTCTCTTTCCAATTTACATCAACGACATAGATGAGGGTCTCACCTGTACAATCTCAAAATTTGCTGACGATACAAAAATTGCAAATAGCGTACTCTCAAAAGATCAAGTTGACGATATGCAACACAATCTAGATAAATTGTCACATTGGGCCCAAATTTGGCAAATGAGTTTCAATGCGGATAAATGTAAAGTACTACATATCGGATACCTAAATGAGAAAGCAAACTATTCGATGAATGGCACTCAGCTTAAGAATGTAAACAGAGAAACCGATCTGGGAGTAACAATATCGAGTAACCTAAAACCGAGTCAACAATGTTCAGAAGTTGTTAAGAAGGCAAACAAAATAATTGGCTTTATAGGCAGTTCATTTGAGCATAAATCCAAAGACGTAATCTTAACCCTTTACAATTCCTTAGTCCGCCCTCTTCTGGAATACTGCGTTCAATGCTGGTGCCCTTATTACCAAAAAGACATAAACAAGCTAGAACGAGTTCAACGTAGTTACCAAAATGATACCTAGCCTAAAGAACAAACCATACGAAGAGCGTCTTAGAGAATTAAATCTATTTCCTTTAACCCAGCGCAGATTAAGAGGTGACTTAATTCAAGTGTTCAAAATCATCAAAGGCATCGACAATATGAACTGTAGTAAGTACTTCACTATCGACCAATCTAATTACACGCGGGGAAACGGTTGCAAAATTGTTGGTATATCTTTTAACTCGCACGAATCTAAGAATTTCTTCTTCAATCGAGTTGTCAACTTGTGGAATGGGCTTCCCCGAGACGTTATAGACTGCAGCACCATTGATTCATTTAAATTCCGCCTAGACAAATATCTCGCATCAAACCCGCGACTGACTGCGTTTGTAAATGAATAACTTTATTTTATCCTCCCCTCAGTTACTAACCCATATGTCCCCTACTAACTTCCTAGTCCTGCCAGGTTAGTGGCAGGGCAGTAGTTCCCTTTCCAATGTTCCCTTACCCACTCTAAACCACTGTTTGGACACTTGATCCTCAGTGTTTTGGAGGACAAGCAACCTAGAAGGGTCACTAGATATGTTGTTGCTTGATTTCCTTTGTACTTTGTACTCTACTCTCACCTCATGATACGACCTTGCGGCAATAATACGTTTTTTTCTCACCCCCCAAATACTATTCCCACTTCTTTTATTGCTCTTAAATCTTTATATGTTCATATTAAAAGAAAAATAGGCACATATGGATAAGTAATAATTATATATATGTTACATATGACGATTTTCGTCAGAATAGAACCAAATGCCTTCTCTTGGCGGGAGGGTTTGAACTACCATGGATTCGCAGTTTACGTTAATAACAAAATACTAGAACAACAAACACTAAACTGTAATAGTTACCTCCAAACACTTGATCATAAAACAAAAAACAGCTAACTCTACTGAAATGCTAGGTTTTTCCAGGTTAAATAGGAATGGGAATTATCCCCAGGCTACCTTTAGGATCAACCTTTCCTGGTACCTTGCGCGGGGTACGAACCTCTGAAGGGAATTTAACCCTCCTAAAAACCCACAGGTTTTGAGATGCCTTGGGTGGGGTTCGAACCCTGGTTAGTGACGCACCACCATCACCACCAAGCCCGCGCGCTAACCCACAGTACTACCACGGACGTACTAAAAGTATAGCAACCTTAGTCCGATTTTTAAGAACCAGGTGATAGTCTCGTGGTGTTATCACGTGATGAGTTTATTGGACTTACCATCCACGACTATTTTACGCTATACCTGACGTCAACTCGGGTAGTACATTATTGTGGTTGCGGGACATTTTCGAGGGCATTACACCACATTCCTTTTTAGTTAGGCTAGTCCCTAGCCTCGTAAGGTCGTAAGGTATCGTAGCCTTTTTACCTTAGCCATCTCAATTCTTGGTATAGGGTTCGCGTGACGGGTGCTCCAGCACATAGCTACCAGGTCACGTTCCCTTACTGCCACTGTAAGGGGTCTAAATTGACTAGGCTGGATTTTGGCAATATTTACACCAAGACTTTTACTGGTCACTCACTTTAAGCCCAATAATGACCCAGTCAGTGTTGAGATTAGGTGAAATGTTCGGTATTATGTTATTATCGTGATTAAGATATCAGTTGACATATATTAAATTGTAATAACTAAAAAGAAATAATTAAAAAGGCCCAATGGTGTCTCATAGGTACGAGGGTCATTATTCTAACTTTACATTTAAATATAATTGTTTGGTATTGTTATATTAAGTTTAGAAAAGGGGTGTCACAATCGAAGCAATGTTGTTTTGGAATTGGAATGAAATTTACTGGTTTTGCCCATTTAATCACTTCCAGGTGTATAAAGTTAATTGCAAAGCATAACTTTAACTTTGTGAATCTAGTATAATGCTGATATTTGGCCTAATAATTGCTTGAACCGAGTCTCTAGTGTGACACCCTGATTCTGAGGCCTTAGCGACAAGTGCCCACCTCAAGGGGGTTTGACAGGTGGAAATTTATGAGTCCTACCTCCAACTTAAAAACTATAGTCTTACCTAGGATATCGTAAGTAATAGTTAACATGTGTGTGCCTGAAATTCGTTGCATCATATAAAAGTAATTCAATTATCCTTTGAAAGTTTTATTAGACTCTAAGTAAGTTGAGGAGCTCATTTAATCAAGGTATGGTTATTGTTGTGACAAAGGACGCTGACCCCGAGTCCTACAGAGCCTAGAGCCGAGAGTGCCAGCTCTCCCAGTCGCCAGCCTCGGGCGGACTAGGGGGAAATATTTGGCTTAACTCAGTATAAATTTCCCTTTGTGTTGTGTTTAGATAAAACCTTCAGTTGAAGGTGAGTTGAAATGAATTGTGAAGTACTTAAGATAAGTTTGAGAACAAAATTTATGCCCAGTTTCTTATATGTAACTACGAAATTATACGACATCCTTTGTCTTGGTCGAAGGTGAAATTATTCACTCCGTCTGATAGTTACTCATTTAGATTTCAAATTCCATATTATTTTTCCTGCCAACCTTAGTATGTATTAAGATAATATGTTAATTGTATTATGTTAGTGTAGTATTATCACAGCAATAAGATCCCGTATGTCGAGTTCAATATCATGTATGTAACTTAATGTAAGCCCACATTCCTGAGTCGTGTGTGTGTATACACTCCGTTTTCTATTTTAAACCATTTTATTTTTGAGGGTCAACTAAGTAAATTATATCTATCTCCAACCCTCCGTTTTCTATTTGGACCAATTTTCTTTATATATTTTTGAGGGTCAACTAAGTAAATTTTATCTGTAACCCAATAATGTACATCCTCCTTTTGTTGTTTCTTAATTGATACATTTGACCACTTTGTAATGTTGATATGAATTAAGATATAGAATTTTGTCAGTTTTATTAATGGTAATGTTAATACCAGGTCCCAGGTCAGGAGCGAAGTCCAGGGAGAAGTACCAGGTGCAGAGTCCTATGTCCACCCCAGTGGACATGACCGAGTGGCTGTACTGAGGCAGGATGCTGTTGGTGTTATTGAGCCTTGAGCTAACCTTCACCCCCATTGTGAGCTGTTGTACGCCTTATGAACCTAGTGACCGAGTGTGTGTTCACTAGGGTAGTGGCCTTGGGGTCACCTGTTGAAGGGTTTTAGTTAACTTTGATGTGGTGATAAGAAGTAGTTCATTGCGCCAATAATACCGATATATTCCGTGGTTGACTAAAGTAATAATCGTATTGATTTGTGTATCACAGTGAAAAGTGTATTTCTCTTTACAGTGTTTTAATATAGTTAAGAATACCAAACGGTATATTGTGTTTTAATTATCCTGTGTCATTTAGACCATTTGCATTCATTCACCTGTATTTCCTTGCATGCAACGGCCATTATGCTACCAGAGTAATAAGTTGGACCAATCATCAAGTAAGGAAGAAACACAATAATGGAATGAACAGAGAAATAATAAATAAGGTGGGGGTAACAGCAAAGTTCCAGGAACATTAGAAAAGAAAAGCAAAGACAACGAAAACCCCCCCTTACACCACCAATGAAATGCTAGGTTTTTCCAGGTTAAATAGGAATGGGAATTATCCCCAGGCTACCTTTAGGATCAACCTTTCCTGGTACCTGGCGCGGGGTACGAACCTCTGAAGGGAATTTAACCCTCCTAAAAACCCACAGGTTTGAGATGCCTTGGGTGGGGTTCGAATCCAGGTTAGTGACGCACCACCATCACCACCAAGCCCGCGCGCTAACCCACTGTACTACCACGGACATACTAAAAGTATAGCAACCTTAGTCCGATTTTTAAGAACCAGGTGATAGTCTCGTGGTGTTATCACGTGATGAGTTTATTGGACTTACCATCCACGACTATTTTACGCTATACCTGACGTCAACTCGGGTAGTACATTATTGTGGTTGCGGGACATTTTCGAGGGCATTACACAACATTCCTTTTTAGTTAGGCTAGTCCCTAGCCTCGTAAGGTCGTAAGGTATCGTAGCCTTTTTACCTTAGCCATCTCAATTCTTGGTATAGGGTTCGCGTGACGGGTGCTCCAACACATAGCTACCAGGTCACGTTCCCTTACTGCCACTGTAAGGGGTCTAAATTGACTAGGCTGGATTTTGGCAATATTTACACCCAAGACTTTTACTGTTCACTCACTTTAAGCCCAATAATGACCCAGTCAGTGTTGAGATTAGGTGAAATGATCGGTATTATGTTATTATCGTGATTAAGATATCAGTTGACATATATTAAATTGTAATAACTAAAAAGAAATAATTAAAAAGGCCCAATGGTGTCTCATAGGTACGAGGGTCATTATTCTAACTTTACATTTAAATATAATTGTTTGGTATTGTTATATTAAGTTTAGAAAAGGGGTGTCACAATCGAAGCAATGTTGTTTTGGAATTGGAATGAAATTTACTTGTATTGGCCATTTAATCACTTCCAGGTGTATAAAGTTAATTGCAAAGCATAACTTTAACTTTGTGAATCTAGTATAATGCTGATATTTGGCCTAATAATTACTTGAACCGAGTCTCTAGTGTGACACCCTGATTCTGAGGCCTTAGCGACAAGTGCCCACCTCAAGGGGGTTTGACAGGTGGAAATTTATGAGTCCTACCTCCAACTTAAAAACTATAGTCTTACCTAGGATATCGTAAGTAATAATTAACATGTGTGTGCCTGAAATTCGTTGCATCATATAAAAGTAATTCAATTATCCTTTGAAAGTTTTATTAGACTCTAAGTAAGTTGAGGAGCTCATTTAATCAAGGTATGGTTATTGTTGTGACAAAGGACGCTGACCCCGAGTCCTACAGAGCCTAGAGCCGAGAGTGCCAGCGTCATTCTCTCCCAGTCGCCAGCCTCGGGCGGACTAAGGGGAAATATTTGGCTTAACTCAGTATAAATTTCCCTTTGTGTTGTGTTTAGATAAAACCTTCAGTTGAAGGTGAGTTGAAATGAATTGTGAAGTACTTAAGATAAGTTTGAGAATTTTTTTTATGCCCAGTTTCTTATATGTAACTACGAAATTATACGACATCCTTTGTCTTGGTCGAAGGTGAAATTATTCACTCCGTCTGATAGTTACTCATTTAGATTTCAAATTCCATATTATTTTTCCTGCCAACCTTAGTATGTATTAAGATAATATGTTAATTGTATTATGTTAGTGTAGTATTATCACAGCAATAAGATCCCGTATGTCGAGTTCAATATCATGTATGTAACTTAATGTAAGCCCACATTCCTGAGTCGTGTGTGTGTATACACTCCGTTTTCTATTTTAAACCATTTTATTTTTGAGGGTCAACTAAGTAAATTATATCTATCTCCAACCCTCCGTTTTCTATTTGGACCAATTTTCTTTATATATTTTTGAGGGTCAACTAAGTAAATTTTATCTGTAACCCCATAATGTACATCCTCCTTTTGTTGTTTCTTAATTGATACATTTGACCACTTTGTAATGTTGATATGAATTAAGATATAGAATTTTGTCAGTTTTATTAATGGTAATGTTAATACCAGGTCCCAGGTCAGGAGCGAAGTCCAGGGAGAAGTACCAGGTGCAGAGTCCTATGTCCACCCCAGTGGACATGACCGAGTGGCTGTACTGAGGCAGGATGCTGTTGGTGTTATTGAGCCTTGAGCTAACCTTCACCCCATTGTGAGCTGTTGTACGCCTTATGAACCTAGTGACCGAGTGTGTGTTCACTAGGGTAGTGGCCTTGGGGTCACCTGTTGAAGGGTTTTAGTTAACTTTGATGTGGTGATAAGAAGTAGTTCATTGCGCCAATAATACCGATATATTCCGTGGTTGACTAAAGTAATAATCGTATTGATTTGTGTATCACAGTGAAAAGTGTATTTCTCTTTACAGTGTTTTAATATAGTTAAGAATACCAAACGGTATATTGTGTTTTTATTTATCCTGTGTCATTTAGACCATTTGCATTCATTCACCTGTATTTCCTTGCATGCAACGGCCATTATGCTACCAGAGTAATAAGTTGGACCAATCATCAAGTAAGGAAGAAACACAATAATGGAATGAACAGAGAAATAATAAATAAGGTGGGGGTAACAGCAAAGTTCCAGGAACATTAGAAAAGAAAAGCAAAGACAACGAAACCCCCCCCTTACACCGCCAATGAAATGCTAGGTTTTTCCAGGTTAAATAGGAATGGGAATTATCCCCAGGCTACCTTTAGGATCAACCTTTCCTGGTACCTGGCGCGGGGTACGAACCTCTGAAGGGAATTTAACCCTCCTAAAAACCCACAGGTTTTGAGATGCCTTGGGTGGGGTTCGAACTCTGGTTAGTAACGCACCACCATCACCACCAAGCCCGCGCGCTAACCAACTGTACTACCACGGACGTACTAAAAGTATAGCAACCTTAGTCTGATTTTTAAGAACCAGGTGATAGTCTCGTGGTGTTATCACGTGATGAGTTTATTGGACTTACCATCCACGACTATTTTACGCTATACCTGACGTCAACTCGGGTAGTACATTATTGTGGTTGCGGGACATTTTCGAGGGCATTACACCACATTCCTTTTTAGTTAGGCTAGTCCCTAGCCTCGTAAGGTCGTAAGGTATCGTAGCCTTTTTACCTTAGCCATCTCAATTCTTGGTATAGGGTTCGCGTGACGGGTGCTCCAGCACATAGCTACCAGGTCACGTTCCCTTACTGCCACTGTAAGGGGTCTAAATTGACTAGGCTGGATTTTGGCAATATTTACACCAAGACTTTTACTGTTCACTCACTTTAAGCCCAATAATGACCCAGTCAGTGTTGAGATTAGGTGAAATGATCGGTATTATGTTATTATCGTGATTAAGATATCAGTTGACATATATTAAATTGTAATAACTAAAAAGAAATAATTAAAAAGGCCCAATGGTGTCTCATAGGTACGAGGGTCATTATTCTAACTTTACATTTAAATATAATTGTTTGGTATTGTTATATTAAGTTTAGAAAAGGGGTGTCACAATCGAAGCAATGTTGTTTTGTAATTGGAATGATATTTACTTGTTTTGGCCATTTAATCACTTCCATGTGTATAAAGTTAATTGCAAAGCATAACTTTAACTTTGTGAATCTAGTATAATGCTGATATTTGGCCTAATAATTGCTTGAACCGAGTCTCTAGTGTGACACCCTGATTCTGAGGCCTTAGCGACAAGTGCCCACCTCAAGGGGGTTTGACAGGTGGAAATTTATGAGTCCTACCTCCAACTTAAAAACTATAGTCTTACCTAGGATATCGTAAGTAATAGTTAACATGTGTGTGCCTGAAATTCGTTGCATCATATAAAAGTAATTCAATTATCCTTTGAAAGTTTTATTAGACTCTAAGTAAGTTGAGGAGCTCATTTAATCAAGGTATGGTTATTGTTGTGACAAAGGACGCTGACCCCGAGTCCTACAGAGCCTAGAGCCGAGAGTGCCAGCGTCATTCTCTCCCAGTCGCCTCGGGCGGACTAAGGGGAAATATTTGGCTTAACTCAGTATAAATTTCCCTTTGTGTTGTGTTTAGATAAAACCTTCAGTTGAAGGTGAGTTGAAATGAATTGTGAAGTACTTAAGATAAGTTTGAGAACAAAATTTATGCCCAGTTTCTTATATGTAACTACGAAATTATACGACATCCTTTGTCTTGGTCGAAGGTGAAATTATTCACTCCGTCTGATAGTTACTCATTTAGATTTCAAATTCCATATTATTTTTCCTGCCAACCTTAGTATGTATTAAGATAATATGTTAATTGTATTATGTTAGTGTAGTATTATCACAGCAATAAGATCCCGTATGTCGAGTTCAATATCATGTATGTAACTTAATGTAAGCCCACATTCCTGAGTCGTGTGTGTGTGTATACACTCCGTTTTCTATTTTAAACCATTTTATTTTTGAGGGTCAACTAAGTAAATTATATCTATCTCCAACCCTCCGTTTTCTATTTGGACCAATTTTCTTTATATATTTTTGAGGGTCAACTAAGTAAATTTTATCTGTAACCCAATAATGTACATCCTCCTTTTGTTGTTTCTTAATTGATACATTTGACCACTTTGTAATGTTGATATGAATTAAGATATAGAATTTTGTCAGTTTTATTAATGGTAATGTTAATACCAGGTCCCAGGTCAGGAGCGAAGTCCAGGGAGAAGTACCAGGTGCAGAGTCCTATGTCCACCCCAGTGGACATGACCGAGTGGCTGTACTGAGGCAGGATGCTGTTGGTGTTATTGAGCCTTGAGCTAACCTTCACCCCATTGTGAGCTGTTGTACGCCTTATGAACCTAGTGACCGAGTGTGTGTTCACTAGGGTAGTGGCCTTGGGGTCACCTGTTGAAGGGTTTTAGTTAACTTTGATGTGGTGATAAGAAGTAGTTCATTGCGCCAATAATACCGATATATTCCGTGGTTGACTAAAGTAATAATCGTATTGATTTGTGTATCACAGTGAAAAGTGTATTTCTCTTTACAGTGTTTTAATATAGTTAAGAATACCAAACGGTATATTGTGTTTTTATTTATCCTGTGTCATTTAGACCATTTGCATTCATTCACCTGTATTTCCTTGCATGCAACGGCCATTATGCTACCAGAGTAATAAGTTGGACCAATCATCAAGTAAGGAAGAAACACAATAATGGAATGAACAAGAGAAATATTAAATAAGGTGGGGTAACAGCAAAGTCCCAGGAACATTAGAAAAGAAAAGCAAAGACAACGAAAACCCCCCCTTACACCACCAATTAAATGCTAGGTTTTTCCAGGTTAAATAGGAATGGGAATTATCCCCAGGCTACCTTTAGGATCAACCTTTCCTGGTACCTGGCGCGGGGTACGAACCTCTGAAGGGAATTTAACCCTCCTAAAAACCCACAGGTTTTGAGATGCCTTGGGTGGGGTTCGAACTCTGGTTAGTGACGCACCACCATCACCACCAAGCCCGCGCGCTAACCCACTGTACTACCACGGACGTACTAAAAGTATAGCAACCTTAGTCCGATTTTTAAGAACCAGGTGATAGTCTCGTGGTGTTATCACGTGATGAGTTTATTGGACTTACCATCCACGACTATTTTACGCTATACCTGACGTCAACTCGGGTAGTACATTATTGTGGTTGCGGGACATTTTCGAGGGCATTACACAACATTCCTTTTTAGTTAGGCTAGTCCCTAGCCTCGTAAGGTCGTAAGGTATCGTAGCCTTTTTACCTTAGCCATCTCAATTCTTGGTATAGGGTTCGCGTGACGGGTGCTCCAGCACATAGCTACCAGGTCACGTTCCCTTACTGCCACTGTAAGGGGTCTAAATTGACTAGGCTGGATTTTGGCAATATTTACACCAAGACTTTTACTGTTCACTCACTTTAAGCCCAATAATGACCCAGTCAGTGTTGAGATTAGGTGAAATGTTCGGTATTATGTTATTATCTTGATTAAGATATCAGTTGACATATATTAAATTGTAATAACTAAAAAGAAATAATTAAAAAGGCCCAATGGTGTCTCATAGGTACGAGGGTCATTATTCTAACTTTACATTTAAATATAATTGTTTGGTATTGTTATATTAAGTTTAGAAAATGGGTGTCACAATCGAAGCAATGTTGTTTTGGAATTGGAATGAAATTTACTTGTTTTGGCCATTTAATCACTTCCAGGTGTATAAAGTTAATTGCAAAGCATAACTTTAACTTTGTGAATCTAGTATAATGCTGATATTTGGCCTAATAATTGCTTGAACCGAGTCTCTAGTGTGACACCCTGATTCTGAGGCCTTAGCGACAAGTGCCCACCTCAAGGGGGTTTGACAGGTGGAAATTTATGAGTCCTACCTCCAACTTAAAAACTATAGTCTTACCTAGGATATCGTAAGTAATAGTTAACATGTGTGTGCCTGAAATTCGTTGCATCATATAAAAGTAATTCAATTATCCTTTGAAAGTTTTATTAGACTCTAAGTAAGTTGAGGAGCTCATTTAATCAAGGTATGGTTATTGTTGTGACAAAGGACGCTGACCCCGAGTCCTACAGAGCCTAGAGCCGAGAGTGCTAGCGTCATTCTCTCCCAGTCGCCAGCCTCGGGCGGACTAAGGGGAAATATTTGGCTTAACTCAGTATAAATTTCCCTTTGTGTTGTGTTTAGATAAAACCTTCAGTTGAAGGTGAGTTGAAATGAATTGTGAAGTACTTAAGATAAGTTTGAGAACAAAATTTATGCCCAGTTTCTTATATGTAACTACGAAATTATACGACATCCTTTGTCTTGGTCGAAGGTGAAATTATTCACTCCGTCTGATAGTTACTCATTTAGATTTCAAATTCCATATTATTTTTCCTGCCAACCTTAGTATGTATTAAGATAATATGTTAATTGTATTATGTTAGTGTATACAAAGGAATACAAAGGAGAACAAACTGCAACAGACCTATTGGTCCTTACGGGGCAGTTTGGATGTCTAAAACTACTAATCTACTGACTACGAGGTAGAGAAAAGGATAGCAAAGAAGAAGGCTCCTCCCCACCCACCACTCCCTCCAGCTAATGCTGGCATGGAAACAGATAGGAAAAATACCATGCAGTATTGAAAAACTGACACGGAAATTCGGACAGGACAGGGAGAAAAAAGAAGTTGATTTGTAATCTAAGCTAACTCTACAGGTATTTACTACAATTCTGAAAGGGAACAGATGTATGATATGAATATACATTGCGGTATGCGTTGACATTTCGTTGCGCGTTATTCTGAAAGAAACTGTGTTAATCGGGGGTTATTTGCCATGTGTTTATCCAGATGGTTCTTAAATGTTTCGACAGTATTACAGTTTACAATGTTCGAGGGTAGTCTGTTCCAATTATTCACAACGCGGTTGAAGAAGAAATGCTTCGCCTCGTGAGAATGAAAACGCTTGCCTATAATCTTATAACCATTGTTTCTCGTGTTTGCTTGATTGATCGTAAATAATTCGCTTACATTTAGGTTGCTGAATCCCTTGAAGATTTTGAACACCTCTATTAGGTCACCTCTCATTCTGCGCTTTGTTAAGCTAAACAAATTTAGTTCTTTTAAGCGCTCTTCGTACGGTTTATTACGCAATCTAGGTATCATTTTAGTGACTCTGCGTTGCACCCTTTCAAGTTTATTTATGTCCTTTCGGTAGTACGGTGACCAGAATTGCACGCAGTATTCGAGATGGGGACGCACCAATGAGTTGAATAGAGTAAGTATGATTTTTTCTGATTTGAATTTGAATGTTCTGCCGATGAAACCCACCAATTTATTAGCAGTTTTTATTACCTCTGTACACTGTTTACTCGGCTTCAGGTCACTTGATATTATAACTCCCAGATCCTTTTCATTATTTGTATTTGATAGTTGAATGTTGTTCATTGAGTAATCTTTTTTAGCGTTGTTACTACCGATGTGTAATACTTTGCATTTTTCTATGTTGAATTTCATTTGCCATTTTTCTGCCCAGTTTTCTAAAGTGTCTAGGTCACCTTGTAGTTTTTGCCAATGTACTGTTGAGGTTACTTTATTAGTAATTTTTGTATCGTCAGCAAATTTCGAAATTTTGCATTCTATTCCTTCGTCTAAGTCGTTTATGTAAATTATAAAAAGAATAGGACCTAATACCGAACCCTGGGGAACGCCACTATTTACTTTGCACCAATCTGATTCTTCACCATTTATTACAACTCGTTGTTTACGGTCTGAGAGCCAATTTTCGAGCCATTTCAGAGTTTTTCCTGTTATGCCATGAGCTTTTATTTTGTCAATTAGTCTCTTGTGGGGTACGGTATCGAAAGCTTTTTGAAAATCGAGATATATTATATCAACTGCTCTATCCTTATCATATGATTTGTAAACATCATTGAAGAAGTCGAGTAAGTTTGTTAAGCATGAACGTTTATTTCTAAAACCGTGCTGAGAATCTTTTATTAAATTATTTTCTTCCAAATGTTTTACTATTTTGTCCCTTATAATGGTTTCCATTAATTTGCCCGTTACCGATGTTAAGCTAATTGGTCGATAATTGCCGGGAGAGGACTTATTTCCTTTTTTGTATATGGGTGTCACGTTAGCTAGTTTACATTCGTTTGGAACTATCCCAACATTCAATGATTTGTTGAACAGATTTGCGAGTGGGTTTAATAATTCGTGTTTTGCTTCTTTTAGAATCCTTGGGGATATTTTATCAGGGCCTGGGGTTTTATTAACTTTCAAATTGTTGATTGCGAACAGGATATCGTCTTCATAAATCGTAAAGTTTTCGAGCTCAGTGCCATTTGATTGATTCGTAGGGGTAGGTCGGTTACCGGTAGTATCTTCCGACGTGAAAACTGATGCAAAATAGTTATTTAGGATATTCGCCATTTGTACTTTGTTATCTGTATGATCTCCATTTTCCGCAACAAGTGGGCCTATTGTTGAAGTTACCGTTTTTCTGTTTCTTATATAGCTGTAAAATTCTTTCGGATTGGACTTGCTGGAGCTGGCAATATGAAGTTCCAGATTCTTCTTACTTCCTTTGATGAGATTTTTGGTTGTTCGACGCAGTCTATCGTGTTCTAATTTATCGCTATTATTCTGAGTTGCCTTATATTTTTGGTATGCCTGCTTTTTTACTAAGAGGATGTTTTTTATTTCATTATTCCACCATTTTGGCTTATATTTGCCTGCTGGGCGCCGGTTTCGTAGAGGGATGCTTGTATTTATTGCTTTGTTAAGTTATTAGATAATATGTTCCATAATCGATTTACATCGTGAGTTTCAGTCATTTCACTCCAGTCAGTATTGGCAAGATGCCTTCTAAGTTTGTTAAAGTCGGCCCTTCGATAATCTGGTACTTTTTCCGTGCTCACGTTTTCTTTGTCATTATTTACTTTAATGTTAAAGGACACTATCCTATGGTCACTAGAGCTAAATTCCGGTCCGATTTTAACGCTATTTACCAGTCTTTCATTTGTCGTTAGAATAATATCCAGAATGTTATTTCCCCTCGTTGGGTGTTCTACGTGTTGATAAAGGGCACTTTCCTGAAGATTAGCATATAGATCTTGTCCCGCGTGAGCATTTACAATTTATGAGCTGAGAGTGTGGTTTACGCCATACATATCACGTATATCTTGTACGTATAGCACTGTCACGCTATAATACAGACTTGTACGTATGTATACGTGCCATATATCAAAATATATACCGCATATAAACCAATTCATGCGATATTTACGCACATTATCAATGAGTTTCTATGCGTGAACCAAGGTGTGAGTGAGTTGTGGTGGGAATGAAAGGGAGAGTGGGTGTGTTACGCCATAAATATCACGTCAATCTTGTATTTAGAGCACTCTCATGCTATAATAAAGACGTGTACATATGTAGGCGTCCCATATAACAAGGAATATACCGCATATAGCCCAATTGATGCGATATTTACGCAAATTGTGAATGTGTTTCTAGCAGACGGAAGCCTGAAAGGGGGGGTTGGGGGGGGGGGGGGGGGAAGGGAGGCATGCAGGGGTGCAGTGAGTGAGTGAGTCGTGGAGAGATGGAAGTCAGGCAGATCTCTAGATATTGTGGAGGCGCCCCAGGCGTATTGATGTTTGGTATTTTGACCCTTATGTCTACCAGATGGCTGGTGTTCGTTGCCATCAACAGGTCTACAAACATGAGTCAGGAATGGAGAGAGAGAGAGAGAGAGAGAGAGAGAGAGAGAGAGAGAGAGAAACTGAGACATGCGTATGTCGTACATCTAAATGGACTTCAGAATTGCATTTTTATGCAAGCAGACATTGCATTTTAGACACATGTGAAGTACCACAGAAACATGTAGGCCATTGACTGTAAATAAAGTACTATATTTATAGACCACCAGCGACGGTGCTGAGTCAACACAGGCAGATTGCCTGTTGTGATAGAGGGCTAATATAGACTGGTGTCTCCTTACACCTGCGAAAGGGTAGATTGCCACCAGAGAAACGTTTACTTATTTATTTCGAAGTAATATGCAATCTAAATGTATATTCGAGACCTACTGCAATTATTTGTATGACAGTCATGACTATGTATAATCCAATATACGCGCGTAGGCGAGACATAAGAAAGCTGGTTGAGCAATTTTCGACACCCACACAGTTATTATTCATTTTTATTTACAATATTATACAATACAAATGTATTTGTGAAGAGTATTTTATCCATTATTGTATTTATACCAATTTTGTTCCCAGACAGAGCTGCTGTAGCTGGAGAATCAAGGAGCGGCAAGGGTCACCTCGTGACCGCTGACCGTGTGAAATGAGTGGAGTCACACTGAGAGAGGCCCTTTTGCTGAGTGTTTGGGCAATTTTTGACAGAATAAAGTTATATAATTACTAATTCTTGACAGAGACAAACTATTATAAACCTTGGCATGATATAATTGATAATCCCATCAATTTACAAACGTAAATTGGTGGGATAATTCATTTTTTTTTGTATATTGTCATTTCGATTGTACACACGAAGTTTTGAGTGATATTTGGTATGAGCTCCTGTGGCATGGTTGGTAAGGTCGCGGACTGGAAAACTCAAAGTGTCGTAGGGTAGTGGGATCGAATCCAGGAGGGGGTTATGGGGAAGGTTTTATATTGTCTAGAAAAATTTTTATAAATTTTTTTTTTTTACAAGATCATGCCATTGTATTCAAACAATATGAAATATTCATAGAATATATCATATTGTAAGAATACAATGACATGACCTTGTTTTCTTTTTTCTTTTTTTATTGTTTTATTTTATTATCATAGTAGGTTTGACATGATTTATTGAAACATATTTATTTTTGTACAATTCATTTGAGGTAAGAAAATAATTATATACACATTACTTAGGCTAATAACAAACATATATATTGATATACTAAAAAAATAAGGCATATTACATGTAAATCTTTGAAACTTATAAACTAAATAATGAAACATACAATTATATAATGTAAAAGCTATATCACAGGGACATCTTTGGAACTTATACATTATATAATATATATGTTACATTATGAGGTAGCGTGATCAATTAGGTCAGGTCAGGTAAGGTAGGGCGCGAGTCCAGGGCAGGGCAGGGCAGGAGGCGAGTCCAGGGCAGGGCACGGGGCGAGTCCAGGGCAGGGCAGGGCAGGGCAGGGGCCGACACTCAGTAGTTCTTGAAGGTGTGGTAGTCCCTGAAGCAGTCACCCAGGCAGAGTGCAACTTTGCACTCGGCGCACATTGAGGTGACTCTTTTGGTCACATGGGGTTTCCTCACACTGGAGCTGCAGACGGTGCACTGCACCTGCCTGTGACGAGTGCCAATCAGCTCGGTGTTGGTTGTGTAGTGTCTTTCGACACCCAGCTGGATGCGGTCAGGAACGTGATCCCCACGCCATGCCGTACGTCTGTGAGTGGTGGTGGCATACTTCTCCAGGAGTTGGTAGGAGACGTTGTACACGAACTCCCGGAATTTCAGCTTCTGGTTTGGGGCCATATCCTTCTTCACCAACCACAAGTTGTAGGCGTTCAGCATCGTTATGTCAACTAGGTGGAGGAAGAGCTTGTGATACCACTTCACAGTCTTCCTCAGACACTCAACACCTGACAGCTGACAGTCAGACTTGTCCACCAGGCGCATGTTTTTTGGTGTAGTCCACTACCATGTCGGGCTTGTAGATTGTCTTCCTGGTTCGGTAGTGGATTTTGCCAGAATCCACCTGGGCACCTGTGTGGACGGTGGAAAGCAGGTGGACGTCTCGCTTATCCTTCCACTTCAGGGCTATCAGTTTCCCACACTTCTCGAGCTGCTTGTATTTCTGCCCCTTTCGTCGCCTTCTTCGCACATGCCTCTCGCGGTGTTCCTTGGCCAGGTCGTCTTCTGAAGGTGTGTCACTGGAGGAGGCATCTGTGAGAGGAATGACATCACCTGTGAACTTTGGCATAAACTTTCTTGTCTTTCTGACAGTCCCACATGACCCCGTTTGGTTGTCATAAAGAAACTGGCAGAGAGCAGGAGAAGTATACCAGTTGTCAGTGTAGATGATGTGGCCTTTGCCCAGGTAAGGTGCCAACATTTTCCTGACGATGGCACCTGACATGCCCATGGGGTCATTGGCAGCGGCTTTCGGTATGTCAATGTCAGTGCCTGTATACACGATCATGTCAAGCACTATTCCAGTTTCACAGTCGCACAACACGAAGAGCTTGATTCCGAACCTATGCCTCTTCAAGGGGATATACTGCTTGAAAACAAGACGTCCTTTGAAGAGCACGAGCGACTCATCAATCACCAAATTGAGGAAGGGGTAAACCTATACCTCTCCAACAACATGGTGAACACATCCCGAACTTTCCATATCCTGTCAATCCTGTTAGGATTTTCGTTGTCTGCAAAGTGCATAAATCTTAGCAGCAACAAAAATCTGTCACGAGTCATGAACTTATTGAAAGTTGGGGTGGCGATGAGAGGGTCGTGCTTCCAGTAGTGTTGCAACACATGCTTCTTGATCAGAGGCATGAGGAACAACAAGGCAAAGAACGTCAGAAATTCTGCCACAGTCGTATCCACCCAGCCTCGTATTCTCGCTTTTGGAGAAAGGACGTCCAATCTGCCAAACACCCACCTGTAGTAGGCGTTTGTTTGGGCAACGATGTACGTCATTACCTCCATGTCGAAAAAAGCGAGGAAGAAGTCGCTTTCGTTCGCTTGATCATCACAGGGCCAGTTGTCAGTTGTTCCTGACGTCCCAGGATTGAACTGGGGCACGTCAGGTACAATTGACCCCGTCAGACCAATCGAACGAAGGCATGCCAGGGATCGGAATGTCGTCTGCGTCTTCTTCTGCGTCTGAAATATCGCTTCCATGGTCGCGATACAGCACTTCATCATCATTACCCTCCTCTTCACTCGACAGACGATGCCCTTCCTCGTTTTCGTCACCGACGTCGGACTCACTCCCACTGTCCACTCCCAAATCCCCCCACCCTTGGTCCCGTGCTAGGGCTTCGTCGTCGAAACCCGGGCTGCCAATGTCCTGCGAATCACCATCAAACAGCAGGGCGGCATACTTAGATGGTGTAAGATTTTCCCGGGTCACTTTGGCACGTGCGGGAGTCTTATGGACAGGGACAGCAGAGGTGGTGGCAGGGGCGGCGGCAGAGGTGGTGGCAGGGGCGGCGGCAGGGGCGGCGGCGGCGGCGGCAGGGGCGGCGGCGGCAGGGGCAGCAGTGGTGCGTGGCCTTGATGGCAAGATGATGGTGGTGCCTGTCGCCCTTCTCTCTGTTCCTTGGGCAGGGGCGGCAGGGGCGGCAGGGGCAGCAGGGGCGGCAGGGGCGGCAGGGGCAGCAGGGGCGGCAGGGGCGGCAGGGGCAGCAGGGCCGGCAGGGACACCAGGGCCAGCAGTCGCTTTCCCAGTCGCTTTCCCTCTCCCTTTCCCCTTCCCCTTCCCTGTTCCTTGGGCAGGGGCGGCAGGGGCGGCAGGGGCAACACCAGGGCCAGCAGTCGCTTTCCCAGTCGCTTTCCCTCTCCCTTTCCCCTTCCCCTTCCCTGTTCCTTGGGCAGGGGCGGCAGGGGCGGCAGGGGCAGCAGGGGCGGCAGGGGCGGCAGGGGCGGCAGGGGCAGCAGGGGCAGCTGGGCCAGGGGCGGCTGGTGGTGGTGGTGGTGGTAGGGGCACTGTGGCTGGCGTACGGGTTCTCTTCCCTACGCCCGTGCCTTTAATTTTTCCTGCCCCCGCAGGTAATGCAGCCCTAGGGCGGCCTCCTGCGTCGCTGGTACCGGTGGCAGGGGTGGCAGGGGTGGCAGTGGTGGCAGTGGTGGTGGTAGTGGTTGTTGCAGTGGCCTGGGTCGTGGTGGCAGTGTCCCGAAAGACCAATGACCTCTGTGCCATTGCCCTGCTTGCACGTGTTTTACGTGCTTTTGGTGCTGGTGATTCGTCCTCTGAGCTGTAGGGCGTGTCGTACTGGTAGCTAGGGTCTTTGGCAGCCACCCTCTGCCTTCCACGGCGGCTAACACCACCAGAAGGAGGGCTGGTTGTGTCATCAGGGAGCGAGCGTGAGGGACGTGTAGGCTCCATGACTAGTGCGTGGTTACTGGCGCGGTGGTGCTTGCACGAGTGCGGGGCGAGCGTTTGGCGGGGTGGTATCGAGAGTTGACATGTAGTACAATACCCACACCAATTTTCAGCCGCCTGGCTATAAACGCGCGGTTTTGGTACGTGTTCAAAGTCTCTGCTCTTAAGAGTCTACCCGCAGTGCGCCGGGGGAACTCTTAAGAGTCTACCCGCAGCTCCCGGGTTAATGGTTCGCCCCATGTTGTGACTGGCAGATTGAAATCGCCAAATATTACTGCTTCTTCCTGACAACTTATTTCCGCTATTTGATCATAGAGTTTCTCGTCAGTATCGGGTGATTGTGCAGGAGGTCGATAAATGAGGCCAATTATTATCTTGCTTGCTTGATTATTTATTTGAACGTAACTAGTATCAATATTATTTATGGCAGGTTTGGTTAACCTCGATTGGGTGAAGATTACTTTTAACATATAGCAGAACCCCACCTCCCATTCTATGGGATCTTTCGCAGCTGAAGGGAGTATAACCTGGTAATGCGTATTCCGCCAAAAAAACACGCTTTTCCGTGTTGATCCAAGATTCTGAAACACCGATTATATCACATTCCTCCATACATGCAAGTGCTTCCAGGTCTTCGAATTTATTGCGTAAGCTGCGTGCATTAACGTAGCAGGCCGTGATATTATTTTGGATAGAGTTTACATTTGATATGGGGTAGTTTATGTCGCTGCTACTGCCCCTGCTCGGTTGTCGTTTTTTGATCTGAAAGTGCAGACTGCATCATGTAGGAGTCTGCCTAGGCGTGCTCCTCCGACTGAATTCAAATGGCAGCCATCATCCTGAAAGAGAATGTGTTGATTGTAGAAATGGTCCCAGAGATTGAGATATTCGACATCTTCCTGTGAGCAGAGGGATTTAAGTCTGTTATTAGTACTGAACGCCTTATCGTAGAAACCGGTCTCTGCATCGATCTTGGGAAGAATGCCTGAAATGATTATGTTACATGACTTACTCTTGTAACGCTGGATTGCCTTACGGTATTTTTCCATTAGTTCCTCTGATCTGGTGCGCATTACATCGTTCGACCCTGCGTGAATCACGAACAGGGTGTTCTCGTCAGCGTTGATGATGACATCGTCGAAGGCTGCTGTGATGTCGTCCAAACCTGCACCCGGTATGCAAAAACGCTTTCTGTGGTTTGGGACTCTTCCACAGAACTCTTCAAGTTGTCCTCTTAAGATGGAGTCTCCATGTAGTATTATCACAGCAATAAGATCCCGTATGTCGAGTTCAATATCATGTATGTAACTTAATGTAAGCCCACATTCCTGAGTCGTGTGTGTGTATACACTCCGTTTTCTATTTTAAACCATTTTATTTTTGAGGGTCAACTAAGTAAATTATATCTATCTCCAACCCTCCGTTTTCTATTTGGACCAATTTTCTTTATATATTTTTGAGGGTCAACTAAGTAAATTTTATCTGTAACCCAATAATGTACATCCTCCTTTTGTTGTTTCTTAATTGATACATTTGACCACTTTTGTAATGTTGATATGAATTAAGATATAGAATTTTGTCAGTTTTATTAATGGTAATGTTAATACCAGGTCCCAGGTCAGGAGCGAAGTCCAGGGAGAAGTACCAGGTGCTGAGTCCTATGTCCACCCCAGTGGACATGACTGAGTGGCTGTACTGAGGCAGGATGCTGTTGGTGTTATTGAGCCTTGAGCTAACCTTCACCCCATTGTGAGCTGTTGTACGCCTTATGAACCTAGTGACCGAGTGTGTGTTCACTAGGGTAGTGGCCTTGGGGTCACCTGTTGAAGGGTTTTAGTTAACTTTGATGTGGTGATAAGAAGTAGTTCATTGCGCCAATAATTCCGATATATTCCGTGGTTGACTAAAGTAATAATCGTATTGATTTATGTATCACAGTGAAAAGTGTATTTCTCTTTACAGTGTTTTAATATAGTTAAGAATACCAAACGGTATATTGTGTTTTTATTTATCCTGTGTCATTTAGACCATTTGCATTCATTCACCTGTATTTCCTTGCATGCAACGGCCATTATGCTACCAGAGTAATAAGTTGGACCAATCATCAAGTAAGGAAGAAACACAATAATGGAATGAACAGAGAAATAATAAATAAGGTGGGGGTAACAGCAAAGTTCCAGGAACATTAGAAAAGAAAAGCAAAGACAACGAAAACCCCCCCTTACACCACCAATGAAATGCTAGGTTTTCCAGGTTAAATAGGAATGGAAATTATCCCTAGACTACCTTTAGGATCAACCTTTCCTGGTACCTGGCGCGGGGTACGAACCTCTGAAGGGAATTTAACCCTCCTAAAAACCCACAGGTTTTGAGATGCCTTGGGTGGGGTTCGAACTCTGGTTAGTGACGCACCACCATCACCACCAAGCCCGCGCGCTAACCCACTGTACTACCACGGACGTACTAAAAGTATAGCAACCTTAGTCCGATTTTTAAGAACCAGGTGATAGTCTCGTGGTGTTATCACGTGATGAGTTTATTGGACTTACCATCCACGACTATTTTACGCTATACCTGACGTCAACTCGGGTAGTACATTATTGTGGTTGCGGGACATTTTCGAGGGCATTACACCACATTCCTTTTTAGTTAGGCTAGTCCCTAGCCTCGTAAGGTCGTAAGGTATCGTAGCCTTTTTACCTTAGTCATCTCAATTCTTGGTATAGGGTTCGCGTGACGGGTGCTCCAGCACATAGCTACCAGGTCACGTTCCCTTACTGCCACTGTAAGGGGTCTAAATTGACTAGGCTGGATTTTGGCAATATTTACACCAAGACTTTTACTGTTCACTCACTTTAAGCCCAATAATGACCCAGTCAGTGTTGAGATTAGGTGAAATGTTCGGTATTATGTTATTATCGTGATTAAGATATCAGTTGACATATATTAAATTGTAATAACTAAAAAGAAATAATTAAAAAGGCCCAATGGTGTCTCATAGGTACGAGGGTCATTATTCTAACTTTACATTTAAATATAATTGTTTGGTATTGTTATATTAAGTTTAGAAAAGGGGTGTCACAATCGAAGCAATGTTGTCTTGGAATTGGAATGAAATTTACTTGTTTTGGCCATTTAATCACTTCCAGGTGTATAAAGTTAATTGCAAAGCATAACTTTAACTTTGTGAATCTAGTATAATGCTGATATTTGGCCTAATAATTGCTTGAACCGAGTCTCTAGTGTGACACCCTGATTCTGAGGCCTTAGCGACAAGTGCCCACCTCAAGGGGGTTTGACCGGTGGAAATTTATGAGTCCTACCTCCAACTTAAAAACTATAGTCTTACCTAGGATATCGTAAGTAATAGTTAACATGTGTGTGCCTGAAATTCGTTGCATCATATAAAAGTAATTCAATTATCCTTTGAAAGTTTTATTAGACTCTAAGTAAGTTGAGGAGCTCATTTAATCAAGGTATGGTTATAGTTGTGACAAAGGACGCTGACCCCGAGTCCTACAGAGCCTAGAGCCGAGAGTGCCAGCGTCATTCTCTCCCAGTCGCCAGCCTCGGGCGGACTAAGGGGAAATATTTTTGGCTTAACTCAGTATAAATTTCCCTTTGTGTTGTGTTTAGATAAAACCTTCAGTTGAAGGTGAGTTGAAATGAATTGTGAAGTACTTAAGATAAGTTTGAGAATTTTTTTTATGCCCAGTTTCTTATATGTAACTACGAAATTATACGACATCCTTTGTCTTGGTCGAAGGTGAAATTATTCACTCCGTCTGATAGTTACTCATTTAGATTTCAAATTCCATATTATTTTTCCTGCCAACCTTAGTATGTATTAAGATAATATGTTAATTGTATTATGTTAGTGTAGTATTATCACAGCAATAAGATCCCGTATGTCGAGTTCAATATCATGTATGTAACTTAATGTAAGCCCACATTCCTGAGTCGTGTGTGTGTATACACTCCGTTTTCTATTTTAAACCATTTTATTTTTGAGGGTCAACTAAGTAAATTATATCTATCTCCAACCCTCCGTTTTCTATTTGGACCAATTTTCTTTATATATTTTTGAGGGTCAACTAAGTAAATTTTATCTGTAACCCAATAATGTACATCCTCCTTTTGTTGTTTCTTAATTGATACATTTGACCACTTTTGTAATGTTGATATGAATTAAGATATTGAATTTTGTCAGTTTTATTAATGGTAATGTTAATACCAGGTCCCAGGTCAGGAGCGAAGTCCAGGGAGAAGTACCAGGTGCAGAGTCCTATGTCCACCCCAGTGGACATGACCGAGTGGCTGTACTGAGGCAGGATGCTGTTGGTGTTATTGAGCCTTGAGCTAACCTTCACCCCATTGTGAGCTGTTGTACGCCTTATGAACCTAGTGACCGAGTGTGTGTTCACTAGGGTAGTGGCCTTGGGGTCACCTGTTGAAGGGTTTTAGTTAACTTTGATGTGGTGATAAGAAGTAGTTCATTGCGCCAATAATACCGATATATTCCGTGGTTGACTAAAGTAATAATCGTATTGATTTGTGTATCACAGTGAAAAGTGTATTTCTCTTTACAGTGTTTTAATATAGTTAAGAATACCAAACGGTATATTGTGTTTTTATTTATCCTGTGTCATTTAGACCATTTGCATTCATTCACCTGTATTTCCTTGCATGCAACGGCCATTATGCTACCAGAGTAATAAGTTGGACCAATCATCAAGTAAGGAAGAAACACAATAATGGAATGAACAGAGAAATAATAAATAAGGTGGGGGTAACAGCAAAGTTCCAGGAACATTAGAAAAGAAAAGCAAAGACAACGAAAACCCCCCCTTACACCACCAATGAAATGCTAGGTTTTTCCAGGTTAAATAGGAATGGGAATTATCCCCAGGCTACCTTTAGGATCAACCTTTCCTGGTACCTGGCGCGGGGTACGAACCTCTGAAGGGAATTTAACCCTCCTAAAAACCCACAGGTTTTGAGATGCCTTGGGTAGGGTTCGAACCCTGGTTAGTGACGCACCACCATCACCACCAAGCCCGCGCGCTAACCCACTGTACTACCACGGACGTACTAAAAGTATAGCAACCTTAGTCCGATTTTTAAGAACCAGGTGATAGTCTCGTGGTGTTATCACGTGATGAGTTTATTGGACTTTCCATCCACGACTATTTTACGCTATACCTGACGTCAACTCGGGTAGTACATTATTGTGGTTGCGGGACATTTTCGAGGGCATTACACCGGTGTAATGCCCCAGTCCAACATAACCTTTAACCAGACCGAGACTGACACCAAGAAAATTCCCCAAATTCGTCCTGTTAACAACCTCAAATCAATACATCAGTCCTCTACTAATAACCCCTGTTCTACACCTAACTCTTCCCCCACCAACCCGCCGCAGTCCCCCCAACAAATCCCGTTTCCTAACTCGCTCACCTCTCCCCACCCTGACCCTCCCACACGCGCCGTTAATCCTCCCCTCACACGTGACGACCTAGGGACCCAACCATGTTCCCCCCCTTCCCCCAGGAATGCTCAGCTATTTCCCCACCAACAAAATTTCCCTTGTGACAGTTTTCCGTCAGTAGCTCCCTTCCACCCCCCCCCACAATTCACACCCCTAATAAACTTCAAAACCCCACACTTGACTCACCCCCTCATGACAGACAAACCCACCAATCCCATATAACCTCTAAACAAACCGTCACTGCCACCGACACACCCCACCACTCTGATCTTCCCACATGCGCCGTTAATCCTCCCCTCACGCGTGACGACCTAGGGACCCAACCATGTTCCCCCCTCCCCCCAGAAATGCTCAGCTATTCCCCCACCAACAAAATTTCCCTTGTGACAGTTTTCCGTCAGTAGCTCCCTTCCACCCCCCCACAATTCACACCCCTAATAAACTTCAAAACCCCACACTTGACTCACCCCCTCATGACAGACAAACCCACCAACCCCAGATAACCTCTAAACAAACCGTCACTGCCACCGACACACCCCACCACTCTGATCCTCCCACACGCGCCGTTAATCCCCCCCTCACGCATGACCCCCACCAAAGTGATTTCCCCCCCCTCATGCATACCGAACACCTGCTCACCAGTCGGTCCCCCATCATCATGAGCCCAGCTAAACTTTCAACCTCCACCAAATCCCACCGCTGCCACCAATGAAATGCTACGTTTTTCCAGGTTAAATAGGAATGGGAATTATCCCCAGGCTACCTTTAGGATCAACCTTTCCTGGTACCTGGCGCGGGGTACGAACCTCTGAAGGGAATTTAACCCTCCTAAAAACCCACAGGTTTTGAGATGCCTTTGGGTAGGGTTCGAACCCTGGTTAGTGACGCACCACCATCACCACCAAGCCCGCGCGCTAACCCACTGTACTACCACGGACGTACTAAAAGTATAGCAACCTTAGTCCGATTTTTAAGAACCAGGTGATAGTCTCGTGGTGTTATCACGTGATGAGTTTATTGGACTTACCATCCACGACTATTTTACGCTATACCTGACGTCAACTCGGGTAGTACATTATTGTGGTTGCGGGACATTTTCGAGGGCATTACATCTACAAAACACTAAATGGCATAATACTCTCCAATACAATCACATGCTGCCATCACAACAACAGACACCATACCTTCAAACAAACAACAAGCAATCATTCTCATCAATCATTTTTTCAAGAGTCAGCCACGCTACCCTCCTCACACCACCCCATCACTCTCCTTTGCATCCCCTCAAAAGTTACCGAACATCTCATATTACAAGTAACCACACCTCACATTCTCCTAGCTACATCACAACACGGCTTTAGGCCACTACACTCCACTAACACCCTTCTTACAGACCTTACGCAAAAGGTTTTTGAGGGCATCAATTCAGCTAGGCCACTACTAAGACTACTAAGTTAGCACGGCTTAAGGTCTTTAACAAACTCTCAAGTCTTGTCAGGTGATCTTCCCAGGTATCACTGTAAACAATTAAGTCATCTATATATGCCACACAACCTTCGAGACCCTTGGTTATCTCGTTCATGATACCTACAAGTCTGTGTTCTCTATATGGGTCCAGCACATTACCTAATTCATTCAACCTTTCATTGACTAAGGCAATGGATTTGAACTCACGCAAGTATGACTCCTTGCTTGAACCCATCTCCTTTTTTCGGAGGAAGCAATACTTGGCTATGTGGCCTGGTTTACCACAATAGTTACATTTAATCTGACACTTATAGCTTTTATCTGAATTGGAAGATTTATTACTTGATGTAGGCTGTTGCATCCCTTCAGAGGATGTGTGAGTGACATTAGTGGGGTTCTTATCATAGTTTTTTACATTAGATTTTTTGGTAGGATTGCTTCCTTCCTTCTTAACTCTATGCTCAGGTCCTGCTACAGATATCTTGTGGGTTAATGAGTATTTGTCTGCTGTGATGGCTGCATTCTCAGGGTCAAAGATATTGTTATCAGCTAAATGAACTTTAATTTCCTTGGGAATTGTAAGACAGAAGTTTTCAAATAGCATAAGATCATAAAGAGCCTGGTAATCTTCACCAGTCTGAGTGGAATACAACCATCTGTCCAGAGCCTTGCGCATGCCATGTAAATGTTGTGAGAAAGTTACATTAGGGGCTTTTGTACAATAACGAAACCTAACTCTGTAGGCTTCTGGGACTAACTCATACGCACGCAATATACTCTCTTTAACAGTGGCATAGTCACGGCTCTATTAATTTGTTAATGAAGTAAAAACCTCTAGTGCCCTGCCCTTTAACACGCTGTGCAGCAGCATGGTCAATTTGTCCTCTGGCCAAGCAAGATTCTCGGCCACCCTTTCAAAGGACAAAAAGTATCCCGTGGGATCTTCCTCATTAAATGCTGGGACCATGTGTACATGTTTTGTTACATCAAAGGCAGGCCTACGGTTATCAAGGGGCATATGATCATTAGGCGGAACATGCTCACGCTCCACTTGGACTCTCTCTATCTTTATTTGGTTCCTCTCTCTCTCACTTTCACGCTCCTTTTCTAACCTCATTCTCTCTCTTTGATCTTCGCATTGCATTCTCTCTCTTTCAACCTCAAGTTGCATTCTAGCTAGTTCGAGTCTCGTGGCATCACTCATAGAACTGCCACCAGAATGAGCGCTAGAAATGCTTATGGCACTCCTTAGAGTTCTCGGACTTATCGGACTTCTTGGGCTCCTCGGGCTTGTTGGGCCCCTAGGAACTCCCACTACTCTCTCTAGTGGGAGGCAAGTGAAGACTGAACCCACTAAAGTCTGGTGAAGCCGAAACGTACATTTTGCTGAGGACCTTCGCTAGAATCTTTTCTTCAGAGTCCTCGGACTCTAACTCAACATATATAAACCTAGCTAGAATACGTAACTCTCCATCAGTGAGAGCTCGGACCGACTCGGGTGAGTGTGTGAGCAGGAAAGCTCCTACACTATTTTCAGTAATAGTCGGCATGGTGGCGGCAAAGGCAAAAATACGTGGGCAGCAGACAAAATATCAGGCAGAGAACTAGCTTATTCAATCACACAACAAAATTATGGCATGGCATGATAAATTGCAGGTGATCTCTTTAAAATAACATTCTAACCATGACTCATGAATCATGAATCCTCCATATGACATAAGGTGTGATTTATACAAAATTGGGATCCTGGCATAAGGTTGCCAAAACAAAATGGGAACCCTCCGGTCACTATTTTGATATATCGACTGATATATCTCTTCAGAACTCATACAAAGTCTAAATAGACCTCGGACACAACAACGCGAATCTGACTACTTCAGAAGACAGGTAGGGTTACTATCCCAATTCAGGTAAATCTACACTGCTATCACATGGAAGGAAATCATATTGATACAGCGTCAATGGATTCATATCATATTATAATTCACTTCTGTCACTGTACAATAGCCTACTGTGAAGTAAATTATATAAGCACTCCTCAAGACGAAATGAATTAGGCTAAGCAGACTTCTCAAAAATATCAGAAGTGAACTTGATTAACTATCAAAGAAACACATTGATAAATTACTCCTATAAAGTATCAAGACTCCTCACTTAAGCAGGCAATAATAAATACAGTGAATTTGATTGAGAATTAAAGGAACATTTTGACTCAAATGACTCATCAAATATCGGGTGCTTAACCCAGCAAGTGCGGCAAGACTTATATAAGGCCTACCGGTGGGCTGCGGGAAGCCTTATATAATCCAAGGCCTAAACAAAAAACATTTAAATCAGCCCAGTATCAATTTTTTTCAATTTTTTATTTTGTTTTTATTGCCCCTTGGCCATGCCAAATATTACTCCTCCACATCCCCTCCTTCCACCCTCCCCCCCCCCCCCCCTTTCAATTATCACCTATTCTCCCTGTTATTCTCTTATTCTTAGGTATATATTTGTGCTAACATTAGCGAGTTGCTAGCAGGGCGTGGTCATCTGTGTTACCAAGCGTGGGAAAGAGCGAGAGAGAGACTACCACGCAACAGTGTCTCTCCGGCTGGCTGGCTGGCAGGCTGCCTCAGCCATAAGTTATGTAACTCCCGGCCTCTATCGCCGATTTTGACCATCCAAACGCTGTTTCCACTTGTTTTATTGCTGTAACAGGTTAATACCTTTATAATCAACGTAAAATAGGCGCATATGGATAAGTATTAATGATATTTATGGTACGATGACGATTTGAGTTTAGGAAACAGTCTAAATACCTCCGCACAGGGAGGGGTGGCCAATACCCCACCTACGCAGCGGAGAGGTTAATTAAGCCAACAAAATATAAATGTCCCACTGGGACATAGTCAAAACAATATGGGAAATATAAATGTCCCACTGGGATATCGTCAAAACATTATGGGATATCTGTATGACAATGTCAACCCAGGTGATTCTTAATGTGCAAATAATATGCTACCGAAAATCATTAATCAAGCATTCTTTAAGCAAGCTATTTCACTGGAATGTTAAATCACACAAATACCCTATATGAAAATCCTAACAAATGCACACATATGAAATATATACTCCAGTTCATCAGAGATACAATATACAATTATATCCTTGATCAAAAGGTCAATCAACACACATAAATATAAATCAATACAAGAGATCACTGCAAAAATGTATATATTGAGAATAGCAAGGCTCCGTATCAACACACAAATACTCACACACACAATCATGTCTGTAGTTCAAGATGCCAGGAGCAGCCCTCCTCTGCCATCAGCTGTCACCACTCGTCTCTGTCTGAGGGACCACGTACACACGCACACACACACGCCTGCTACACCAGCAGTCGCCCTCAACCTGCCACACCTAGGCCTCATCTTCCCCCTTGTGGGTGCCGGCGAGGGAGTATATATACAGGCGGGGCCTTATGCTCACTGAGGGGCACTCCTCACATTCAAAATGTCCAAGATGACAAAACACAGTTATTGGTCCCATATATACATTAGACTGCAGTGCTTCTTAACCTTTTCCGACATCAGCACCCCCTGTAGTAAGGTTTCACAGTTCAGCACCCCCTTACATCTGGTTACTGGAGTCACATTTGCTACACTAATAATATTATAAGGATAAAGTAAACATAAATGAAGTATTGCTTAACAATTTATTTTGCTCATTCTCCAATAATGATACATTAAAGATGTGAATACAAAGCAAATCCGATATGAAAAAGAGAAAAGGCAAAAATTTAAGAGTATGGATAATCTCCTTCAGATATAGAAAATGGGACATTCAGAGTGCTCTCATCAATGTGATTTTTGTTGTTGCTTTTGTGCGACTAATTTCCCAAATTGAGGCTTAAGGCTGGTTCACACATAGCCGAGTCGGTGTGCGAGTCCAACACGAGTGATGAAATTTTGCTATTCGGCAATGACTCGTCGATACTCCTCAACACTCGTGTAGACTCGTGCTACACTCGTGTATACTCTTTGTTTACTCGACACACTCGTGGGTACTCGCCACGGGGTCCAAAAATGTCATGCATGCATGACATTTTTGGGCCACGTGGCGAGTACCCACGATTGAGGCCTAAATACGTGTAGACTCGTGTACATACGTGTTAACTCGTGTTTGACTCTGATTAACTCTTCATTATTCGTGTTAACTCGTGTTGACTCGTGTAAACCCGTGTAACACTCTTTGGTGATGCGTCGCTTTTCGTCCTCATTTCGACGTTGACGAATCAACACGTGTCTACACGTAACAAAACGTATGTAACACACATGCAACACGTAACAACAAGAGTACAAAGCACGAATGTGAGTGCCAAAATTTGGTGACCCCATGATGCAAGAGTTTACACGATTCAAACACGAGTAAAAACACGAGTAAACAAGAGTATACACAAACCACTGAGAAAAAAAACGAGTGTAACACGAAAAAACGAGAGTATCATTTGAAATACCGTTATTTCAAAAATGTAGGACGAATCAACGAGAGTTTACACGAGTTTACACGGATGTAACGCGAGTCAACACGTGTACAACAGAGATCTAACGAGAGTCAACGCGTACCTACACGCAGCTACACGAGTCGTGGAGTGTAGCCCGAGTGCTGGCAACACCGCGTGAAGAGTCGGCACCAACGCCGCTCACACAGACGCCTCCCACACCCTATAAAATGCCCCCACCCACGCTGCCTCGTCCCAGTCCACCGCCGCACCAGTGACCGACCACAACATTGACCTGCCTCTCTGACCTCCCTATCTGCTGCCCATCTACCCACGCTACCCTTCGCCATGGCCCCTGAAAAGCCTGAAAAAAAGAAGGTCCCTTCCAAGTCCATCAACCCTCGACATGTGCTGAACGGTACGCTGGCCAAGCGTGTTGCCAAGCCGCCGCCTGGGCCCAGCCAACCACGTGACACAGCAGCCACCCCACGCCGCCCACCCCCGCCCAAGCTCAACCAACGTCATGCGTCGCCCAGCTCAGATGAGATCATACGAGACAGCCAGGCCCCTGCAACTAGGACTGATCTTCATGACATAGCCGATGCAGATGCTACCTTCATCGACGAGGACGAGGCTGTGATGGACGACAGCCAAGAGGAGCCCGATGATACGGAGGCCATGTCTGGTGGTGACGATGACCAAGGCGACTCACAGGACATGGCCAATGATTTCCCCGTGTATGGGGCTATCAAGAAAAACAAACTTACCCGGATCCTGTTCGACGATGAGACTGAGGACATGCTGGTAGAGTGGGTGAAGACAACCCCATGATGTACCAGAAACATCTCAAAGAGTACAAAGACAGCCGCAAGAAGGTGCGGATGTTTGAAGAGAAGGCCTACAGCCTGGTACCTCGTGTCACAGGTAAGTACCCCAAAGTAAAGCGTGCATTATGTTATTGTAGTGATAATGTGTGTTTTAATACCTTTTTGTTGTGTTCTTGGTTTGATTTCATGTGTTTCATACGTTAAATTTATCCTGCATTAGTTAAAATATGTTAAGAGTTGCATATATGAAATGCTGTGCTGCCAATATCACCCACATTCCATTCAATGTCTGTTTACATCCTTGAATCTATATTTGATTATGTACCTATCTTTTACCTGCTCAAGACGATATGTGAAGCATTAATACAATGTGTCCAATGCCCAATTAATGTTTCTGTGTCCGCAGGAACCCAGCTGAACAAATGGGTGACGGGAATGCGGACTCGGTATGCAAAGCTCACCGATGAGAAGAGTGGTGCGGGCACCCCTGGGACCAGCGAGGGGCGGCCAAGGTCGGGCCGTGATGATTGGATACTCAAAAAGTTTTCCTTCCTCAAAGGGCACATTGCCCGTGTCAAGACCCGGGTCACAGCTAAGGTAAGAACACTAATATACATACCTAACATTTGTGACAATAATAAATAAATGGGAAAATATAAGACCAAGTTATAACCAGCAAGAAAATATATAAGTTCTCCTGTTAAGAAAAGAACATTGTAATAATATGCTCCCATTTATATAATATTGGGGGTTGTAACATATCTAAAGTTTCAATATATATTTTGTGATTTATTCTAGGTATACATATACAAAGAAGGATTTATATAAACATCACATGTCTTTACGTATTAATATTAATTATCAAGTTAACATATGCTATCATTCATAGAGAAATCTCTGATAAATTAATTGTGAGTCATATATATATATATATATATATATATATATACTGTATATATATACAGTATATATATTTTAATTATTGCTTTGAAATACTATATTTATGCCTTTCTTTCAGTTCCAAGAGTCCCAGCAGGACGCCCGGGCCCCTACTTTCGCGCCAGAAGTGGTGGTGGTAGACTACCCAGAGAGTGCTGGAGGGGACTCCGCCATGCCCCCACCATCCGGGACAGCTACGACTGCTGGCTCCAGTTATAAGAAGCGCCGCAAAAGTGCTGACGCGAGCTCACCTGTGGAGGTAAATATGAAAGCATTGTTAACATAATTCATAACTATAGTATTCATATAAAATTTATTTTGTTGGATGCTGTATATTGCCCAGACGAGCCCACCTGTGGAGGTAATTATGAAAGCATTGTAAAGAATTAGTCATAAATAGTGTATTCATATAACATCTCATTTGTTGGATGCTGTATATTGCTGAGACGAACCCACCTGTGGAGGTAAATATGAAAGCATTGTTAATATCATTGATAACGAGATTATTTATATAATAATGGCTGTAGAACAGGCGTCAACTGTGGTGGAAGATAATGATAAACTGTTAATGATTATGACTTATCATTGCGTGAATATGTTAATATATAATAACAACATGTATCTAAACAACACATTTTTGTTTTTCTAGGTAAATCAGAAACGGGACGAGCTGAGGAGAGACATGGCCGGCCTGATGTCGACCCTGGCAGTCAAGCAGACGAGGTACTCCCACTTCGTCTCCTACTTGGAGGAGCAGCTGGACATGTTGCCTAACCAAGTAGGTGACACATTGTCAAAACAATTATGATGCTCGTGCTGCAGGCCAGGGAAGATATGGATGCCAGCCCACAGGCGTCACCCTCTCAACCATTTCTCTCGCCTCAGGCCACCACAGCACCACAACCACCCAAGCTACCAACCCCACCCCAGCAGGCAGGACCTTCGTCTGTGGTACCACGTGGGTCCCCAGGTTTCACCACCCCCACGTTCTCAGAGATGATGGCGGCCTCGTTCAGGACACCTGTACCTGAGTGGTGGGCGGGCTCTATGACCCCCACACATGGCAACAACCTCGCGGTTCCTTCAACCCCCAGCAGACCGCCAACACCTGGTGGATTTCTGCAATACACCAGAATGAACCCGGGAGCCACCACCCCCAGGCCTGCGGATGACGAGGTGAGTTGTGGTGTTAACCTGTTCTATGTAGTCATGAACCCCATTGATGGGGAGGACGAGGCATTACATTATTATACATGTTTTTAGTATTAAGGAACCTTTATATTTGTTATATATAAATACAATGAATGTGTTTTGAGATGTTGGTTCGGATCCAACTAGTAGTTAGTTATTTTATCTTTAACTTTCATTTATACTTTTACTTTTATGACGAGTTTAAAGAGCAAATAATAAGTAATAAAAGTTCTCTATAAATGAGATAAATATCTATAATTAATCTAAGTGATTTTAAAAACATAATTCATGGAAGAACATATGATGGCAATATACAGAAACATATTATTATAATGAGACAGAAAAATAGAAACAAATACCATAATATGAGACAAATATAAATAAGATCACAGTAATTCATAGACAAATGTAAATTGAAATTTATGTCGAATATATCAATGATTCTGAAAACACACAGAAAAGCTGACACAGAAGTATATAAATAATTATCAATGTATTAATATCTATCTATCTCTATCTATCTATATGCTCAGGCCCAATCCCCATTTTGGGGGTAGCCGACTCAAGACAGAGCAAGAACAGGGAAAACACAAAAACAACATAAAACCAAAAATAAACACATAAAAAACACAAACTCTCACACATCCAGGTCACCCAGGAGAAGACCCAGAGACCAGGGTTACCAAGGTCGCTCCAGCACTCCCCCGGCCCCTGACCACCAGGAGAGGTTCCGATCTCGGCAGGCAGACATGCAGCGGAGCCAAAGCGACAAGCCCTCCCACCACACTTCCAGGCACACCCTTCATATTAATCGTCTCCCCGGGCCAGGCGCCTGATGGACTATTATCTAGTCCAACTTGCGCCCGACCCCTTACTCCAAATGACCACGTGTTCACTCAACTATTCACAAGCATTCTCCATTCACTCCTGTCCACCACCACTTCCCCTGCCTGATCTATAGTCATTCCTCTATCATCCAAAGCCTTTCTTACACAGTCTCTCCATCTCAATGGGGGTCTTCCTGCCCTTCTATCTCCCCTTGTACCTGACTCACATATTCTCTTTGTAAGCCTTTCATCTCCCATTCGTTCAACATGACCATACCAGCTCAGCACCCTTCTGTCCACTCTGGCTGACAAATGTTCCTGCTGCCCCACTCTCCTACGTATCTCTTCATTTCTCAATCTGTCTCTACGAGTAACTCCACACATACTCCTCAAGCAGCTCATCTCCATCACATCCAGCCCTCTTTTCTCCTTTTTATTCAGAGCCCATGTCTCAGCCCCATACATCACTGTTGGCACAACAATTCCTTGATACAGTGCACTTTTTACTTTCACTCCGAGATTTCTCGTCTTCCACATACTTCCCATTGCTCCGAAAACCTTCCTTCCTTCACACACTCTCTGTTTTACCTCCACTTCCATACCTCCACTCCTGCTTATTGTTCCTCCTAGATATTTAAAACACTCTACTTGTTCCAATATTTCCCCATCCAGCCTCACATCTAGATTCACCCTATGCTCTCCCCTATTACACACCATTACTTTACTTTTATTGACGTTCACCTTCAGTTTCCTCCTTCCACAAACCACACCAAACTCTTTGACTACCCGCTGCAGTTTCTCATCAGAATCCGCCACCAATGCTGTGTCATCAGCGAACAGCAACTGATTCAACTCCCAATCTCTACCATTCTTTCCTACTAAACCCAATCCTCTTCCCATAGTTCTCCTTTTCACCTCCCTCACCACACCATCCATAAACATATTAAACAGCCATGGTGACATTACACAACCCTGTCGCAAACCTACCTTTGCCTCAAACCATTCACTCAACTCACCATTTCCTACTCTCACACATGCTCTGCTCCCTTCATAAAAACTCTTAACTGCTTCTAACAAATTTCCTCCAATTTCATAAATCCTTAACACCTTCCACATTGCTTCACGGTCCACACGATCATATGCTTTTTCCAAGTCCATAAAAGCCCAAAATATCTCCTTATGCTTCTCTAAATACTTCTCGCATAACTGTCTTACTGCAAACATCTGATCCACGCACCCTCTTCCCCTCCTAAAACCGCACTGTTCTTCTCCTATTGCAACTTCCGTACACTTTATTATCCTCTCTATCAACACCCTGCCATACAGCTTTCCAACCACTGACAATAAACTAATACCTCTATAACTTGAACACTCCTGCCGATCTCCCTTCCCCTTGTACAACGGCACAATACATGCACTCTTCCAGTCTATTGGTACCATTGACACAGCAAAGCACACATTGAAAAGTCTCACCAACCAATCTATTATCACATCTCCACCCTTCTTTATACACTCCACAGCAATACCATCCAAACCTTCTGCTTTTCCCGCTCTCATTTGTTTCACTGCTTCTTTCACCTAATTTTCCTCAATCCTTTCATTCATTCCCTGCCACCTGGGTGGCCTGGGTAACCTATCTCCATCCACCTCTGCTTCAATCACTGCTTCTCTTCCATCTCTTGTATTTAACAAAGATTCAAAATACTCGGCATATCTTTTCCTCACTTCAACTGGTTCCACTAGTAATTCTCCATTTTCATCTTTCACTGACTCTTCCCTCTTTTGTCCTCCTTTCCTTACTTTATTTACCTCCTTCCAGAACATCTTCTTTCGTTCTTCAAAATTCTCACTCAGCCTTTGGCCCCACCTTTCGTTTGCATCTTTTTTTCGCTTCTCTAATTTTCCGTTTTGCCTCTCTCCTTTTCTCCTTGTACCTCTCCCATACCTCAACACTACCATCCTGTAAAACCCTCTCAAAACACTGTCTCTTCTCCTCAACTGACTTTCTCACCGTATCATTCCACCACTCGCTTCCCTTCCTGATACCTCTGCCTCCTACTTTCCTTTTGCCGCATACTACCTCTGCACTTGCTTTCACTCCTTCCTTAAACTGTTGCCATTCAACCTCTACTTCTCTCTCTTCCATCTCTCTCACTTCCATCCACTTTTCATTTAGTCTTTCCTTGTACTCCCTCTCTTTTTCACTCTTCTCTAACTCACTAACTTTTATTACCTCTCTTACTTCACGCTTGTCTCTTATTCTCCTGTAACTCTTAACTCTTAGCTTTCCCTCCACCAGGTAATGATCTGACATACCCTCCGCCTCACCTCTCAACACATTCACATCCACCAGTCTACACAATCTTTCCCTTGTCACCAGCACATAATCCATCAATGCCCTCTCTACAATCTCTCCCCTCACAAGTCTATGCCAGGTGTACTTGTGTATACGCCTTTTTTTGAAGAACGTATTACCTACACTCAATCTACACTCTTCACATACATTTTTCAGTCTTTCTCCACTCTCGTTTACACCATCCACACCAAAACTACCGATGACTCCCTCAACAGGCTCATTTCCTACCCTAGCATTTAGGTCCCCTAAAACTATAACATTTTCATTTTCATCAAACCCTTGTAGACAATCTCTCAAATCCTCCCAGAAACCCTCTACCTTGTCTAACTCTCTTTCACTTCCTGGTCCATACGCACTTACAAAACCCACCTTTCACCCATAAACCGCATTCTCACCCACATTAGCCTTGATGACACCTCTTTCCACTCTTTTATAAACTCTCTCAACTCCTCCTTCACAATAATAGCCACTCCTTCTTTCCCCCTGACTCCCTCGTCTACTCCAGACTTTCTACCTATCACGTTTCCAAAATCCACTTCTCCCTCTCCTTTCATCTTTGTTTCATTCAGTGCAAGGACATCATACATCCTTCTTTCAAATAACCTTCCAATATCCTCTCGCTTCTCATTCATACTACATCCACGCACATTCAAAGCTCCTATTCTTAGGGTCCGGGACCACGAACGCGTTCCTCGCCCCTATCTCCGTCTCGTTTTTTTGGTAGATTTATTTAAGGGGAGAAGGATACCAGGCCCCCCGCCCCCGATCCCCTTTAGCCGACTTCTACGTATCACCGGAGAAAAGTGGTGGTGGAAATTTCTCACCCCTCCACCACAGAGGAGGCTACCTGCACCAGAAAGTGGCGGGCGTTGGGGTCGCCGCATCCCTACGCCATTTGAAAAAATTAGAGATGCAGAAGGAGAAAAAGATAGAAGGGGCTATGGGAAGTAGAGGACACCAACCCTCACTCTGACAAAGGGTCAGCCCACCACCCAATATATAAAGAACATATAATAATCATACTGAAATAAAATATTAAAACACAAGCCAAATAAGAGACCAATAGCAGAAGTTACAAAAAAAAAAGAAAAAAAGAAAAAAAAAAAAAAAAATATATATATATATATATATATATATATATATATATATATAGAGAGAGAGAGAGAGAGAGAGAGAATATAATAATCTATCTATCTATCTATTGCCTGACGCCGTGATCCCCGAAGGGGTGGCCACGAACGAACCGCCCCATGCACCTCTGTCCCCAGTCAGTCGACGCCCCTCCCCCCAACCAGCACCGCCTTCGTTCATGTAGTTCCTCACTCCATCCTTCCACCTCATATTCGGTCTACCTCTCCCCCTCTGTCCCTCCACCTCGCTCTCGTACACCCTCTTAGTCATTCTCTCGCTTTCCATACGTTCCATATGGCCGAACCATCTCAAGTTGTTCCTTTTCACACTTTCCAGCACATCTACCTCCACACCACCCCTCCTTCTTACTTCCTCATTAGTCTGTCTATCCCTCCATGTAACTCCGCACGCACTCCTTAAGTAATTCATTTCCACTGCTCTCACTCTTGGTCTGAGTCTCTCAACCAACGTCCATGCTTCGCTTCCGTAAGTCAGTGTCGGGATTACCACACTGTCATGCAAGGACTTCTTCACTTCCATACTGACCACCCTATTTCTTGTTACTGCTTTCAGCGTTCCTACAACCCTCTTCCCCTGTTGTACCCTCTCCCGCACCTCTTCATCCATAGTCCCATCTTTACTCAACACACTGCCCAGATACTTAAAAGAGTTGACGATCTCCATAGCCTGACCGTTTAGCTTCACCTCACACTCTGTGACTTCACCCCTTTCGAAGACCATAACCTTGCTCTTCCCCGTATTTACCTTCAAATTCCGTTTTTCGCACACTTTTCAAAACTCATTTACCAGACCCTGCAACTCCCATTCATTATCACTCATCAGAACTGTATCATCCGCAAACAGCAGTATAGGTAGTTTCCACTCAATTCCCTCCCTTTTCAGCGATACACCAACATCCACTGCTCTTGATAGTATTTCTTTCATGACTCCATCCATATATACAGTAAACAACCACAGGGACATCACACACCCCTGTTTCAAACCAATATTCTGGTCAAAGAACTCGCTCTGCTCACTCTCCACACGTACTGCCGCCTTTGCACCCTCATACATGCTCTTCACTGCTTTCAGTACCTTGCCCTCTACTCCGTATATTCTAAGTACTTTCCACAAACCTTCTCTATCCACTCTGTCATAGGCCTTCTCCAAGTCCATAAAGGCAACATACACCTATTGTTTCTTCTCCAGATACTTCTCCACAACACAATTCAGGGTAAAAATCTGATCTACACATCCTCTTCCTTTCCTAAAACCTCCCTGCTCGTCGCCTATCCATTTCTCCGTTCTCACTCTCACTCTCTCAATCACTACCCTACTGTATACCTTCCCTACTACGCTTAGAAGACATATTCCTCGGTGGTTACCACACACTCCTCTTTCCCCTTTGCCCTTATATAGGGGGACTATTATGCCAGTCTTCCAGTCATCGGGTGCACTCCCCTTCACCCATGCTAGTTTGCACATTTTCCATACCCATTCTATCACTATCTCACCACCATACCTCAACATAATATAATAATGAGACAGAAAAATAATAAACATAGTAATACCTTAGATCATGTCGTCCTGCCAGGGGACACTTCCCCTTGCTGAGGAATAGTAGTCTGTGAGGTGCTGGCATTGAAGCTTGGCCACGACATTCCCTGAGAGTCTCTGCAGGGGACTCATCCTCTCCACATCCTCCCTCCACGCCCCAGGAATGACAGCATGCGTCACAGGGTCCTCATCGTCCAGTATGTTGACGTGATGACCAGGGTACCGCAGCCACATCAGGTTGTGCATGCAACAGCAGGCCAAAACCACTGACTCGACACGGGACGGGTGGAGGGGTATATTGGAGAGGAGGCACCGGAATCTGAGATTGGGAGAGAATGGTTAGGATGATGTATAGTTAATACTTGACTGGAGTTATAGTTTATATTATTAGGGTGGCATATAAATTGCCTTGTTATATCACATGTCGCCTCTACGAAACCTGTATTTGTGGGAAATAACATGACATTACCATCACATGACATGACATTAACATGACATGACATGACATTAACATAACATGACATTAACATAACAAGACATTAACGCTTACCTGGAGGACATGATGCCAAAGGCATTCTCCACAACGCGGCGAGCCCTGGACAGACGGTAATTGAAGATGCGTTGAGGTACAGTGAGCTGGCGGGTAGAGTGTGGCTTCATCAACCACCTTTGCATGGGGAATGCGTCGTCACCAACCAGGAAGTAGGGAACAAGGGGTGTCGTCGTTGGGCAGAGGTTCGGCAGCAGGGAGTCCCAGGGTGCACCCATCCAATGCTGCTCTGATGTTTGTTCTTAGAAAAACACCTCCATCTGAGCAGCAACCGTGATTGCCAATGTCGCAGTACAGGAATTTGTAGTCTGCGTCTACAATAGCCATGAGCACGATGGAGTGGAAGCCTTTATAGTTGTAAAATTCCGTTCCGCCATGTGGAGGGCATCGGATGGCGCAGTGCTTTCCGTCGATGGCACCAACGGCATGGTGGAAATCCCACCATTTGGAGAACTCCCTGGCAACCTCCTTCCACTCCGCTGGGGTCCTGGGGTAACGTATAAGCTCCTGCTGGTACTCTGCGATGATGGCTTCACATGTCTCAGGCACAATGAGGGAGATGGTGTTCCGGGCCACACGGAACGCGTACTGCAGGCTAGGATAGGAGTCACCCGTGGCCAGGTAGTGGAATGTGATTGCCAATCTCAGCCCAGGTGACAAAGCCTCCCTCCAAAACGTGTCCTGTTTCTCTATCCTGGGCCCGACACGCTCTACCAACTCCCTAAACATGACTTTGTCCACACGCAGGAAGTTCCAGTATGATTTGGGGTCCTCTACCTCAAACTCCTTCAGGAGTTGTTCATAAATACCGAACTGTGGCCGTCTCAGTAACCAACTCCTGGCCCAAACTGTCCTTGCTTTCCTTTTCCGTTGACGTTGGCGTTCAGCTAGCGCCTCTGCTTCCTCGATGTCGAGGAGATCCATCCGCATCTTCAGGAGTATCACCATAGCTGCCGCGGGGCGCCGATTGATGGTCATGGTGGGTGGGTGGGTGTGTCCTCCGTGGTGGTGAGTGGTTGTGTGGCAATGGGTGGTGGTGGGGGCTGCCTTTATATAACTTTCGTGCACAGTGGCTGTCACTCTCAATGACTCTTGGTGGGGTCTCGGCGACTCATGCACACTCGTTACGACTCGTGTAAACTCGTGTTGTCTTTCGTGTTGATCCGCATAACAATCATATTGATCCATGTAACAATCGCGGTGATTTGTGTTGACTTGTGTTGACTCTCGTTGACTCGTGTTAGACTCGTCCATACTCTTTGTTTACGTGCCCTGGAATGTGGCCGTTATTTTTCAAATTGTTGACACTCGTGTTTGGTTCGTGTTACACTCGTTTTGACTCTCAGTTACTCGTACAGACTCTTGCATGAACACGTGTTGACTCGTATTGACTCGAGTTAACTCGTGTTGCACTCTCCTTGACTCGGGAGCAATTGCTACTCGCAGCCGACTCGGCCTCCAGCGACGGCGATAATCGACGAGTGTGACTCGTGTTGGACTCGCGCACCGACTCGGCTATGTGTGAGCCAGCCTTTAGTGTGGGCGAGAGCCACCCTCATGTCATTGACCAGTCCATCTTGAAGGCAGTTCTGGGCTTTGGTTTTGATCTGCAGCATAGTGGAGAATGCCTTCTCACTCAAATAGGACGTTGGAAAGGGAATAATCATCTCCAGTGCTGCTCTTGCAATTCCAGGGTATGCTACCAACTGCTGACACCAGAAGTCAGACAGCGGAAGGGCACGGAATAATGTCAGGCATCCCTGGTTAACCTGCAGGTCAATGAGCTCCTCCTTCAAATTGTTATTATCACTCATGTCTGCCAAGAAGGGCTGCTGAATCCATTTTGGATATATATAATCTTTGAGAAAGTACTGTGCCATGGTGGTCTCAAAGTGCGAGAGGTGAGTAGTGATATTTTCTCCAAGTATGGGACTAACCTTATTATCCCTCAGCTTCTCATCCAAGATTGGAAAGTTTCCCACAATCCCTCCTTGGACTCGACGCTTCCAGAGGGAGATCTTCTTCTTGAAGGTTTCTACCCTCTCTGCACAAACAAGCCTATTAGCATTTGAACCTTGCATTGACAAATTAAGATCATTCAAGTGATTGAAGATGTCTGCCAGATAGGAAAGAAAAAGGAGGAACATTTCGTCTTTAAAATTGTCAGCATTGTTACTGTGATCTTCTCTGAGGAACATTGCAATTTCAACAAGGAGCTCGGCAATACGGGTCAGTACTCTGCCACGTGAGAGCCACCTCACTTCTGAGTGGAAGAGAGGAACTTGATGCTCCGTCCCCACCTCCTCACAAAGCAACTTGAACACTCTGTGGTTTAAGGGGCGACCCCGGATCAAATTCACGACTTTAACACAGACAGGCATAACTTCTTTGAGTTGAGGTGGCAGTGTCTTTGCTGCCAAAGCATGGCGATGGAGAACACAGTGGCTAATGATGATATCTGGTACTTTTCTTTTACTAAAGCAGTGAAGCCAGACCTGCACCCGATCATGGCTTGGGCACCATCCGTGTAGACAGACCCAACCTTCTCCCACTTGATCTGATACTTCTCAAAAAACTCGTCCAAGAGTCTGAATATATCTGCTGCCTTCGTTGTTATTTGCAAAGCATTGCAAAAGAGGAAATCATCTTTAATTTCACCTTCCTTGAGGCTTGATGTACCAGATATACACAATCAATTGACTCATGTTGGAAACATCAGTTGATTCGTCCAACTGTAGGCTGATGCGGGTGGGACTGTCCTTAATCTCCTGACAAACCTGGCCCAAGATGTTGCTGCTCATATCTGCAACTCTCCCTGCGATGACATCGTTGGACAGAGGGACTTCCTTGATCTTCTTAGCTGCCTCTGTTTCCAGAACTAGTTCCACTATACGAATGGTACAAGGCCTGGTATTCTTGAAGTCTAGCAGGCTTCAAATTAGAGTTCCTGGTACAGTACAGGTATAGAACGGGTCCACAAAGTATGGTGTCACAGATTTAATACCAAACGTAACCAATTTCAGGGATGTTCACAAATTTTACGTTTTCAATCATGGTGGTAATATGTTGCTTATGTTTCTCTTTTCCTACAAGTATACAAAACAAAATTTAATTATATTATTGTTTGCAAGTTTCTTTGTTTATTTGTATAGCATTTCCAGCACCCCCTAAAACTGATTTCAGCACACCCTGGGGGTGCTAGCACCCCAGGTTAAGAAGCACTGCATTAGTGGGTGAATATCCCAATCACAAGACCCTCACTCGATAGATAGACACCGCCCACACAATCTATTTCACAAGGCATCCTCAGACAATGCGAGGTATTCATATAAGCACAGATAATATCACTTATCAAGTCTTGCAAACCCTCGACTTGATTATAAAGTTCTAACATATAATCTCATTTGCCCATCATAAAGTTTCTTAAATACATCAAGCAACTTGTAAAATTACACTGATTGTAATCCTGGACACATTAATAGTCTATGGGCTGATATAAATAAGATGATGCAATATTAGGCAAGAACCCGTCACTCTTAGAACCGTTAGTTGGGTCCTCTATAGAGAGACATTCCACACTCCTTGTCTTTTACAGTAGTAGTGTCGCTATATAAATAATTAAAAGTTTTTCAACATTTAAAAGCACATAGATGATATACTGCTCACACAAGTGATGTCCTGACGTCCTGGTGCTGGCCAAGGGCCGGTATACCTTACAATATATACTGTATATATATATATATATATATATATATATATATCCGAGATGGGTCTGTCCTTAGGGAATCGTAGTTTCAGCAGGAATAAGACAATGAGTGAGGCGGCGAACAACATCTTTATTTTCATATTTTCAAACGTTTTGACATATTCTAAATGTCATCATCAGTGATCTAAAAGTTAAAAAGATTCAAAATCATTAGAAATTAAGTATAATATACAGGTAAACACATTTAGCAAAGGGTAACATTTATACAATTGAAAGGGGGCGGCAGACAACATATTATTTAACTGGGGCTTGTTAACGTTGATATATACCGGTATATATATATATATATATATATATATATATATATATATATATTTTTTTTTTTTTTTTTTATATATACAGGGTGTTTTAAAACAACACTGCCATACCTCATCTGCTAATTAGTAAATACAATAACGAAGTATGAGCTATAATCCGAACACGGGCTAGTGTCCCCCCTCCCCCCCAAATAGCCTACCTCTTGCCTCCCATCCCAGTTCGAGTTTTTCTTCGAAGCTTTGGAGTCATAACGAATCTTCTCATGTGTTTAATCATCTGCTCGGCCATGGTGCTATCCTCTTCTGTCATAGTGATTTTATTTACCTTATAATATCACATGAATATGGATTGTCGTTATTTAGGTGTGTCTCTGCCTTTGTTATTTTATACTCGTTAAGTCCAAGTGACGTAAATTGTTTGTTTTGGGTACCATTAGATGATTTTAAATATTCGTTAGTGAACACTGTATACTTGTATGTCTACAGCTACGTAAAATCGTCAAACTTCAACCATAAAACTGATAGACATATTTCGTTAGTACTCTGTGATAATAGTAACATAATGAGGTATTTGTATTGAAACAGTAAATTGCGCAGCAACAATTTTTTCCCATTCAAACAGTTTCAGAACGATTAAATTACCTATAGCAGTGTTCGGATACCTGACCCAGACTTGAGATTCATTATTTTACCTCTTGGTCATCGTTACAAATGGTGCATATCTTTTTACGCTACTTGGATTATAATACTTAGCAGTTTTCTTCTAATTGCAAAATATCATTACCAATTTTATGTTACTTTGATTTTGTAATTACTCATATGTGATTTGGTCATTAGATATCTCCTCTTTACCTTTTTTACTTGGTAATCATTCATATTATGTATCATATGTTTTGTGCTGAGCTCAGAACCCTGTTTTGCTACATTTCTAAATAACCATTTATCTCCGTTACAATATATTTTTGGTAAAAATAGAATAGAAATATGTGTATTATATATTTTGATCAATGTGGTCGTCATACTCTGGCAGTGTTGTTTAACACCTTACGAGCGGCCTATGCGGTTTATTTATGTGTACCGCCCAGCGGGGTGTTTTTAGCCAAAATAGGGCTGTTTACGTTATCATTTTCATGCCTAAATAAGACCCAGAACGTAAAACAAGTATCTATCCCTGAAAGGGCATAAACAGAGCTTTCGAATGACACCATAACGATCCTTGTATGATGGATAGTTTTCTTGCAATAACCGTGCAACGCGAGTGCAAAAAGCAGGTAATTCGGTACTTTCGGTACATAATTGAGTATGTAGCGAGTGAGAGAGGGAGGAGGGAGCTGAGATTTGTGTCAGTAGGTTCGCCGCGGTGGTCTGGAGCAGTCATACGCTCGCTAGTCTCCTGCCACCACTTGTCTCTCTCTCTCAGCCACATTACGTGCTGAAATTGCCACTCGAGTTATGTCGAGCGCCGCCACATAGTCCAGCTTTATTAAATACGACTTAAGTGGTGAGCCGCTAATAAAGGGTTAAAAACACCCTGTATATATACAGTATATATATAGCAGGTATATATATATATATATATATATATATATATATATATATATATACCCGGTATATATATATATATATATATATATATATATATTTCTATATATACCGGTATATATATATATATATATATGTTGTGACATACGGAGCCCTGTATGTTAATTTAAGAGTTAGAATTAGAGTTCAAGGAGCCAAACTACCCAAGTGGTGAAGCAGACTAGCGAACGAGCGAGTGGGCAAACCATCTCGCCCCATACCAGCATGCTAGCCTTCACACCTCGATGACCGATGCTATGACGTATGATCGACGCCAGGAGCTGTGAATGGACCTCGCACCTGTTATGTGATTCGAGGAGCTATGATTGGCGCCGGCACCACCCGCCGCCTCCTGATTCGTTCCTACACCATCATTGTTTGGTATATAAGACCCGAGTTGTGGGCATTCAAATCAGTCTCATTTGGAGTTGGGGAAGGTGAACTTGCAGCTGGAGGAAGACGGGGTGAAGTATTATAATGGGATTGTGACTGTCAGTCAGATTATATAAATGTGTGTTAAGTGTGTTCGGTGTAAACACTTATGTTATGTTGGTTAGTGAGATATGTGATTGGGAATTAACGTGATGTGTTTAATGTGTGTAATGTGTTTAACTATTTAATTGGGAATTAACGTGAACACTACTATTATGTGTTTAACGATTTAATTGGGAATTAACGTGAACGCTACTATTATGTGTTTAACTATTTGATTGCGAATTAACGTTAACGCTACTATTTATGTACTTAACTATTTGATTGGGAATTAACGTTAACGCTATTATTATGTACTTAACTATTTTAGTTGACTAACTTGTGGACTAAAGCAACTCTTTAAGTAATTGGGTTATGATGAAAGTAATACTATTGTTTTATATTAATACTTACGAGTTCTTTCATTTTCTTTGAATTAAGCTTACAGTGCTTAATGGTGCTTAGTACGGTGATGCTATTGTCTCGTATTAGTAATATCGCCTTAGACTAACATGGCTGTGTTAATATTACTTCTAGTGATTTCCTAAGCTGAAGAAAATTCTTTTGCTTCAAAATATTATATTTTGCTTTTCATATTATTTGAGTGAGACCTGAATCGAATCTATGAAACGATCCTGTAACTTTATTTACTCATAATCAAACCTCAATGTTACGTGGTTAAGAAATAAATTTAACTAATTATTAAATATATCTAACTTTTTATGTGACTTTGATATTACTCCTGATGATAATAATATAATACTATTAACGTAAGACAAGAACCAAGAATAATTACATTAAATATAAATAAAAGGACATAGAAGAAAACTATCTATTCATTTCAAAAAGGGTAAGAGACAGAAATATTCTTACTTTAATATTTATCTTTCAAGACTTTTTATAAAATTAATAGTCCTTCTTTAGCTATAACTTATTCGGTTCATAACCATAGCCTACTAAGCTTCGGTTAAATAATAATTCTTTATAAATACTACATGACTTTAATTAGTTTCAGTATTTTTCATAATTAAAGAGTATCAGTCAATAAAGGATACCAAGTCCTATGATCCAAAAGGAAAGGAAGCAACAACAGGAATTTATGTTATTAGATTTTACTTTTGTTTTGCCTTCAGCTGACTGATACCTTAATATATATCTCTGTGCTATCTAGATTCATCAGTTAACCACTTGAGGATCAAGATACGTAACAATGTATATATATATATATATATATATATATATATATATATATATATATACACTGAGAGAGCTCAGAGGAACACTGATCATTGTAGTGGCGATAGAATAACGAGAGAGATGCAAAATTGCGACAAAGAGAGAGAGATTGCAGAGAATCGGTGAGTGGACGGGAGTTAATGATATGAAAGGCTTTCCATTCTAATTTGTCTAGAAATGCTGTGTGAGTGGATCCTCCCGACGCATGCGAACAATATTCAATTCAATGACGCACTGAGCTCCTGTACAGAGCAGGAAGCTGTGCAGGGATAAAGAACCCCTTGAGGCGGTTGAGCACACCCAGCTTCTGGGAAGCCGTTTTAGTAAGAGTGGTAATATGGTCCTTCCAAGAGAGATCAGAAGGAAAAGAGACCCCGACAATACTGAGAGAAGATGAAGGGTTGATTATTGTCTTGTTGAAGTATATATTGAACAGTAATTGTATATTGTTACTTATTATACTTCAATGTCACCGATACTCACAAATAATAATATTAGTAAAATGGAAGCAGGTATTTTCGTGCCTATTTGTTATGATAATTAATGAGCCTGCTAATTATGCTTGTAGACATTATCTGCTGAATATATAAATTCCCATGACTACCACATACTATATCAGCACTTGGTGTAGCCATATACTATATATATAGAAAAGCCAGGTACAATAATAAGAAATCGTCGGGGCTGTTCGGCCTTATTTGGTCACGATTTCTGGCCTCCCTTTAACCCGGCAAGCGCGATAGGCCTCACGGAAGGCTTCCTATAGGGAACGCGATAGGCCTCACGGAAGCAGGACCATAAAAAAAGCCTTCCATAAAAAAAAAGGGCCTATCAAAACAAAGGAATTTGTCTCTAGGTGAGATAATTCCCCTCCAGTACTCATCCATGTAAATCTCACCCACCCCCCTCCCCTCCTTCCCCACCTTATTCCCCCCTCCCTCCCCTCCTCAATTATCACCTATTTTTCCTCTTATTATCATCATTTATCGGTTATTTTTCTCTCCCGCGATAATGTAGCACAAGTGGGTTGCATAAAAGATCGTTATGCAACACCCAGACACCGGCACACACCGCCCCGCTCGTCTCAGTTGACTCCCAGACAGCGAGAGGGGAGGGCTGCCTGTCTCTCTCTCTCGCCTGAGATTATGACCGGGTGGCCAATATCTTCGTTTTTCACCACCCAAATGCTTTTCCCACTTATTTTAGCACTCTTGAAGGTTCATATATACATCATATATGTAAAATAAAAGCATACCGAAAACAAATAATGGTTTATATTGTAAATATAACGAATTCTGTCAGAATCCAGGGCTAGAAATGCACAAATAACTACCCTAGCACCTAGGTCTATATCGCGCTTGTCAGGTTAATGAATAGACTATACTTAACCCTCTAAAGATTGTGACGCATTTTGACAGGTTATTCTGGCTATCATTAGTCGATGTGTATACGGTTTAAGAAGGATCTGTGGGAATTATAAGGGAATTCTAATTATATAAGTATCTCCGTTAACACTCTGGCGCTATACCCAGTTAAAAATTGGTAGGACAGATATCGTTAACCCTATCATCTGTAACTAATGAAGTGCTATAGGAAATGGACCGTAAACTTTCACTCCTACTTCCAGACTGATCCTTCCCAAATGGTAGAAATATATATTCGATTACTCTAGCCATTCTGATTTTTACAGATAAATGTTCAAGAGTTTTCAACCAAAAATGTACAAATTTATCTTGGAGGGCATAGTTAGGTGTGTTTGTTTAATCTTGATGGAGAAAACACAAACAATAATGCAGTAAAACTCGCTAGGAAAAATGAAACAATGGAACACCAAGCTTTCGTCTATTCTCTCAAGACATCTTCAGGATAATAGTGAGTTTAACTACATAATTTGATCACACGTATTTGTGATTTTAACCTTCAAAAACAATAATATAAATTACATAAATAAATAAACCAATATATATAAATAACTCCTTAATCATAACCTCATAACCCATTCATTCCTTGTTATACATAATAAACCAATATATATAAATAACTCCTTAATCATAACCTCATAACCCATTCATTCCTTGTTATACATAATAAACCAATATATATAAATAACTCCTTAATCATAACCTCATAACCCATTCATTCCTTGTTATACATAATAAACCAATATATATAAATGACTCCTTAATCATAACCTCATAACCCATTCATTCCTTGTTATACATAATAAACCAATATATATAAATAACTCCTTAATCATAACCTCATAACCCATTCATTCCTTGTTATACATAATAAACCAATATACTGACGAGTCAGAAGAAGAAGAAGAAGAGAGGTACCTTGGGTAAACTGCTGCTCCAAGTTATCAACATATATACCCTATGTCAACACTACACAGAGCAAACAACGTATATAACTCCACAATGAATGCACAGAGAAAGTGGTGGAACATATACAGTGTTAGTGAATAGTCCATAAGTGAGTGAAAAGTGAAGTGGAATATCTGCCCCCCTGGTCATCTGGGTATCAAACAAGATGGCGGGGCGAGGTGGGACAATCTCAACCCAGGGACGAAATAGTGATGGCCTTGAAATCAACGAACTGTTATGCTTTATATCAAATAAAATAGATAGTCTACCTACAGACAGTATTGTGCAGCTGTGTGTGCCCTTTTATGATGAAGATAAAATTGTGGCAGCCAAGAACAGAGTGTTCGATCTTATTGGTACTAGTGAAGATAACAATTATCGAAATATTAAACGAGTTGGTGCAAACAAAAGTGCTGAGAACATTAAAGACATTATTAAATTGCTACAAGAGAGTAAGGCTATGGGCTTACCCACTTTCGTGGCCATGGACCTAAAGGACCTACCACCTATACAATTTGATAGGATAGATGTGTCAGTGCTACTTAGTGAAATCAAGAACACCCAAATGGAAGTTAAATTACTGAGAGAGTGTACCACAGGTCAAAAAGAAACCATAGTGGACATAAGCAGTGTGGTTTCAAATGTAGCTGACAGAGTGAATAAGTTAGAAAATAACTCTACTAACGCTCCACCTCAACCACAGGCACAAGTGACACAACAACAGCAGCAGCATCTAGAACAACAGCATCAACAACAACAACCACCCATAGGCCTACAACACCACCACCAGAAACAGCAGGCTGAACTACAACAGCAACAGCTGCAACAACTCCAAACACAACAGCCCCAGCAACAACAGCGACCCATACAACAACAGCATCAACAGCAACAACAACAACAGCAGCAACAACCACAACAGCAGCAACAACCACAACAGCAGCAGCACCAGCAGGTGCAACAGCAACAACAGCAGGTGCAGCAGCAACAACAGCAGATGCAGCAGCAAAAACAGCAGGTGCAGCAGCAACAACAGCAGCAGGTGCAGCAGCAACAACAGCAGCAGGTGCAGCAGCAACAACAGCAGGTGCAGCAGCAGCAACAGCATCAACAAAAACAACAACACCAGCGACAACTACAACAATCCAAACTAACCCAGCAGCAGCATTCATATCAAAGGCAACACCAGGTGTGGCAGCAGCAGCGACCACAACAGCAACAACACCGAACACAACAGCAATCTTTATCGTCGGCAACGAGAGAAGATAATACAGTGCCAGCTACACCATCCTCAAATTTACCTACACAAACTGAACCAAATGAAGGAGCCAATGCAAGGGAAAACCCATGGACTATGGTCAAATGGGTGAATGGCAAGCCTCGCTACTCTAGGGAAGGCGAGCAGGTTCACCCTAGACCGAGAAACCAGCCAGGAATTAAAGGTAGGGTCAAGGATACTGGCCTCAATACCATCAAAAGGCCCCGACTAGCTAGGGTGTTTGCCACAGGATTCAACCCTAGTGTTACTGCTGAGAATCTCAAGACATACTTGGCTGATAATCTACATATAAATATAGAGGTAAGACAGCTGACCACCCTCTCCAGGTCCACTACCTGTGCCTCCTTTTGTATAACTAGCGAATGTCCAGATCCAGATGTTTTCATGAATCCTGACCTGTGGCCAGAAGATGCATATGTCAACTGGTACAGAGAACCAAGACAATATCCCAATGAGGACAGTGCAGAGGCTTCTGGGACTTGGAGGCATCGCACACCACTATCCAACTCGCAGTAATGGAGGGGATACCAACAACAGCAGCAAGTATAAAAGTAACTTCCTACAATTGCAGAGGACTCCCCAAAACAAAGAGGAATCTCCTGTTGCGACCTGACATCGTATCTACATTAAGGACCAGTGACATAGTCTGCCTTCAGGAAACCTGGTACACAAAACAGGACTTAGGTAATTTGAACATATTAGATAAAGATTTCCATGGGTACGGGGTCTCCACTACGGACACACGTGATGGTATTGTGGCAGGTCACCCCCCAGGGGGAGTTGCAATAATGTGGAGATCGTGCCTAGATAGTGTAATTAAAACCATTGAGACAAATTTAAGCTGGTGTGCGGGAATACAGCTGGAAGTGGGACACAGAAAATTTGCAATATTTTGTGTTTACTTACCGTATCAGTGTGCAGAAAATGAAGAACTTTATTTGGAAAAGTTAGGGGAGCTTGGTGGCCTAATTTCTGAATTAGAGATAACGTGTTACTCAGTGGTAGGTGATTGGAATGCTACCCCTCACGAGTTGGGTGGTTCCATGTTTGCTAAACATATGTTAAGGTTTTGTGAGGAGCATGGTTTAATTTTGTCCTCCAAAAACCTGCTTCCAGAAAATAGCTATACATATGTTAGTGAAGCATGGGAGACCAGGTCGTGGCTTGATCATGCAATCTCTAGCTCTGACTTTCATGACTCTATCTCAGAAATGGCCATAAGATACGACATTACGGATGACGACCACATACCTATAGAATTAACAATCCAAATTAATAAAGCACCGGAAATAACAGAAACTAGCAATAGCATCAAGGCAAAAGTTCCATGGAATGTAATCTCAAATGAAGAGTGCCAAATGTACTGTGATAAAACCAAGGACTTATTAAATAGGGTGCAATATGATGGTAATGGTGTAGCACAATGCAGGGATCCAAAATGTAGTGATGCACAACACAGAAAGGACATTATTACATTTTACAATAGTATAATAGATTCTTTATCAAAAGCGGGGGAAAGTATTTTTAATAGCCGTAAATATAAGTCCTCATTCAATAAGCCAGGTTGGCAAGACTATGTGGCTGACCTGTATCAGGCCTCCAGAGATGCTAGGTCTCATTGGCTTGAAGTAGGTCAGCCTAGACAGGGGCCTATATTTGAACTTCACAAAAGAGCAAAGGCTAGGACCAAATATGCCATTAGATTTATTAAGAAAAATGAAAACCAATTAAGGAAGGAAGCCCTTGCAAAGAGTCTGGCAGAAAAGGATACTAACTGTTTTTGGAAGGACATCAGATCCATGCAAAATTGTAACACACCATTACCTGTCAGTGTTGAGGGGGTTACGGGTGAAGAGAACATTGCTGACTTATGGAAAACTCATTTTAAGGAACTACTTAACAGTGTAAACCAAAGGTCTACTAATGGTGCAATTCAATATGTGAAAGATAGTAATTATGAAGACATTAAAGTGACTGAAAGTGATCTTGAGAATGCCATAAGAAAACTTAACCTAAATAAAGCTTGTGGGCTGGATGGTATATATGCAGAACATCTTAAATATGCAGATAAGTTGTTAATAGATAAACTTAGTTCTTGCATCACCAGTCTATTTACGCATGGTGTCCTGCCGGAGTCTATGATATCCGTAATACTTGTTCCTGTCATTAAAGATAAATCAGGTAAAATTACAGCAAAAGACAACTACCGCCCAGTAGCACTTGCTAGTGTGGTGAGTAAGGTAGTTGAAATGATAATGCTAGAAAGAATGTCTGCATATATTGTCACCAGCAGCAATCAGTTTGGCTTTAAGAAAAATCACGGCACAGTCCAATGCATATATGTGCTGAAAGAAGTGATTGATACATACAACAAACTAAATAGCTCAATTTTCTCTTGTTTTCTTGATGCAAGTAAGGCTTTTGATAGGGTGTGTCACAAAACCTTATTTGAAAAATTAGTTAACAGGGGAGTGCCTAGCTATATTGTTAGGATACTTATTTTCTGGTATGCTAATCAAAAAATGTGTGTAAGAGGGGGCAACATCCTGTCAGGCTCTTTCGCCGTAACCAATGGTGTTAGGCAGGGGGGGATATTGTCTCCGTATCTTTTCAACGTCTACATGGATGATCTTAGTCTGGAGCTGAACAAGACTCGCACTGGGTGCTGTATTGGCAGCACCATTGTAAATCATCTCATGTATGCTGATGACCTAGCCTTAATCGGGCCCTCTGGAGCAGGACTGGATAAATTATTAAGAGTATGTGAAAAATTTGGAATCGAACATTCAGTCAAATTTAATCCTATAAAGAGCAATATCATAATATTTAAATCTAACCTTCTATTGAAATCAAAGCTACCTAAATTCCATTTGTATGAAGAAATTATAGAAGAAGTAAGTAAAGTAAAGTATCTAGGACACTATATTTCATGTGATCGCTCAGATGATGAGGATATGGGTCGTCAGCGAAGGCAACTTTACATGCAGGGAAATTCAATATTAAGAAAATTTCATATGTGCACATGGGATACAAAAATAACATTGTTCAACTCCTACTGCTCACCAATGTATACAGCACAACTATGGTGGAACTATAAGAAAATGACAGTGAATAGACTAAGTATCTCATATCACAATATCATGAAAATGTTTCTGGGGCTCTCAAAATATGAGAGTACAAGTACGCTATGTGCCTATATGAACTTACACTGTTACAAATCACTCATTAGAAAGCTAACATATAAATTCATTCAGCGCCTTAACACTTCTGAGAACAGGATCATTAAAATGCTACAAACTCCAAGCATAGTGTACACCTCCAGGATCCAGGCACACTGGAGGAAGTTGCTCTATATTTAACCTTAAGTAATGATTTCAGGTCTGCTACTCTACAGAATTAGCATACCGGTACTGAACCTCATAGTGCAGTACAGTACCGATATTCCTATACTGTACTGTAGCAACATACTGTACCGGAAGCTAAATGATGTGAGGCATGGTACTGTACACAATTAGGACAGTGGTTTTGGTAACACAGTAGTTTGATGACCACTGTTTTTGGTTGAGGCAGTGCTGTGAACTACATGATAGCAAGCTGGGTATTATTTAATTTCTTTTTATTTTATGTAGCCTATGTACAGTAGCTTATATATATTTATATATATTTATGTTACTGTAAGGTATATATGGACCCCAGTATGGTCCCCTCTGTACTGTGTGAGTCTGAAATAAAGTATTATTATTATTATTATTATTATTATTATAACTCCTTAATCATAACCTCATAACCCATTCATTCCTTGTTATACATAATTAAAGACGTGATCATACATCTTTGTGTTTGCCTTACAGAAAGTGATAGTGTTTGTGGGAGAAGCTGCAGGGGATTGAACCATGAACGAACAACCTGACCTTAGTCTTGTATGTATTACCAGTGAATAGTTATTATATACTCCACTGTAGGGCTCGAACACACACACACACACACACACACACACACAAATACACACACGCACACTCACATATATATACAATATATATATATATATATATATATATATATATATATATACTGTATGTAGCAAAGTGGCTATAAAATAATTACTTGGGGATCAAAAGAATATTTATCTATTAACAAATAGTTTATTTAAGGCAAAATAAGTCACCCAGGTAATGTATGTGTTTACCTGTGAACAACATAAAACTGATTATATAATACCAAAAGCGAAAGTTTGACATGTCTCAAAAGGTTTTCCCACAGCACAATTGTAATCAATTATAACTCCTATATAAATAAATCAGTCATTCACATAATCCACAAATTAACCTTCGTATATTCACAAATAAGTTCACTAAGAAATAAATATGAAACTCACCGTACAACACATATAACAAGGATTAACCCCTGACAGGGTTCCACTCAGATCAAATTGCACCAAAATCCCATCCTGCCCTATCTTATCTACATGAGTATCATATGTTCAAAAGTCCTATAACTAGATTAAATAAATACTTATAAGCCAACTCAAAATACAAAGAAACCTAAAAATGCATAGACTAATCTTATAAGTACAAAATATAATAGATGAGCATAATAATAATATTGAATGGGTCCGTTTTCTCTCATAGGCTCATTGTCACTATAAATAACCTACATATTTCATCACAGACTAAACTATATTTTCCTAACCTACAGTAAGCATTATTTGCAATCATTTAACACACTACATACACCCCAAGGTTCTTGTCGCGGCCCCATGCGACTCATCTATGATTTACAACTGATCGTGGCAACTTGTGTAGGTTTCTATGTTTACCCGCCATGGTTCGCTTACTCCTTCTCATAACCTCGGTTCCAGGGCACTCGCTCAAAAATGTGAAATGAAGTTCATTTGAAGTTCATACTTTCCTCATCTTCAATAGTCACCAAACCCTCATCAACACTATTATCAGATTCCACTTCATCATCTGCTTGGTATTCTAGCCCTATCTCCGGACTGCTCACCACATCGGACAGGTTCCTTTCACTATCAATCTTCCTCAGCAATGTCCGATGGACAATCCTCGCTTCACCTCCTGTTACTGGTTCAATCCGGTATACTCCACTACATGAATTTAATATCCCTACCACCACATATTCATCACTCTGCCAATAATTTTGAATCTTATTCCTGCCTTGCACTTTACAATTTTTCAGAAGCACTTTGTCCCCTACCTGAAGAAGAGGATAGTATTTTGCCCGCTTATCATAATGCCCTTTTCTCTTGATCATTTCTTGGTGTAGTTGTTTGCAGGCTTGTCTCCAGGCATCTGCCAGCTGGGACTGTAATTGCACAATCCAATCCTCATCACTTTCATCTTCTAAAGGGGTTACATTTAGCAAGAGATAAACTGGCAACCTGGGTTCTTTACCAAATACTAAATAATGAGGTGTAAAACCGGTGACAGAGTTTGGTGTACAGTTATACATAGCTGTGACTTTTCTTAGGTGTTTAGGCCATCTTTTCTTCGCCTCAGGGGGAAGGGTGCGCAGTAAATTATGTAGGGTCCGATTAAAACGCTCACATTGTCCGTTTCCTTGAGGATGGTAAGGTGTGGTTCTAGATTTCTCAATCCCAAGCATTTTACATAGCTGTTTCACTAGGGAGCTCTCAAAGTTTCGTCCTTGATCAGTATGTAATCTCTCCGGTATGTCGTATCTGTAAAACACCTCTTCTACTAGGATATTAGCAACTGTAGATGCTTTCTGATCTCGAGTGGCAAACGCCAGAGTAAACTTGCTAAAAACATCTGTCACTACCAAAACGTTTTCTTTTCCATCAGTAGAAGGTGCTAATAAAGTTAAATCAATTGCAATTACTTCCAAAGGTTTCTTAGCTAAAAGAGATCCCATGGAAGTACGGACCATTGGGACACTGGCTTTAGATATGATACACCTCTGGCAACTTCTACAATGATTGTGTACATCCTCATAAAATCCCGGCCAAAAGAATTGCAGCTTTATTAACCCAATGGTTCTCTCCACTTCTTCATGTCCCATATCATCATGCATTGTCTTCATCACTTTTGGTCTCAATACAGAAAGTAAAACTAATTGTTGCACTTGTTTCGCACCTGGTTCCTCTAATCTTCTGAACAATAAACCCCTTATTACGTGCAATTGAGAGCGAACTCACCATAACTTGCCAAATTCCGTATCACTTCTAGCTTTTTGTACCACATCCAGTTGTCCACTTAAGTGTTGTAAAAATGGTCCTATTATTGGGTCGTCTTCTTGAAGTAACCGAATACCTTCACGTCCAATGCCCGGCAAGCATGAAAAACTTTCAAAGCACCTCAGATCTTCAGCTTCTGTAGTGTCCCGGTTTCTATCGGTGTGAATACCCGTAAAATCTTCTGTTTCTGTCATGTTCTCATTTTCAGTAATATTGTGGTCAGTAGGATCCTCATTCTCTTCTTCATCCTGGTCAAACGTAGTATCATGATCAATCGCTTCAACTGCAAAGGCCTCCACTTCGTCCGAAGAATTTCCAATAACCTCCACGGTGTCCTGCACTTTCCTTGATAACCCATCTGCATTTCCATTGTTCTTTCCTGGTTTATATAATATCTTGAAATCAAATTTGCCTAGATCAGCAACCCAGCGTTGTTCAACTGCTCTAAGTTTTATTTTTCCCAACCGGCTTAGCGGTTTGTTGTCAGTGTACACAGTGAACTTACTACCAGCCAAATAATCTTTAAACTGTTCAGCTACAGCTCACTTTAAGGCAAGCAATTCCAGCTTCATGGAACTATAGTTTGACATATTTCGTTCTGATTTTCTTAACCCTCTACTGGCATAGGAAACTGGAAGAATCTTTCCATTATATTCCTGAGATAAAACAGCTCCTAAGCCGTGAAAACTAGCGTCAGTTTCTACCACAAAGGGCTTTGAGTAATCTGCACATTTTAATACTGGAGCCCTTATTAAGCAATGTTTTAAAGTTGTGCAAGCTTGTTGTTCCTTGTCAGTCCACCTAGCCCGGATATGAGTTTTCCCTGAGGTGTCATGCCCCCCAGTAAGTGCATGGAGTGGGGCAGCTAACTTGGCGAAACCAGGAACGAATCTCCGATAAAATGATGCAAACCCTAGGAAAGACCTTAGTTCTCTTACTGTAGTTGGCTGTTCCCAGTTCTTGACGACTTTAATCTTCTCGGGATCAGTTTCCACACCATCCTTCGATATCTTATATCCCAAGTAAGTCACTGAGCGTTGCATGAAATGGCACTTAGCTGGTTCCAATGTTAAGCCATGTTTCTGAAGCCTTGAAAATACTAATTTAATCCTATCCAAATGATCGTCCAGGGTTTTAGAAAAAATTAATAAGTCGTCCAGGTATACCAATAAGGTGGCAAATACTTCATCCCCAAAGATCCTTTCCATCAAGCGCTGAAATGTACTACTGTAGGGCTAATGCTTAATCCAAATGGTATCCGTCGATATTGATATAGCCCAAAAGGTGTGCAGAAAGCAGTTTTGTGTCTATCTCGACCTTTTACTTTCACCTGGTGGTATCCGGAAGCTAAGTCAAATGTTGAAAACCAGCATGCACTGGATAGGGCGTCCAAAGACTCTGCGATTCTAGGGAGTGGAAATGCGTCTTTATGGGTAACTTCATTTAATCTTCTATAATCAACACACATTCGTAAACTGCCATCTTTCTTACGAACTAACACAATGGGAGCAGCGTAAGGGCTGCAGCTTTCTTCAATTACTTGATTCAAACAGCACACCACAAACATTAAAAAGAAACTGACACCCAGACTTAACGCCCTCAGGTCACTTGCTCACACAAAATTTGGACACAACAAAGAAACTACCACCACAGTATATAAACAATACATAAGATCAGTGATGGAATACGCAAGCCCAGCCTGGGCTTCTAACCTAGCTGAAACACATCATAAGACCTTACAGACTATTCAAAACAAAGCCCTGAAGATCATTACAGGCTGCACAGCTACTGCACCCACAGATCACCTACATCAAGAAACCAAAATCCTCAAAGTCAAAGACCATCTGGACATGAGAGGCACTCAATTCCTAGCAGCAGCCTCCACGAACCAAGACCACCCACTAAACTACATGGCAACACACCCACAGACACCAAGAAATATCAAAACAACACCCAGCACACGGTATCACACACAATTATTGTCCTCTCTCCCTCCCTGCCCACCCCGAACCAACATCCAGAAGCACATCCATACTCATATCTCTCACCGATCCATCCACTCACTCACAGACAACACACAGCTGCATGCACGACCTCCCGAAATCCATCCTTCCGAATCCTCCCTTCCTCGCGAGGACAGAGTCCACCTGGCCAGGCTGAGATGCGGACACCATCCAGCTCTCCTGAGCTATCAGAAGAGACTGGATGACTCCGTTGTCGACGCCTGCCCGGGATGTAACACAGCACCCCATACCATTAAACACATCATAGAAGACTGCATTTCACACAACCACTTACGCCAACAACACAATCTACACTCAATGAGAGCTCTGTGGGAAAGCCCGATCGTGGCCATGGCCTTTCTCAGGGACTCGGGGCTGTTCGGCCAGGCAGCTTAGGGAACAACAACAACAACAACAACAACTTGATTCTTTAACAATTTTTGGATGTGATCTCTGACTTCCTTGACTTGGTTAGGGGGAATCCTGCGGAATGGTTGTTTTATTGGTACTTCAGTTTTCAACAACATTTCATGCTCTAACATATTTGTGCACCCAAAATCTTCTGAGGACGAAGCAAATATTTCTCTATGTTTACGAACAAGATCCCACAGTTTTCGTTGTGAACTTTCTGGTACACTGTGTAAGTTAACGTCAAAGTTGTAAATTTGTAAGTCAACAGGTACTATATCTTTAATAAAGTCAGGCAGGCCTTCTGCTACACCAATCTGATTCGTTTCACCCATTTTACTCTGATCCTCTTGACACTCTTCCTCACCTCTCAATGCAACCCCAATTTTCCAATGTTTAGGTAGACAAATTGGCACATCCATCAAATTTGCTACCATAGCTACTGCTGTTCCTTGACGTATGGTACAATAAGTAGGGATCAGAATCAACCCACCAGGTAACCAGCCTTGGTAATTTCGTAATGGGTCTATCACTATTTATTCACCTTCGAAATTCCTTGACTGTATCTTCACTTGTACACACTGCTTGGTATTTTCTGGAATAGTAATGCGATCCCTCGTTCTTGCATAGCCCACCATGAGTATACTGGCACACCTAAGTCGTTGATCTGCTGTTCTTAAGCAATTTACTAAACCTTCATTACCTGTAATCTTTGACACTGTTCGTTTGCAGTCTGGACCGTACATTTCTAGGAAAACCTGTCGACATTCTTGTATTACATTCATCCCGATCAGCCCAGGAAAGTTTTGCTTTTTGTCAATAATTGCTTTGCTTACGAGCACCCCACACCCTGGTAGGGTTCTTCCACCAATACTTATATCAACTAACACATAACCTATGTAAGGGATACAACCACCATTTGCCGCTCTCAGAGTAAGTCCTTCTATGTCTCTCAGTGTAATCCCATTCGGTTGTAGATAAGTCCTATAGAACTCTTCATTTACTAACGTAACCTCACTACCCGTATCCAACAAACTCTTCACCGGAATTCCATTAATTTTTACTGTAGCCACAGGAGTCTCTCCAATTAATTTTCTCCACTTATCGACAAATGGCCTCGGCTGCATTATGGTGGGTTTTGAGCCTGTTCTCTGTACCCCTACTTCTCGGCTCTCGACAACAGGGTTATTAGTTTCCCTGGCCTGGTGGTTTAACTTCTTGTTTTTCTGTTGGGGGCACTTTCGGTTCTTCGGTGGGGCTAATATGTCGAGGAGGTAATGTACACTGATATGCTTTGTGCCCTACCATAGAACAGTTGAAACATTGTCCTCTAAATTCCTCTAAATTTCTCTTGGGGAACTGTCTGCCTCGATACCCCCTGTAAAATGTCCCTCGTGTGTTCACCCTGTTGCAATAGATATCTGTTGGATCCTCTGGATGTATCTGAATTGGTGCACTAGTTGGGGTACCTACATTTTGGGTGTTTCTCATCTGCATCTCGACTAATTTACTTACAGTCTCTGCAGTCTGCATTGTAACAGACTCCAACTTGCTAAGTGCTTCGTGAATGCTGTTTGATTCCTGTTTTACTGCACATACCCTGGTAATGCGTCCTTTTGAATCACTGCTCTCCATTTGTTGCTCTTCCCGAGTCCTCTTGGCTGCTACCTTTACTAACTTTTCATACTCTATTTTTGAATTATCTTCCAAATATCTTCTCATAGTTAAAATAAACTTCTTGTTGTGCAAGTTTCTCACAAACCACTCCTTAAGGCGTTCCATCCTCCACTCGCTTGGCACGGGACGGGCACCTTGTAGCTCTGCATCTAATTCTAATGAAGCATCACTGTATGCCCATATGTCCTCATCCTCTCGCTGTTTCCTTTGTACGAATCTTTCCTCTAGCTCTGTGTAACTCAGCCGATCTCCATAGGTCTCTAGAATTGCCCGCAACACCTTGTCTGGATCTTGGCGAATAGTCTCTGAACAATTTCTAAAGCGAGTGCGAGCTGGACCAGCCAAATATCTAAGAATATATTGAGCGGCCTGCACACCGTCACAACCTAACTGTTGAATATAGTCTTTGGCTTCTGTCAACCATTCCTTTATTGAGATACTCTTCAGATTCCCAGCTGTACCTGTCAGTACTTTTAGCTTGGGCTCTGTTACGACTGGGGTTCAAATATATCAGGGCTCTTATTCATTGGACTAGTAATGGCATAAATGCTACAACGGAAAGCGCTAGATCCAACCTCTGATGTATATTCCCAGTGAACAAAGAACACAAATACTCTACAGAGTTCTATATGCAATAATAGGCTATCAAACTCTCAATAAATGTGCGTCTACTCTAGGCTTAATGTTATGTGAAAACAGCCTATTACTACCTATAACCGAAGGTGCTTGGTTATGGTATGCAAAGTAAGGTGGTAAGAGAAGTTACAGCTTACGTTACTTTAATCAATAAATGTCAGGCACTCCTGCATGAAAGAAAGTGCACTAAAGTCCTTCAACACTAACAAGGAATCTTCTTTAAATGTTAGATACTATAAAGATGCTCGTATCAGAAATGGAACCCAAAAAAGGCAGGCAGCGGAACAATGCTCGTGCAGGCTATGCACACAAAAAGGCAGAATATATAATGCCGTCGGAGCCAAGAATATTCTAAACACTACAACAATAATAATAATTGCCACGACAATGCAGTATGCCTATCAACAAAAAGAGCCTAAGTCGTTTGTGTCTCAATACATCAAACTAGGCTGCGAAATGCTTGTGTAATAATAAATGGGTATGCATAAAAAGAGTACTTGGTTTAATATACTTAATGTCTACTATGATTGATGAAGTCTAGCTAGAGTCAATGATACGAGATACTGGTGCGCATGGCATGCTGCATAGCCTAGTGCAAATCTCAAGTCTGAGCGTCAAATATTACGTTATAGGGAAGGGTAGCTCTCTTGAGAAACCTTAATACCGAAGTATTAAGCGTTCTCCTGGCGTACCTCAAAGACAAACAACGAGCTTAGAACAGTGCAGAATGGTATAGGCAAAAAGCCCTCATTCGTGCATGCTCTACTCTCAATGGCACACAGACTAGAATTTACTCAATCAACTCCAGTTCTCAGGTATGTCGTGCAGCTTTTAACTAAAGCCAGCACTCATAGGAAACAATACCTTATAATATCAGACTCCTAGTCTAGCATTATCTAATCCAGCAGAACACTAATAATTAAAGGAAGCAGTACTAAACAATATGAATGCCAACCAATGCTTCGTGATCCACTTATCTTAACAACTAACATACATGTGTTATATCAGACCTTAACGCACAATACAACTGGCCAGCATGAAGCTGATTTTGCAGAGTTAACCAGAGGGGGTATAATATTAATAAAAAGGTGGTGAAAGATATGAAAAAAGAGGGAGGTAGGCAGAGGAAAAGATTCTCAGGTGCGAAGCGGGAGACAGGTAGCAAGGGAAAAAAGATGGATGCGTTCTAGAAACCAGATCTGAGGGAGAAAGTGGCGAGGAACTGTATATATACTCGCACTAGCTCGAGGCGCGTGGGAAAAAAGCGGTTACAAATCCTCTAGCCACTAGCAAGGGAGCTCAGCATGGTAAGGACCTCTCTCAACCAACCCCCACGAGGCAGCCAGCCGTGACGTCATCGAGCGGGACAAAAACACTGCGCACTCCCTCTCACTCCGTTCTACTCTCTCTCTCTCTCCCAGATCCCATCATTACTAGTTAATGATAAAACATATACTTTACAATTAAATATATAAAGCCTTGACATGGGTGAAAACAAAGAGCCTTTCTGGACTGCCCATGACACAAGCTTTCATATGAAATAAAGCACACTCTAATACATAAACTGTAGCCCCATCCACTGCCCTGGCGATCCTAGCGAGTCACTGTACGACAAGCCATGCGGTTCTAACGGAGTGGTTAACGTCACAGCTCATACCTCATTAATTGTGGTCCTCCCTCTCCTAAAGTCTTACTATTCATCGTGGAGTTGGTCACTTTCAACGAAGTTAAGTCACAGCTTACGTTAAACACTGCATCTTTCACCTGCTCAAACTTTGTTTCCCATATATTGTTCAGTTTTTCTAGCTTCACTCCTACACTCTCTAGTGTCTCCACAGGCCGCTCTGGTAACGTAGGAGACTGAAGAAAATTGCCTAATTCAATAAGATTACTATTTTCCATGATGCATATGTTTGACTTTCCGTTCAGTATTATGATGTAAGCTTATTATGATATATATATATATATTTTTTTTTTTCAATTATTTTTTTTTTCTGTATTTTTTCTATTATATTTATTTATTTATTTATTTATTTGTCTTCAATCCTGAAACTGGTCACTGGTGTAGCCGTTATAGAACCTCTCCAGAGTTTATAGAAGTCTTGTTGGATGTCCTAAATCCTGTGATGGGGTGATACATCTGGATTGCAATGACGATCACCTGAGGCCTAGAGCTAGTCACCAACACTGTGACTCCTGGTCCAATGTGTCGCCCTTGGCTCCTAGACAGTCCTCATTGTCTTAAAACTTGATCTGCTTCCCCTCTGCTACATCACCTGGGTGACTTATTATTTACAACAGAGCCAAAACGTGCAGATCAAATTTTCAAATGGATAACTCAATGTGTTAGCCTACCCCGCATCTCCACCAAGTGTAGCAAAGTGGTTATTTATTAGTGGCCCCTCCATCAATGACGAACATGCCTATTACATAAGGCATCCTCTTCAAACACTAATCCGCCGTAGTTTGAATCTACCGCGCAGAGCATTTAAAAAACTGAGGAGCCTTCATCATGAGCGCACGCGACCTCACTCATGGCTTCAGTCATTATGAATTGGGTTCTCACTACGAAAAAACTTCGTAAAAAATAAAAACAAAAAGAAAATAAGAATAACTATCTAATAAGCTTTCCATCATATCGTGGATGTACTTGTGTGGATCTTTGACCAGACGCTACTGCAGGCGTCATTCTTCCTTCTCTGCTCTGCGCTCAGCCTGCCCGGACCTGTCTCCCCACGCTCCGCGGGTTCCGCATTTGTTGCGTCCCTAGTGAGTTTTTTCTCATTTGTTTACTCCGGGATGTATCGAGTAAGGTTAGGATATGCGTAGCAGGAGTGTCCTGGGCTGGTTGCCCGCAGTGCAGTGTATTTTGGGTCGTATGTTTGGGGCATCTATTTCGGATGTACCCTCGTGGTCCTGTTGTGGACAGGTGAACTTTTTCACAGTTAGCTAGCTTTGTGATGCAGGCGGCTTTCATTACACGTTATTGCTTCCTTTTATCTTTCTGATGAGGTAGCGTATTTTTGCTGTCGTTTTCAGCGTATTTTTCTTCACTTAGTGAAGTTTTTTCTGGGTCCCGAGTCAGTTCTTCCCTTTGCCGGAAGTGTTTGCTACAGTGGTGTGTTGGCGGTGGTTCCTGTTGTGATATAATTCAGTGCTTTTTGTTTATATTCCGACATGTTACTGTTATCCGTCTGCCTAGGCCTAGCCAGCCTCTCGTAGCTTTATCACATATACAAGTGTTATTGATTTATTTTCTAAATATGTACTACTGTGTCATGTGTATCCTGGTTTAGTTGTGTATTGGTTAATTCCACGGACTATTTATGTGTCCTGGGTTAGTTGTGTTTTGGCTAATTCCACGGACTATGTTGGGCCCGGCGTTAGTTGTGTTTTAGCTACGCCTCGGTCCGGTGTTGCGTTCAGATGGTATCTGGACGGGGTGGGTTTTTTCCGGCGGGTTTTTCTCGGTTTCACCTTGATAACCCCGGCTGGTTGCCAAGTTTTGGCCACGAGTGGTTTAAAACAGGCTTGTTTCCCCGGCGAGTGGGTGTCTGTGGCTCCCCAGGTCTGCGTCTCTGGGGTGTCTGTTTCAGGCTCCTTCTGATTCCCGGCGGGTTGGCTGTACCCATCTAACAGTGTTCATACGGACACGTGTTGTTTGTAGTTTTTTCGGTTTTGCAAAGCCAATATAAAACTATGCTGTAGTTGTATTTCCTCCCCGGCGATCTGTTTCAAAGAAGTGGGGATAGGAACAATTGGGGTTAACTTTTAAACTTTAATTCACCCGGTGGGTGCAACCTGGAAGGGTGGGATGACCGAATTTGCAAAATTCAGTTTAGTTGACCAGACAATTGAGGGATGCTTTGTGTATCGCCTCCTTCAACATACGGCGCTTTAGGGCACAATTGGGGTTAACGTTTTTTAAACTATTTTTCACACCCGGCGGGTGCTTCTTGCACGGATGAGAATAACGAATTTACAATTCAGTTAGTTAACCAGACATTTGAGGGGTACGTTTTGTATCGCCGCCTTCAACATACGGCGATCTAAAAAGATACTTCGGCAGAAGTTAGATCTCGTATATTTGTCAGGCTTCCCAGTTTTTTATCTACGAGATAATTCGGGGGCCGGCGTCTTTTTTAGTTTTTTTTTTTCCAAAATTTAATCTGGAAACAAACACCACCGGAAAGACTTAATCACTTATAAACGCCATGATGGTCTTTATATATTATGTCAGAGGGTATTCATAAATCTTTTGGACAAATTAAGATATTCTGAAATCCTTTACTTAGGAAACCCCACCGCATAGCGAGCTGTGGTCGTTGAGTATTACGTCTCGTTACCCGGCGGGTTATTTAACACCTGTGTGCGAACATGAGTGGGTTAACCTTATGAGCATTAATTCCTGGAAATTTAATTTTTCCAGAGCTGGGTCCCGGCGGGTCTATGCAGAACCTGGAGTAAGTTTCCCTCCAGTCTCTGTCATGGCTACCTTTGCCCCGGTTTTTGCTTTATGCATTACGCCCTCCTGTTCAGGTATCCCTAATTTTGCGCACACCCTTTGTATAAAATGTGTTAAAATGTCTCGTTTGGTGGGGGTTACCTTTCCGGCGTTTTTCTCGTTGCTCCGAGAACACCGTTTTTGTTTACCGAGTTTTAGTCAGGATGGCTAAAAATAGGTAAGTTACCCCGACGAGTTTGGTCGCTTGAGGGCTCATCAGAAACTGCGTTTTCTGTGGTCGAGCCTGGGATCAGGCTTCCTGTGTTATTCATTGCTTTATGCATTACGCCCTCCTGTTATGTCTCGTTTGGTGTGGGTTACCTTTCCGGCGTTTTTTCTCGTTGCTCCGAGAACACCGTTTTTGTTTACCGAGTTTTAGTCAGGATGGCTAAAATAGGTAAGTTACCCCGACGAGTTTGGTCGCTTGAGGGCTCATCAGAAACTGCGTTTTCTGTGGTCAAGCCTGGGATCAGGCTTCCTGTGTTATTCCCGGCGAGGGGGGCTCCACACAGTTATTTTGTTTGGTCTTTCCCTCCCGGCGACCTTTTTACAAAGAGGTCTGGGGCAGGTATAAGTGGTTTGACATTGCATATAAAACCCGGCGGTTGTACCTTCGGGTGGTTATATTAACGGATTTGAGATTCGCGATAATTTGCCAAACAATTGATTGATACAATAGGGTATCACGGCCTTCAAGACGGCGATCTATGAGGGCTTCTGGCAGAAGCCGGATTAGAGATTAAGATAGGCTTAGACTTTTTATGGGATAAAAAGATGCCTGAATCTTACTAGTGTTTCAAGTGTAAAGGGATACTTGAAGGACTTCATCTTTAATAAAGATATGTTTCATCTTTATGAGGATTCAGAAGTTATGCTTAATTCTTTCGAACAGGTAAAAGATATGCTGAAATCCTTAATAAACAATTGGAACAATGTTGTTTGTTTGTTTAGTCTTTCCCTCCCGGCGACCTTTTTACAAAAAAGGTCTGGGGCAGGTACAATTGGTTTGACATTGCATATAAAACCCGCCGGTTATACCTTCGGGTGGTTATATTAACTGATTAGCAATTCGCGATCATTTGCCAAACAATTGATTGATACAATAGGGTATCACGGCCTTCAAGACGGCGATCTATGAGGGCTTCTGGGAGAAGCCGGATTAGAGATTAGGATAGGCTTAGACTTTTTATGGGATAAAAAGATGCCGGAATCTTACTAATGTTTCAAGTGTAAAGGGATACTTGAAAGACTTCATCTTTAATAAAGATATACTTCATCTTTATGAGGATTCAAAAGATATGCTTAAAATCCTCTGGACAGGTAAATATATCCTGAAATCTTTAATATGAAACTAAAGGAAAACGAAAAGTAGTGGTGGAGTGCTACGGTTCGTTGACCGGCGGTCTTGTGACACATATTTTGTACCATTTTTTGGGTGTAACCCTATGAGCATTAATCCCCGGAAAATTCTCTTTCCAGGGCGGAGTACCGGTGTTGCACCAGGTGACCAGGTAGTTCCCGGGGGCGGGGTAGTTTTCCCCCAGTCTCTGCCATGTCGGCACTTGAACCTCTCATTGCTGTATGTTCAACGCCGTTAAGATCAGGTATCCCTATATTATTTTTATTTGTTAATGAAATAATTTAATCACTGAATAATAATAACCATATATATTTTCTATGATTATATTAGGATAATATTGTGTTTATTTATAGTAATTTATTTTAATACAATTAAATATAAATTAAATTAATTAGTATACTTTATGATTTTGCTCACCAGCTCTGCTTTCAATGTGTTAATGAGCTATGGGAGCTTTTAATTATCATAAACCTTTACAGGGCTCTCTTTCAGAGAGTATACCGAGCTCGCAAGCGAGGGACAGCCACAGCCAAGGTGTATGGCGATACTCACAGTCCTGGCAGGACAGAACACATCCCTTTGTGACTCAACTAGTGCTGACGTCCACGGGATGCCAATGTACCATCTTCTACCCCAGTTTTAACATGGCAACATGTGGAGGTCCCGGCTTCGGCGGGATCTTCCCATGATAAGCCAGACTTAACGGATGAAGAACAACGATCTCTGGTCTCAGAGATGGAGGTTGAAGAGTCCAGTCACCTTCTAGGCGACTCTCAGGGTACTGTCGAATCTCCACGGAGTTCGTCATCGGCTAGGTATGTACCGGCGGAAGAGATTGATGGACTATTATTGAATGCACTTAATAGGTTCTTTGGCCCTACGCCGGAAACTCCTTCTGATACGGGAGATCCCGCGATGTCGACGAATGTGCGACCTCTGGCTACATCCTTTGCTTTAGCTAAAATACCTAGCCATCCGCTTGTGTCAGACCCAATTTCCAATGTGCCAGGCACAACAGCTCTCACTACTTCCACTGTGCGAGTCATATCAGACATATCTCCCCCTCCTTTAGACAAGGCGCCAGTCAAAAAACAGGAGCTATGCCTCTTGTTACGGGCCTGATGAGTCAGGGGTAGCAATGTTACGGAAATGTTTTGGATGTTCATATTAAGGACATTCCAAGTTATTATAACCATGACTTATTCTTACCACCAAATCCCTCCAGAACGCCATTCTTGGTTCTCTCTTCCGGTTTTTGGTGCCGGCGGAGTCCCCTCTGCTTGGCTGCCATTAGCACGCCTTCCCCAGCTTACCTAGACCGCGAGTTTAGGTTAAGAGGAAAAGCGTTTAAACTGTTTTCGCAATATATGGTTCCCAGCAAGTAACAAAGTCTCTGTTACGCTCTTCTCAGGCAATAGAAGCCGCGGAAGTCAGGAAAGCCATTGAACTTTCCCGGCGCTTGCTTCTCCAGACTTCCATCCAAGTCTTTAGGAGATATTCGGACGGCCTTATTAGAGGCAGTTCGAGCAAGGCAGGATCTGAGGATGTTCTTAGTGAAGAAACTTCTTGACCGTATTGCAAGCCAAGTAGTTCTGTCTCCAGTTCTAATTCCTTCTTTGATTTCACCAGCAGTTTGGAAGACTGTTTTCAATTTGGCACAAGCATTCAAGCAAGGTCCCCGCAAGCCCTGATGCCCTTGTTAGAACAAGGGATCAGGGTCTGGTGGTATCTGGGCGACTAACTGGTGGTGGCAGAAACAGAAAAGTTACGCATCAGTCATGTCTACGTTACGTTAAACCATCTCATATCTCTAGGATTCAAGGTCAACTTAGTAAAAGTCAAACCCTTGTTCCCCCACGAGTATTTCAGGGGATAGGGCTGGTCGAGGACACAGCTTCTCTCACTCTGAGTCAGAGTGTGGACACTCGAAACAGATTTCGCAAAAACTGTTTATGTTTCTCCACAGTCTGAATACGACACAGAAACTTTGGGAATCTCTAGTCGGTTCTCTCAACGGGGTTCAGCTAACTGTGAAGTTGGGCCGGTTGAAAGTCTAACGTTTAATCTTGGAGGGCAACAAATTTTTCCCACTATTACCGGCGGGGATAGTATGGCCTATCCCAACGTTATTACACAACTTACTAGCGGTTTGGGCGACGAGAGAAAGGTTGCATGCAGTCATGTCATGAACCTCTCCTCCGCCGTCGGTATGGGTGGACATGGATGCGTCAGGCACGATAGGTTGGGGCTTTTAGTCAAACCTCGGGCATCAGGGTCAAAGGTTTTGGTCCCATTTAGAAATCTTCCACATCAATGTCAAAGACTTACTAGTCCCCTTATCTGTCCTTCAGGCTCACGGCTCTGCTTTACGGGGCTAGTCGGTGGCCTTCAGAATGGACAATCTGAATGTGGTTCAATGTATTCAGAAACAAGGGTCAATAAGATCTCGGAAGTGGCTAAACGTGTCAGAAAAGATTTTTATACTAGCCAACAGGCTGAACATTCATCTTCACGTATCTTATCTCCCAGGCGTTGCAAACGTCTGGGCAGACGCTCTGTCTCAGAGACAAAGCACTTCAGTGGAATGGGCGCTCTTGCGTGTGCGGAGCATGACCATCCACAAGTCGATTTGTTTGCGTCTGAGAAGACTTGCAAACTCCCACTGTACCTCACCCGCCGGACGATAACGCCGGCGGGCGGACCTGACGCTCTGATGACGGACGAGAACAGGTTGAGTTCCATTTATCTATTTTCCGCCGCCAGACGCGTCTCTAATGTGCCACGTAGTCAACAAACTACAGGATTAGCGAGGCGTAGTCTCGCTAATCGCGCCCCTGTGGCCGGTGCAGTTTGGTACCAGCATTTGTACACGTGGTGCCCGCACCCAGTGTCACTCCCGGTCGGGTTGTTCCACTTAGAACACAATTGGCAACCTAGAAACCTCGCGGACTTGTTCATTATGGACAGTCAGGAGGCCAAGTGGCTAGCACCATATGGTAGCGACGTGACCAAGATATTCACGAATCAATATACCCAGTCTACAAAGCGACAGTTTCAATCGCATTGGCAAGCTTTTATGTCTTGGATTCTTAGAACAAACCAAACTGTGCCCTCGGTGGCGTTGGTTGTTAATTATTTAATGTATCTGTTCATGCAGAAACATTTATCTGAAATTTATTTATGAGGGCAGGTTTTAAACTCCGCCCACCTCCCCGTCAGCTCAGGCCTACATGGTCTCTGGACAAAGCATCGTAGTTATTCTCGTTCCCGTATGTACCAAAGACTGCAGATTTTACAAAAGGGCAGTATTCCTTATGGCTTTGGCTACCGGGAACAGAGTATCTGAGCTGGCGGCGATGAGCAACACACCTATTTGCCTCAGGTTTGATAGGCTTCATGAGTGTATTCACATTGCACCTTCCCCAGGATTCTTAGCCAAGAATGAGCACAGTGAACACGTGTTTTCAGAGTTCACGGTGCCGGCGTTAAAAAGGGGAAAGGTGCACCATCTTTTTTGCCCAGTGCAAGCTCTAACCAAATATTTAAGAGTGGCACCTCTAAATCACCAGGGTGCTTTATGGGTCGCAAGTCCGGGTGAACGCTTGATGGAGCGTACACTGGCTTCTCTCTTGGTCAAGGACTTTAAAGAGAAGAATCCCGGCGTTGTGGGTAAGACCCACGATTTACGCAAGGGGACAGCCTCTTTACGTTTCCTTAATAATCTTTCGGTGGAAGTTATTAAGTCCACACAGTTGTGGGCCTCTAATCAGGAGTTTTTTGACGCGATACCTTTCAGTAGCTCTGGACAAACCTTCCTTGCCATGTATAGCTTTACGGCAGAGGGTCTAGGTGGCCCTTTTAGTCACGTTTTGTTTAATTTCAAGAAAAAGGGGGGGGAGGGTGCAGTCAGTGTGACATAGGACACCCTAGACCCCTCCGGAGTATGTGTTCGGAACATACGAGCTGGGATACTGTTTGTAGGCATTGTTTTATAAAATTTCTCTGTAGTATTTATTGCAGGAAATTGTGCTAAAGGCCAATAGTAGTGTTACAACAATTCTTGTTGTAAGTAGCTTTGGCTGTGAAGCAATAGATTTTTGAGAAATCTCGGTAGTTGCAACTACGACTTTTACTTTTGAAGTAATTACTTCTCCATAAGTACACGAGTTCAGTACTTCTATGAATGTACAAGAATTCATTTATGTTTGGTTATATTTTTAGGAATATATCCACTAGTTAATGGGGTTTATATGTGCACATGTAAACTTATAAGTTTTTAGTTTTCACCACTTACTTTAAGTGGGGTGTCTTCTTAACTAGCAGATCTGTGTACAGAGTCTCAGAGTTAACCCTTTTTCAAGCAGGCTTCTTTGAAGCACGCTCTTGCTTGTACCCCTTTTTGAAGATTTAGGCTGTATAAAGTTTATGCACCCGAATATCTCTTTTTTACAAGAGTAAGAATACTATGTGGTTGTTTGATTATCTGCTTTTCTAGAGTTATGATATGATTACGAATGTCCCCCTCCAGTCTTAGAAATCAGGCATGTTCGTCAATGATGGAGGGGCCACTAATAAATTATAGGTTTGACTCCTGTAAGGAGATAAAGAAAACCTAATATTTAGTAGTGGCCCCGTAATCATTGACGACTGGGGCCCTCCCGACCATCCCCTTCCCATTCGTTGATGTATTCAGGATTTTGGTTTACTTGATATGTCAGTGAAGGAAGAATGACGCCTGCAGTAGCGTCTGGTCAAAGATCCACACAAGTACATCCACGATATGATGGAAAGCTTATTAGATAGTTATTCTTATTTTCTTTTTGTTTTTATTTTTTACGAAGTTTTTTCGTAGTGAGAACCCAATTCATAATGACTGAAGCCATGAGTGAGGTCGCGTGCGCTCATGATGAAGGCTCCTCAGTTTTTTAAATGCTCTGCGCGGTAGATTCAAACTACGGCGGATTAGTGTTTGAAGAGGATGCCTTATGTAATAGGCATGTTCGTCAATGATTACGGGGCCACTACTAAATATTAGGTTTTCTTTATCTCCTTACAGGAGTCAAACCTATAATAAAGTAACTACTTGGGGATCAAAAGAATATTTATCTATTAACAAATAGTTTATTTAAGGCAAAATAAGTCACCCAGGTAATGTATGTGTTTACCTGTGAAAAACATAAAACTGATAAAGATCATATAATACCAAAAGCAAAAGTTTGACATGTCTCAAAAGGTTTTCCCACAGCACAACTGTAATCAATTATAACTCCTAAATAATAAATCAGTCATTCACATAATCCACAAATTAACCTTCGTATATTCACAAATAAGTTCACTAAGAAATAAATATGAAACTCACCGTACAACACATATAACAAGGATTAACCCCTGACAGGGTTTCACTCAGATCAAATTGCACCAAAATCCCATCCTGCCCTATCTTATCTATATAAGTATCATATGTTCAAAAGTCCTATAACTAGATTAAATAAATACTTATAGGCCAACTAAAAATACAAAGAAACCTAAAAATGCATAGACTAATCTTATAATTACAAAATATAATAGATGAGCATAATAATATTGAATGGGTCCGTTTTCTCTCATAGGCTCATTGTCACTATAAATATTCTACATATTCAGCACAGACTAAACTATATTTTCCTAACCTACAGTAAGTATTATTTGCAATCATTTAACACACTACATAATTATATATATATATATATATATATATATATATATATATATATATATATATATATATATAAAGTATATATATATATAGCTGACAGGGCTAGATTTCGAACCATACAGGCAGGAGGTCCAGTCACCTACACCACCACGAGAGTTAAAAGAAGGAATTTGATACTTCTATCACTATTCCTTCCCAACTCGACTCTGATGGGGGGACAGACTGTCTTTTAATCAAAATCCGGCTGCCCTAAGCATGACAAGTTGTTTATTGGATGACAAATATAGCTGACAGGGCTAGATTTCGAACCGTACAGGCAGGAGGTCCAGTCACCTACACCACCACGAGAGTTAAAAGAAGGAATTTGATACTTCTATCAGTATTCCTTCCCTTCTCGACTCTGATGGGGGGAAAGACTGTCTTTTAATCGAAATCCGGCTGCCCTAAGCATGACAAGTTGTTTATTGGATGACAAAAATAGCTCTTGCCATGTTCACACAAGTGGTAATGATTTGAATATAAAAATAGATGGGTATTTATTGAGGTATCCTGGGATCAAGCGTCGCTAGATTTGCGCTGGTGGGCGGGGCTAGTCGGCAGTCTGCGTCTGTGGTTGGCTGGCCGCGGCTATGCATGCACTGCGCTTGTTGATTGGCTGTTGGGGTTCGGGGGCACCAGGTGGGCATTGGCTCGGGGCAGCGTTGGTGGGGTAATTTCCGTTGTATTGTTTTTCAGGGGTAGGATCTTTTCGCTGTGGGAAGAATTTGGAGATCCAATGTCTGGTTGTGAAGTGAGGGGTTGAGTGCTTGTATATAGATAGCTTCAAGGATGGGGAGGCGTCTGGAGTCGGATTCTTTATCTAATATGGAGGTGTTGATATCAAGATCTTTATGGGTAAGTTGAGGGTGGTCAGGGCTGTTATAATGGTTTTTGATGGCGCCAGATTGAAGATGGAGGGTAAGACGAAGGCTTAAGCGAGTCTGGGTCATACCGATATACGTTTTACGGGGTCTACAGTCCCCGTTGGTACAAGAATGTTGGTATATCACATGATCCATATTCAGCTGTTTATTGTCGTTGGCAAGGCGGTTACGAAGTACAAGTTGGGAGGTTTTGGGGGATTTATAATAAATTATTAATTTAATTTTGCTATCAGTGTTGGTGGGCTTGTCGTTCTTCAGTATGATGTCTCTGTCTCTTATTATTGCTTTGTCTGTTTTGTGGTCGGAGGACATGTGGTTTTCATAGAAAATGTTGATGTCGTCGGGGCTGGTGATGTTGGGGCTTCGTTGTTGTACCATTTTTCTATGTGTTTCTTGATGGTTTTATCGACGTCGGAGTTGGAGTAGCCGTTGTTTATGAGGACTTGTGTAAGACGGTGGAGTTCATGGTGGGTGTCCCGCCAGGAGGAACAGTGAGAGAGAGCCCTCCTGACGTAGGCAGAGATGGTGGAGATGTGATACCTTTTGGGGCATACCCCTCTACTGCCTCCCCACCTCTTGACATCCTGGAACACGCCCTCCGATCGATCGCTGTTGGAGCTATGCACCAAAGAAGCTCCCTTCATCTGTCCCCGAGGTCACATGTACCGTCAGATAGATGGTGTGGGGATGGGCAGCCCCCTAGGTGTCCTCTTCGCAAACTTTTTTATGGGCGCTATCGAGGGGGACTTCCTGGCCACACACCGCCCCTCCATCTACTGCCGTTACGTCGACGACATCTTCGTGCGGGTGAAGGACACCATAGAACTTCGAGAACTTCAGCAGCGATTCATCACAACATCAGGACTCAATTTCACCTTTGAGGAGACCACTGAAGGGAAACTACCCTTCCTTGACATCCTAGTCACCAACCAAGACACAGGTTTCAAAACCACTGTCTACACAAAGCCCACAAATAATGGACTCTGCCTCAACGACCAAAGTGAGTGCCCCAAAAGGTACCACATCTCCACCATCTCCGCCTACGTCAGGAGGGCTCTCTCTCACTGTTCTTCCTGGCGGGACACCCACCACGAACTCCACCGTCTTACACAAGTCCTCATAAACAACAACTACTCCAACTCCAACGTCGATAAAACCATCAAGAAGCACATAGAAAAATGGTACAACAACGAAGCCCCCAACACCACAAGCCCCGAGGACATCAACATTTTCTATAAAAACCACATATCCTCCAACCACAAAACAGACGAAACAGTAATAAGAGACATCATACTGAAGAACGTCCAGCCCACCAACACTGATAGCAAAATTAAATTAATAATTTACTATAAATCCCCCAAAACCTCCCAACTTGTACTTCGTAACCGTCCTGCCAACGACAATAAAACAGCTGAATATGGATCATGTGATATACCAACATTCTTGTACCAACGGGGACTGCGGACCCCGTAAAACTTATATCGGTTTGAAAGGTTTGAAAGGTTTGAAAGGTTTATTTATCTCAGGTGACCCCTGCTGGGATATATGAGTACATAAGTTACAAGACACAGACTCACTTAAGCTGTCGTCTTACGCTCCACCTTCAATCTGGCGTCATCAAAAACCATTATAACAGTCCTGACCACCCTCAACTAACCCGTAAAGACTTTGAGATCAACACCTCCATATTAGATAAAGAATCCGACTCCAGATGCCTCCCCATCCTTGAAGCTATCTACATACAAGCACTCAACTCCTCACTTAACAACCAGACATTAGATCTCCAAATTCTTCCCACAACGAGAAGATCCTACCCCTGCAAACAACACGACGGAAATGACCCCACCAACACTGCCCCAAGCCAAGGCCCACCTTCTGGTGCCCCCGAACCCCAACAGCCAATCAACAGGCGCAGCGCACGCATAGTCGCGGCCAGCCAACCACAGACGCAGACTGCCGACTAGTCCCGCCCACCAGCGCAAATCTAGCGACGCATGATCCCCGGACCCCTCTATAAATACCCATCTATTTTCTTATTCAAATCATTACCACTTGTGTGAACATGGCAAGAGCTATTGCTGAAACGTTACAACCTCCTACTACTTCTACAACCCAACAACACGCTGATAACTTCGGTTCTTTACCAACTAAATGACCGACAACGAAAAGTTGCAAGAGACATTGAATCTCTGAATTAACCATTTATTAGCGGCGCGCAACTTATGTCGTGTGAAAGAAATTTGGACTAAGTGGCGGTTCACAACTTATGTCGTGTGCCATTTTCAGCACGTAATGTTGCTGAGAGAGAGAGATAAGTGGTGGAGAGTAGCAAGCGTATGACTGCTCCAGACCACCGCGGTGGACCTACTGACATGAATCCCAACCTCCCCCACCCTCACGCACTCGCTACACAGGGAATTATGTAGGGAAACTACCTAATTACATGGTTTTTGCACTCGTGTTGCGCGATCATTGCAAAAAAACTAGCGGTCGTACAAGGATGGTTGGGGTGTCATTGGAAAGCTCTGTTTATGCCCTTTCAGGGATAGATACTTGTTTTACGCTCTGGGTCTTATTTAGGCATGAAAATGATCACGTAAACAACCCTATTTAGGGTAAAAACACCCCGCTGGGCGGTACATATAAATTACCGCCTAGGCCGCTCGTTAGGTGTTAAAAAACATATAAATGCTAAATATGCTGTTTTATTTAATCTCACATGACTTCAAGAATATATATATATATATATATATATATATATATATATATATATATATATATATATATATATATATATATATTCTCTTTTAAACAGACGAGGTTAAAGGCAATAGCAGTTTCAGCATTCAAGATTTTATTGTTATAGCTTTCAATAGTTCTAACAATTTTCCTCTGGGGTTCAGAGATGAGGTACAACAGGATAGCAAAATTCATGGTGGATCCAATGTTTCACAAGTAAACATCTTGCATCTTCAGGGAAGGAGAGGTAATGATTAGAATAGGGACAAAGCATCATATATATACAAAATTCGAGGATCAAGAATAGGGAGGTGGGCGGAGCTACTGGGTGTGTGGTGGCTGTTCATTGGTGGAAGGCAGTCTATTCGCGAGACGGGCACTAAATCTTATCGGTGGTTGGTTGTTGGCTGTGGGTGGCTGTGATTGGTTGGTGTTGTCAGTTGTGTGCTGAGCGCAGAAGCGTACAGGAGGGGGGCACAGGGCGAGAGGAAGGGGGGCAGTATGCCTGTAGCGCTTGCCTGAAGGAAGAATTTGAAGGTCTTGTGTTTGGTTGTTGATGCTGGGGTTGAGTGTTTGGATGTATAGAGCTTCTAAAATAGCTAGTCTTCTGGGGTCTGATTCTTTGTCGAGTATGGTGGTTTGTTTGTCTAGGTCGGCGCGAGTTAGGGCAAGATGGTGGGGGCTTGATAGTGATCTTTTATAGCGCCAGATTGAAGGTGGAGGGTTAGTCGACGGGAAAGGCATGTCTGTGTCATTCCAACATAGGATAGGGGTCCACAGTCCCCGGAGGTGCAAATATGCTGGTATATCACATGATCGTCTTTCGGTTGGTTGGTGGAAATGGGGCGGTTACGGAGGACAAGGTTGGAGGTCTTAGGAGATTTGTAGTAAATAATGAGTTTTATTTTATTGTCAGGGTTGGTGGGGAGGACGTTTTTGTGAATTATTTCTTTCATAATGGATTCGTCTGTTGTGTGGTCGGAAGACATGTAGTTTCTGTAGAAAAATGTAATGTTATTGGCCGGGTTGGTGCTAGGGGGGTCTTGTTTGTACCATTTTTCTAGGTGGTGGTTGATGGCATTGGTGACGTCAGTGTTGGAATACCCATTGTTGACTAGGACCGGGGTGAGCCTTTCCAGTTCATTGTGTGTGTAATTACAGGTGGTGCAATGGGTGAGGGCTCTCCTGACATAGGCGGCGATGGTGGACTGATGGTATCGTTTAGGGCATTCACTTTCCCCATTAAGACATTCGCCATTGTTAGTAGGTTTGGTGTATACTGTAGTTTTGAAGCCGTGGTCGTGGAGGGAGACAAGGAGGTCGAGGAAGGGTAGATGTCCATCGGTGGTTTCTTCGTATGTGAAGTTGAGTCCGGAGGAGGCCATGAAGCGCTGCTGGAGGTCCCTGAGTTCGCCCAGGTCCTTCACCCGCACGAAGATATCATCGATGTACCTGCAGTAGACAGTGGGCCGGTGGGCAGCCAGGAGTTCCTCTTCGATAGTTCCCATGAAGAAATTGGCGAACAGGACCCCCAGGGGGCTTCCCATCGCTACACCGTCGATTTGCTGGTACATATTCCCGCGGGGGCAAAGGAAAGGGGGAATCATTACCTCTCCTTCCCTGAAGATGCAAGATGTTTACTTGTGAAACGTTGGATCCACCATGAATTTTGCTAACCTATTGTACCTCATCTCTGAACCCCAGAGGAAAATTGTTAGAACTATTGAAAGCTATAACAATAAAATCCTGAATGCTGAAACTGCTATTGCCTTTAACCTCGTCTGTTTAAAAGAGAATCTATTACCTGGCTATACTAACATATATATATATATATATATATATATATATATATATATATATGTATATTTTCTTTAATACATACGAGGTTGAAAGAAATGGCAATTTCTGCGTTGGAAATTTTATTATTCAAAGTTTCCAGGTCTCTGATGAGTTTTCGCTGGGTGGCAGGAAGTAGATGAAGGAGATGAGCAAAATTCATGGTGGTACAGGGTTACATTAATGTACATGATGATACAGGATATACGACGCGTTTCACTGGACAACCAGCATTATCAAGTAAGAATAGAATGATATAAAAGGTAAACAGGAAGGGTATATATAGAGGGTGGAGGATCAGAGGAGGCGAAAATCAGGGGGCAAAAGTCTGCTATTGGTGGAGGGGTATTCTAGGAGAGAGAAAGATATAACCGCTTCACGCATGCGCACTGGATGCGGATGGTGGTCGGTTGGCGGGGTCGAAGCTGATTGGCTGCGTGTCGAGGGCCGTGGCCTAAGTTGCGTAGTACGTGTGGCGCCTGCAGAAGACGAAGCTGAAGGAGGTAGCGTGGGGGGCTGCGTCAGGGGCACCGGGGGGCGAGGGGGGGCCTTAGGTCCTGTAGGAAAGTGCCTTTTGGCAGAAGGAAGGATCTGAAGGTCCAGAGTTTGGTTGTTGATGTTGGGATGTAAGGCTTGGATATATAATGCTTCGAGTATAGGTAATCTCCTTGGGTCACTTTCTTTATCGAGTATGGTGGTGTGTTTCTCTATCTCGTTGCGTGTGAGGTGGGGGTGGTTAGGGGTGAGATAGTGGTCTTTGATGGCTCCATCCTGAAGGTGAAAAGTTAACCGACGTGAAAGACGAGTCTGCGTCATACCAATATAGGAATGAGGTCCACAGTCCTCATAATTACAGGTATGTTGGTAAATGACGTGATCGTCGGTCATCGGGCTCTTTATCTTGGTGGAAGCTGGTTTGTTGCGGAGAACGAGGTTGGAGGTCTTGGGGGATTTGTAATGAATTATTAATTTGTTTTTGTTTTCCGGGTTGGTTGGGTGGACATGCTTGGAGATTATTTCTTTTAAGACGGCCTCGTCAATTTTGTGTTCAGAGGACATAAAATTGAGGTAGAAGATCTTAATTTCATTGGAGGGGTCAATGTTGGGAGGGCTTTGGGAGTACCATTTTTCAAGATGGTGGTTGATGGTGCTGGAGATGTCGGAGTTGGAGTATCCGTTATTTACTAAAACTTGGGATAGTCTTGCTAGTTCCTGGTGGGTGTCGGCCCAGGTAGAGCAGTGCGTGAGGGCTCTCCTAACATAGGCGGAGATGGAGGATAGAAGATAACGGCGGGGGCATTCACTATCTTAAAAGAAATAATCTCCAAGCATGTCCACCCAACCAACCTGGAAAACAAAATCAAATTAATAATTTATTACAAATCCCCCAAGACCTCCAACCTCGTTCTCCGCAACAAACCAGCTTCCACCAAGATAAAGAGCCCGATGACCGACGATCACGTCATTTACCAACATACCTGTAATTATGAGGACTGAGGACCTCATTCCTATATTGGTATGACGCAGACTCGTCTTTCACGTCGGTTAACTCTTCACCTTCAGGCTGGAGCCATCAAAGACCACTATCTCACCCCTAACCACCCCCACCTCACACGCAACAAGTTAGAGAAACACACCACCATACTCGATAAAGAAAGTGACCCAAGGAGATTACCTATACTCGAAGCATTATATATCCAAGCCTTACATCCCAACATCAACAACCAAACTCTGGACCTTCAGATCCTTCCTTCTGCCAAAAGGCACTTTCCTACAGGACCTAACCCCCCTCGCCCCCCGGTGCCCTTGACGCAGCCCCCCGCACTACCTCCTTCAGCTTCGTCTTCTGCAGGCGCCACACGTACTACGCAACTTAGGCCACGCCCCTCGACACGCAGCCAATCAGCTTCGACCCCGCCAACCGACCACCATCCCGCATCCAGTGCGCATGCGTGAAGCGGTTCTATCTTTCTCTCTCCTAGAATACCCCTCCACCAATAGCAGACTTTTGCCCCCTGATTTTCGCCTCCTCTGATCCTCCACCCTCTATAATTATATACCCTTCCTGTTTACCTTTTATATCATTCTATCCTTACTTGATAATGCTGGTTGTCCAGTGAAACGTGTCGTATATCCTGTATCATCATGTACATTAATGTAACCCTGTAACACCTTGAATTTTGCTCATCTCCTTCATCTACTTCCTGCCACCCAGCGAAAACTCATCAGAGACCTGGAAACTTTGAATAATAAAATTTCCAACGCAGAAATTGCCATTTCTTTCAACCTCGTATGTATTAAAGAAAATGTATTACCTGGCTTTACTAACATATATATATATATATATATATATATATATATATATATATATATATATATATATATATATATATATATATATATATATATATATATATATATATATATATATATATATATATATATATATATATATATATATATATATATATATATATATATATATATATATATTATATATATATATATATATATATATATATATATATATATATATATATATATATATATATATATATATATATATATATATATATATATATATATATATATATATATATATATATATATATATATATATATATAATAAGGTGGGGGAATAATTAGACAGTTGTCGGAGTTTTGTATATTTATTCAACAGCCCAACTCTTAAGCTAACACGGGTCCAGTAACCCACTTCCTGTTCGGGCCGAAATGAGTTCAATACACGAATTGAATAGTTCGTTGACCCACACTAGATAGTACATTGGAACTCGAGAGCTCCCGTTACCATCTACTTGGATTCCCGCTATTCAGGTAATGACTCACTTCGACTTCGATCCATTGCAGGTTACCAGACTCAACTAATATATTTTACAACGCCCTCGGATGTCTAACTAAGAGACCAGGGCTTCTCTGACCAAAGACTCTTATTCGTAAATCTAAATCACAAATGCTATTTCCTAAATAATATAACCTTTACCGAGCCCCTGGATGTCTATCTATAAGACCGGGGCATTACGAACATAAATCCTCCTGATACAATACAACACCTGGATACAACACTGGCCCGTAGACCACTTAATTTCCCACAAATGATATCATCTTTATCTCACCACCCCTTTACAGTATCGAACGCGTAGTCCGTTACACCTGAATATAAATTATCTTAATACAACACAATATTTCAACCCTAATACAATACAACACCTGAATACAACACTGGCCCGTAGACCACTTAATTCCCCACAAATTATATAATCTTTATATCACGATATTGAACTCTTTATCCGTTACACGTATTCCCGGATACGTACATACTATCTTAACGCAATAGATACGTCCTTACGAATTCAAAGATTCTACTTTAGGCTTATTCTCTATCGCCGCTCAACCGACGGACTAACCATTAATAAGGTTATTAATTCAATTTCCTCCACAACATAAGATATAGTATAATTCTTGGACTAGTGTCCTTCCTATATATATTTCCCTAATACTCGGACTAGTGTCCTTCACATATATATATATATATATATATATATATATATATATATAGATGTATATCCCTAAGCTGAAGCTCATCTATCCGCAACTATCTATTATTCCCACTGAACCCTATAGTTGCTTTCAAATCTCAATCCCTCTTACTTTAATTAATTCTCGTCCTATAAGATCCTATCTATTTGGTAGCTAATGGCATGGAGCCTTCTCTATCAATAAACACTAATACTCTATGAACACATCATCCCTTTATTTTGTTTCGTAAGTCAAGTCTATTTCTCTTTAGTCTGTTCTAATAAGAACACATTTATTATTTAGGGGTAACCACTGGGTCAGTTAACATGATATCTCTCTCTTTCTTTTGATCTCTTGGAAACGGTCACTCTCAGCTACTACCTGCCGCCCCTCTTGAATTGTCTGGCTACAGGTGTGTAAACCAGCAATGGGGCGCCAGGCGGAGGGATACTGGTGGTGTAATCTCCACGTAGGTGAGAGTGAGGCCAGGCCCGAGAGAGTATTCACGGGAACTGTTGAGGTGGGCTGGAAGGCTGTAGTAGGGTAAGCCAAGTTTCCTGAGGAGCACTGGGAAGAGAGAGAGGCTGGGCTGTGGCAAGCTGCCTCAGTGGTGCCGGGTGCCTGAATGATGTGGGAGCTCCTCTCCCCCCCTTAATATAGGCCTGCTACCCGGCCCGGGGCGCTGTGATTGGCTGGCACGCACGCGTGGCTCGCTGCTGCTGGGTACGCGCGGGCTGCATATTCACTTTTGTCTCTTCTTCTTCTCTCTCTCCATAGTATGTCCCAGGAATTTGTTTGCAATTATCTTTTAGTGGCTTACGGGAGTCTAGGGCTGGCACTGAATTATTTTACATATTGCAATCCGAAGGGACGGCCTGTAGAGAGAGCGATAACGAGTTTTGGAATGAGGCTGTACGGGCATATTTCGGCTCCGACAATGGAGCCTTTTGATTGGCAGATCGAGGAGGAGTGCAGATGGTGGAAGTCATGCCTGGAATGTCCACGTTATCTGGCCACAAGGCTCGGCCAAAAGGAGCACGCTGATTGGCCAGCCGTCTTTCTACTTTATATATATATATATATATATATATATATATATATATATATATATATATATATATATATATATATATATATATACTGTATATATTATATATATATATATTTATATATATATCTATATAGATAGATAGATAGATAGATAGATAGAACTTCCATAAAGGCAACATACAGCTTTTGTTGCTTCTCCAGATATTTCGTCACAACACATTTCAGGGTGAAAATTCTGATCGACACATCCTCTTCCCTTCCTAAAACTGCCCTGCTCGTCACCTATCCATTTCTTCGTTCTCACTCTCACTCTCTCAATCACTACCCTACTGTACACCTTCCCTACTACGCTTAACCCTTTCACGCTCATATGACGCAGAGGTTGCCAGATTAGCAATAAGAAATAGAGTTCTCTCACTCATATAATTACCTCTCCAAAATTAGTTTTCTGCCCACAGCTAACTCAAAGATAACTGCAGAGGTTGAAGTAACTAAACTAAAGGTTTCTCAATACCCCTGATGGTAACAAAGGCTTTAAAGTATCCCTAATAGGCTCAAAGTCGCATCATATGTCGGAGAGGGTTAAAAGACATATTCCTCGGTGGTAACCACACCCTCCTCTTTCACCTTTACTAATATGGACTAATATGCCTGTCTTCCAGTCCTCAGGTGCACTCCCCTTCTCCCATGCTAGTTTGCACATTTTCCATACCCATTTGATCACTATCTCACCACAATACCTCAGCATTTCCTCACACACTTCATCTATTCTTGGTGCTTTCCCCAACTTCACTATTTTCATGGCTTCACACGCTTCTGACCTCCTGATCCTCACCTCCTCCACTACTTCTCTTCTTCTCCCTACCATACCCCATGCAACTATGTTTGCTGGTGCTTCATTCCTTACATTTAGCAATTCGTTGAAGTACTCCCTCCATCTTTCGACTCTCTCTTGCTTCCCGGCTAGCACTCGCCCATTCTTATCTTTCACACCCTTACTGTTTCCCTTGCTACCTTCCCTAACTTTCTTGACTTCTTTCCAGCACAGTTTCTTACACTCCCTCCATTTTACACTCAGATTCCTTCCAAATTCCTCATCAACTCTTCTCTTACTTTCCTTCACTACTCTCTTCACCACTCTCTTTTTCTCCACGTACCTTGCTCGTTTCTGTCCCTCCAAATGTTCATTCCCTCTACTTCCCAACCACTCTCTATACGCTTTCTTCTTGTCTTCCACAGCTATTTTTACCTCTTCTGTCCACCATGCTGTACCCCTTCACTCCCCTCCCTCTTCTCCTTGCTCCACACACCTCCTTACAATCTGCACAGATCTCTTCCTTAAACTCATCTCCTCCACTTCTCCATATCTTCCAGGTAAACCTACCTAGTCATCTTTCTACTGCTCTCCTGTATATATATATATATATATATATATATATATATATATATATATATATATATATATATATATACCCATCCAAAATCTTACCAGGGTCAATCAATGCCATTAACCCATTCAGTACCAGTGACAGCCTTTTCATTATATTCTGGCTACGATTTTGTTCAACTTAAGAAGGACTTCTAGCAAATTAAAAGGTTGCAGACTATCTCGATTAATCCCCTTAGCTACTATATTAATCCCCTTAGCTACTATATTAATCCCCTTAGCTACTATATTAATCCCCTTAGCTACTATATTAATCCCCTTAGCTACTATATTAATCCCCTTAGCTACTATATTAACCCCCTTAGCTACTATATTAATCCCCTTAGCTACTATATTAATCCCCTTAGCTACTATATTATATCCTTCCTAAGTTTCCAAAAATCGACTTGACCCTTTCAGCACGATGACGTACGTCTTTTTGCCTTTGATTCGGGCTGAAATTAGACGATTTTATGCAGTTTGAGAAGGTCCTGTGTTATTCAGAGGGTTTATTGAGATCGTTTTTACTCCCTTTGAGTCCCAGAGCTAGATGATAAGCTAAAGCAAATTGTCTAATGGTAACTATAGTCTATTCGCTGTAAGTATGCGAACAAATCATGACCTCTAACCTCTGTAACTAAAAAACGACTAGAGTTATCGAGCTTATATTTCTACCATTTGGGGAAAGTCAGTCAAAAAATAGATGTTAAAATTTACAGCCAATTTGCTCGAGCCCTTTTTGATTTACAGAGGATAGAGGTCTTGATTTCTCGCCTACTTACAGCAAATAGACATCTAACACTAATATTGCTCTCAAAATTAATGATCAGGTTTGCCATGATAAACGACAGATTTCAACCTACTTCAACTCCTTCTTCACCTCCATAGCAAACACACTAGCACAGAACCTACTGCAACCTCTCAACAAATACACCCCAACAACGGCCACCTTTCAAAATTTCTACAGGGATAAAGGCATACACCCGATTTCTTTTGGATTGCAATATGTTACACCAAAATACACATTTGAGGATCTCTCTAACCTAAATGTACATAAAAGCACAGGACCAGACAACATTCCTGCCAAATTTCTACGAGATGGAGCAATTGGTATAGCAGGTCCCCTAACCCACATCATCAACCTGTCACTTAACACCAACACTGTACCTGCTGAACTGAAGGAAGCCATTGTAACCCCTCTATTCAAGAAAGGAAATAAATTAGATGTTAGTAACTACAGACCAGTTAGCATATTATGTATTGTATCAAAAATCCTTGAAAAAGCTGTATACACCCAAATTGAACACTACCTCAAAGAAAATTATCTATTCTATAAGTTTCAATCAGGTTTCAGAGGCATGTACTCGACAGACTCCTGTCTCATCCATTTAACAGATCACATTCGTAATGAAATGTGTAAAGGTAACTACACCAGTATGGTTCTTCTTGGCCTACAAAAAGCGTTTGATACAGTAGACCACAATATCCTATGTAATAAACGACAAGCAATGGGCATTGGGTCAGTGAACTGGTTTAAATCTTATCTTAGTGGTAGAACACAAAGAGTCAAAATTGAGGACAATCTTTCTGATCCTATGCCAATTAACTGTGGGGTCCCGCAGGGAAGCATCCTTGGTCCTTTACTCTTTTTCTGTTATGTGAACGACATGGAGCTGAGCGTATCATGTAAATTATTACTGCATGCTGATGACAATGTGCTTCTGGTTTCAGGAAAAGACACAATAAGTATTGCCGCCTCACTTTCCAAAGAACTAGAATCGTGTAGTGATTAGCTAGTGGACAACAGACTATCTCTTCACCTGGGCAAGACAGAAGCCATCTTATGTGGAACAAAACGCAAATTGAAAGACATTGAGGGCTTCTCGGTCAACTGTAATAATATTCCCATAACAACAGTGTCACAAGTGAAATATCTCGGACTAAAACTGGACTCGACTCTGTCAGGTGAAACAATCTTGGAATCGATCCTGAGTAAATGTAGAGCATGTATTAAATACCTGTATAGACAGGTGGGATGCTTGCCAGCTGCGACCAAAAAGACCCTATGCCAAGCGCTTGTTCAATGTCATTTTGACTATTCTGTGTCATCCTGGTACTCTGCATCATCTAAATCAGCAAAGCAAAAACTTCAGGTCACTCAAAATAAAATGGTTAGGTTCATGCTGAACCTAGGACCCAGATCGCATATTGGACAGGAACAACTTCAGTCACTTGGTATGCTAAATGTCTCTGACAGGGCCAAACAAATCATACTTATAAATGCCTTCAAGATATTTTATGATAGGGCTCCAGAGTATTTAAAGAGTAATTTTGTTAAAGCAAATGAGAGCATTGGACACAATACAAGGAATAGGATGTATAATTTTACGATCTCGAGAATCCAAGGACAGGGTAAGCTAACATTTGTCTTCACTGCCATCAAAGACTGGAACAACCTACCCCAGTCAGTCCGTGAAAAGAGAACACTGTATTCCTTCAGACGTAGCTTGAAGGAGCACCTGAACCGGACAGCTGCGAGAATGGAGCACCAAGCTTATGTCTACTACTAAATACGACATAAGAGATAGGCAAAACAAACTGTAATGATTACTGAAGTATTTTGACCAGCCCAACTATAGAATGTAAGGTATCTTAATATAACCCCCTAGACATACTTTCTCTAAAGTATATACTTTTTTTTTATCCTCTCCTTTTGCCCCAGCTAACCTAATCCCACAAGGACCCCAATGGAAATACGCCTAACGGCCTTATTGGGCTATCCTTAGTTGGAATTATGCAAAGCTGGTACAATGTCATATTTGTAACATATTATGTGGTACCAAAATTGTAAAATGCTAACTGAATAAATATTATTATTATTATTATTATTATTATTATTAATGTGTTGAAGGGGTTAAGGCAGCTAACAAAAAGTAAAAAGACGTCACCGGTACTGAAGATTCAGGAGTTAAATATCCTCACTATTTATGTCCATGGATTTTTGAAGGCGTCTTGGGCAGATTTAGACATTGAATGAGGGGGTTTGAGGAGCTGTTCTGCCCCGTCTTAAGGGAAGGTTTGATTTGTCTGGACCCCCTTCTCCCTTATGTTTATCCCCATTAGTTATGAGAATTTAGGACATTCACTTCACTAATTTGGCTATTTTAAGACCTTTTGTGCCATTTCAGCTTCATTTTTTTTCCTGGCGAGCAATAGCGAAACTGTAATTTAGGAGGAACCATCCTCCGGCCGGAATATTTGTCTACTGAAAAATGCACAAATTTACCTCAAAAAGGGGTTTGGTGGGTATTTTTTAAGCTTGATGGAGGTCTTGGGAGGAAACTAAAGATAAATAAACAAGTAAATGAACAAACAAATACAAATCTCCCCTTAAGCCATTTATCACATGCCACAGTATCCACATCTGTTAACGCACCTATTGTTAATCCTTTCAACATCCGATTACGCCTTTCTTTTCTGCATTCTGGGTATTATTAAACGAATTTATTCAGATTAGTAAGGGTATATGGAAGTCAATGGAGTTAGTCTTTACCCTTATAATTCCCACAGATCCTTCTTAAAGTGCATAGAATCGTCTAATAGTAGCTAGAATAAACTGTCCAAATGCGTCATGATCCTCAAAGGGTTAAGATATACAAGATAATATCCACAATGTATGAAGACGGTCTGAAAGGTCTTATATGCACCTTACGAAGCATCATCTCCACTATAGGACCTTCATTATAGGTAGGCCAGAAATAGACACTTAAATGGCACAAAAAGTCTTAATATTGACAAAGAAAGCAAGAAGGTCGCCTTGGAGTCTGAAGTAAAGGGAGATCTGGACATAGAGGTTTAACACTCTCGCCTCCGGCTTTTGGTTTTGGGAGAAATATTCCACCCGGGAGCATTTTCGAAGCCTTGTGTATTTCTGTATTTCCATCCACCAGAATGTTGTTTATTGTGATGTATCATATGTCAATGGAAAGAGGAATAACTATACTATATGATAAAAAAACAAAAATGTAAATAAATCAAAATATGAAAGCGTAAACGAGTCCGAAATAAAAGTTTTTCCCGCACAATTGTGTTCACACCATCCAATCTCGAAATTGTGAGTGATGACCATATATTTCTATATGCTCAAATATTAGTATTTTATCTGCTCTTTCCAAATCTGAAATCAGAAATTGTCTATCTTCAATAGTTCTCAAGCAGTGACCGAAAACAAAACAAAATATGATTTTGCATGATATGGTTTATAAAATGTTTGAATTATTTCGTTGTTACGAGGTCTATGGTTTTCAATTTAATCTGTATGAATACGGCAGATAATGCTGAAGAGAATAAAAAAAAGCTAGAAGTTCCTATGACAAATACTTTTTGCTCTATGAATATTTGAAATGAAGAGCCAAAATGCGAAAATTTATGCTTCACCCATCTCCGTTCCGCCGACACTAGCTGGGTTCCGAGCAGTTCCCCACCTCAGCATTGCGTTATTTGCTCGGATACATATATAACTGTATATATCACCAGAATCGGAAAATTATGTTCTTTCTAATGATGAAAACCAAAATAATATAGTATAATTGGTTCGCGAGCCATGCGCAATTGTTTCCATGCATTGTTATTGTTATGTAAATATATGAGATTGTTTATACAATTGTATATCTTTGCCACAATATACAACACCTTTATACAATTTTCCTTGCCAATAGTTGTATAATGCTCAAAGAACACCTGTTAGTCATGAAGGTTGTCAATTTGATTTTCTAAATTGCACACAGCTTTGCTAAACTGAAGAAATTGCAATCAGGGAAATGACTCCTGGGTTGACACTGAAAACAAAAAAAAAAGACATCCAGGTTATCTTCAAATAATAAATTTCAGGAATAATTCATTTGTACACGCAAATAAAATAATGAATTTATACAAATATATTTCCTGAAAACAAAATTCGTACACGCACACACAAAATAAAATAAAGTGAATGGTAAAAAAAAATGTGTGTATGTGTGTGTATACAGTATATATATATATATACAAGGTGTCAAACCAGATAAATATGAGCAGTTTCCACGTCACCCAATGAGGTACTGCACTAGGCTCGTTATATTTGTATAGTGGTTTTCCCCTGGAGGCCTATATCCACTTTGATGATGAAGGTGGGTGAATGAAAGTGGGTGAATAATGGTGAATGTATGAAGGCGCGTGAATGAAGGTGGGTGAATGAAAGTGGGTGAATGAAGAAGAGAAATGGAGAAGAGAAATACTGTATGTATATATAAATATATAATTATACATAGGCATATAATACAACCAGGAAGGGGTGCTCATTTATGGCCTTGGCCTTGCTCGGGACAGCCTGGGGAACAGCAACAACAACACAACAGGGAAGGGGACAAGACAAAAAAATACAATTAAAAAATAATAAAAAACAAAATTATATATATATATATATATATATATATATTGTTACGAGGGGAGCCGGGGCAACTAGATGCTTAACTAGCCTAGCCCACAGCACCGTACTACCCTGCAACGGACACGCTCTTAATATCTGACTCAAACACCAAGACACGCAGGTTCTCTAGGAAAAATGGTTATCTTCCTCTTTGCTCTTTTGAAGCAGTAACAAGGAGACACAAAAATATCTATTGTCCCCGAGTCTAGTCCATAGTGCGTATAGTATGCAAGAGAACTTCTAAGGTTATTCTAAACTGCCCAAATATTACCTAACCATACCACTACTAGACGCCCAGACCAATCTATATCATGCCCAATCGCTTAGGAATTGAAAACAATACAGAGCAAAAACCATGGAAAGTCCAGTGCAATAAACCTCTGTGTCAAGCCTATGTCCTAATAATACACCGAGTGGCTCTCTTCAGCACAGCTCGGCAGTGGTGTTGTAAAGGATAAACAACTTTAATGACTTAACCCTTACAACATCATCTGGGGTTAGCTAAATACACCCGAGTACAATGGGGACAACCTCACCTAGTAACAGGCTCCACCCGTAGTCCCTGACTGCACCGAATGTATTGCTGCTAAAACTAAACAAGGCACAAGGGTTGGTATCTTAGTAGGTTGAAGACTGGCTGCCACCCCCTAAAGGGTTAACTAAGGCCCGGGTTAGAGGATGCTGTGTGGTGGAAGGGAAAAAGAGAGTAACCTATTATGGCACTGCAGGCCTACACACACACCTAACAACCTCGTTCCTCAAAGGCCTACCAAAAACTAAGTAGGCCTAAACAGGCCAATCCTCAAACCACTAGAGATACCAACCAGGAATAATATTCACACATAAATATAATAAACACTGCAGCAGAATAATGGAAACGATGTGGAAGAATAAAAGGAGAAGCGATCTAGATTACCAGGAAAAAGAAATGCAGTATCTCTAACAAATGCAGAACACTCCTGTATGCAAGATAATTAAGATAGAACAAAACTTTTATGATTAAATGACTCCCAGACTTGCTCTGCTACTATTCATTAAGGACCAATTAAAATATATGCGGTATTTAGGGAAACAATGAAGCAAGCCTGGGACAGACTCCACAGCATGTGTGATCATTAAGGGGTCTGTCGGTCGAGTGAGGCAGCAACACTGGGCCAGCCTCGAGAAGGAGGAAGGGAGCTCCAGACATTGCTAGACTCAACAATTATTCCTAGGCTCTCATTAACTATACAGAAATAATCAAAGAAATACAAGACATCATTGTGTAACTTATGATAACGAAAACAATCCCCCAAGGGCTGAACAAAAGAAGTAATTATACTCGTGGCAACAAAACAGTGCTATCTCTGTGGCAACAGACATGGTGCAACCATGACGTCAATGCTGGACACGAAGGATACAAGAGAGATAGAGAGAGAGAGATAAATCATGACTCTCCCCCACTTTAACAAAGGCTACGTAAATTATAACTCACTCACAAATGACAAAGGTTACAAAACTCATTTGGGAGTGACAATATATATACAGTATATATATATATATATATATATATATATATATATATATATATATATATATATATCTCTCTATCTATCTCTCTATTGCCTGACGCCGTGATCCCTGAAGGGGTGGCCACGAACGAACTGCCCCCACGCACCTCTGTCCCCAGTCATTCGACGCCCCTCCTCCCAACCAGCACCGCCTTCATTCATATACTTCCTCACTCCAACCTTCCACCTCTCCTTCGGTGCACCTCTCCCTCTCTGTCCTTCCACCTCTCTCTCGTACACCCTCTTAGTCAATCTCTCGCTTTCCATACATTCCAAATGGCCGAACCATCTCAAGTTGTTCCTTTTCACACTTTCCAGCACATCTACCTCCACACCACACCTCCTTCTTACTTTCTCATTCGGCTGTCTATCCCTCCATGTAACTCCGCATGCACTTCTCAAGTAACTCATTTCCACCGCTCTCACTCTTGGTCTGAGTCTCTTCCCGAACGTCCATGCTTCGCTTCCGTAAGTTAGTGTCGGGATTACCACACTGTCATGCAAGGACTGTTTCACTTCCATACTTACCACTCTATTTCTTGTTACTGCTCTCAACGTTCCTATAACCCTCTTCCCCTGTTGTACCCTCTCCCGCACTTCCTCATCCATAGTCCCATCTTTACTCAACAAACTGATACTTAAAAGAGCTGACTATCTCCATAGCCTGACCGTTCAACTTCACCTCAATCTCTGTGACTTCACCCCTTTCGAAGACCATAACCTTGCTCTTCCCCGCATTTACATTCAAATTCCGTTTTTCGCACACTGTTCCAAACTCATTTACTAGACCCTGCAATTCCCATTCATTATCGCTCATCAGAACTGTATCATCCGCAAACAGCAGTATAGGCAGCTTGCACTCATTTCCCTCCCTTTTCAACGATACACCAACATTCACTGCTCTTCCTAGTATTTCTTTCATGACTCCATTCATATATACAGTAAACAACCACAGGGACATCACACACCCCTGTTTCAACCCAACACTCAGGTCAAAGAACTCGCTCTGCTCATTCTCCACATGTACTGCCTCCTCTGCACCCTCATACATGCTCTTCACTGCTTTCAGCAACTTGCCATCTACTCCGTATATATATATATATATATATATATATATATATATATATATATATATACATGTATATATATATATATATATATATATATATATATATATATATATATATATATATATATATATATATATATATATATATATATATATATATATATATATATATATAATATATATATATATATATATATATATATATATATATATATATATATATATATATATATATATATATATATATATATATATATATATATATGCATATAAAATTACGTATATAAAATATAATATTTGACATAGGCATGTAATACAGCTGGGAAGGGGTGCTCGTTTATGGCCTTGGCCTTGCTTGGGACCATGGGGCTGTTCGGCCAGACAGCCTGGGGAACAGCAACAACAACAACACAACAGGGAAGGGGAAAACAAAAAGCCTAATAAAATAAATACATAATATATAAATAAATAATAAATAAAACAAAAATATTAATAAAACAAATAAAACTATAAACAAATATTAAGTAAAATAAATTATATACCGGTATATATATATATATATATATATATACTGTATATATGGTTCCACGTCAGTTGAACCAGTGCCACTTTACCCAGTGCTAACTCAACCAGTGGCCACTTCAACCAGTGACCATTTCAACCAGTGACCATTTTAACCAGTAACCTAACCTAACCTAACCTAACCTAACCTAACCTAACCTAACCTAGCCTAAACTACTGGTTAAAATGATCACTGGTTGAAATGGTCACTGGTTGAAGTGGACACTGGTTGAGTTGGCACTGGTTGAAGTGGCACTGGTTCAACTGACCTGTCATATATATATATATATATATATATATATATATATATATATATATATATATATATATATATATATATATATATATATATATATATATATATATATATATACATATATAATACGTATATAAAATATAATAATTTACATAGGCATACAGTATAATACAGCCAGGAAAAGGTGCTTGTTTATGGCCTTGGCCTTGCTCGGGACCTTAGGACTGTTCGGCCAGACAGCCTGGGGAACAGCAACAACAACAACACAACAGGGAAGGGGACAAGAAAACAAAATATAGGTTCGAGTCCCGGAGGGAAGAATGCAAACCTAATATTTAGTAGTGGCCCCGAAATCATTGACGATATGCCTATTAGCTCCTTGCGACATATTATGTTCCAATAAGTCCGAGGAGGCGGTTGACAAGTATTTTAGGTCTTGAATTTGGCTCATGAGTGTTGTCGAAGCCTTACATTTTTCGCGATTTCCATCCACCAGAATGCTGTTTATTGTGATGTATCATATATCAGTGGAAAGAGGAATATTTATAGTACATCATAAAACAAAAAAAATGTAAATAAATCGAAATATGAAAGTGTAAATGAGTCCGGAATACAATTATTTCCCATGCAATTGTCTTCACACCGTCCTAGCTCTAAATTGTGAGTGATGACCATATATTTTTTTTTGCTCAAATAATAGTATTTTTTCTCCTCTTTCCAAATCTGAAAACAGAAATTGTTTATCTTCAATAGTTCTCAAGCAGTGACCGAAAACAAAAAAATATATGATTTTGATTTATATGGTTTATAACATTTTCGATTTATTTCGTTGCTACGAAGTGTATGGTTTTAAATTTAGGCTGTATGAATTCGGCAAATAATGCTGATGAGTATAAAACAAACTAGAAGTTCCTAGGACAAATACATTTTGCGCTATGAATATTTGAAATGAAGAGCCAAAATGCGAATATTTACGCTTCACCCATCTCTGTTCCGGCGATGCTAGCCGGGTTCCGAGCTGTTCCCCACCTCGTGGTTGCGTTATTTGCTCGGATATGTATATAACTGTATATATCACCGGAATCGGAAAATTGTGCTCTTTCCAATAGTGAAAACAAAAATAATATAGCGTAATTGGTTCGCGAGCTATGCGCAATTGTTGCCATGCAGTGACCGAAAACAAAAAATATATGATTTTGATTGATATGGTTTATAACATTTTCGATTTATTTCGTTGCTACGAAGTGTATGGTTTTAAATTTAGGCTGAATGAATACGGCAAATAATGCTGATGAGTATAAAACAAACTAGAAGTTCCTAGGACAAATACTTTTTGCGCTATGAATATTTGAAATGAAGAGCCAAAATGCGAATATTTACGCTTCACCAGTCTCTGTTCGGGCGATGCTAGCCGGGTTCCGAGCTGTTCCCCACCTCGTGGTTGCTTTATTTGGTCGGATACGTATATAACTGTATATATCACCGGAATCGGAAAATTGTGCTCTTTCCAATGGTGAAAATAAAAATAATATAGCGTAAATGGTTCGTGAGCTATGCGCAATTGTTTCCATGCATTGTTATTGTTATGAAAATATATGAGAATGTTTATACAGTTGTATATCTTTGCCACAATATACAACACTTTTATATAATTTGTGTTGCCAATAATTGTATAATGTTCATAGAAGACATGTCAGTCATGAAGGTTGCCAATTTTACTTACCTGGTAGGGCTACAATCCTTTCCAACGAGAAGGGAAATGGCTCCTGGGTTGACACTGAAAAAACAAAATAAGAAAGCCAGGTTATCTTCAGGTAATAAATTCAGAAATAATTCTATTGTACACGAAAATAAAATAAAGTAATATATATATATATATATATATATATATATATATATATATATATATATATATATATATAAATATATATATATATACATATATATATGCAAGGTGTCAAACAAAATATAAAGAATGGTAAATGGTAATGTATGTGTGTGGATATATATATATATATATATATATATATATATATATATATATATACAAGGTGTCAAAATAAATAATGGTAAAATCAATGTGTGATTGTGTGTATATATATATGGTGTCAAACCAGAGAAATATGTGCAAATTTCCAAGCCACCCAAAGAGGTACTGCACTGGACTCGTTATTTTTTTAGAGTGGTTTCCCCAGGAGGCCTATATCCACTCTAGTGCAAATTGAATTGTGTCACAACCCTTTCCAACGAGAAGGGAAATGGCTCCTGGGTTGACACTGAAAAAACAAAATAAGAAAGCCAGGTTATCTTCAGGTAATACATTCAGAAATAATTCTATTGTACATGCAAATAAAAGAAAGTAATGTGTATATATATATATATATATATACACACAAGGTGTCAAACAAAATATAAAGATTGGTAAATGGTAATGGTAATGTATGTGTGGATATATTTATATATATATATATATATATATATATATATATATATATATATATATATATATATATATATATATATATATATATATATATATATATATATATATATATATATATATATATGGTGTCAAACCATAGAAATATGTGCAAATTTCCAAGCCACCCAAAGAGGTACTGCACTGGACTCGTTATTTTTTTAGAGTGGTTTCCCCAGGAGGCCTATATCCACTGTAGTGCAAATTGTATTTTTTTTTGTTTTTTTTTTGTTTTTTTTTGTTTTTTTATGATGATGGTGATGATGATGATGAGTGAATGAAGGTGGGCCCCGAACCTTGGAAGTGATGATTGAATGAATGAATGAATGATTGAATGATTGAATGACTGAATGAAAGGGTGATGAAGGTGAATTATTGATGATGATGATGATGATGGGTGAATGAAGGTGGGTGAATGAAGGTGGGCCCCGAACCTCTGAAGTGATGATTGAATGAATGATTGAATTATTGAATGATTGAATGACTGAATGAAAGGGTGATGAAGGTGAATTATTGATGATGATGATGATGGGTGAATGAAGGTGGGTGAATGAAGGTGGGCCCCGAACCTCGGAAGTGATGATTGAATGAATGAATGAATTATTGAATGATTGAATGACTGAATGAAAGGGTGATGAAGGTGAATGGAAGAATGCATAAAGACTGAATGAATGAATGGGTGATAGTGATTGGAAAGGAATAATGAAGGTGAATAGGAGAATGCATAAATGAATGAATGAATCGTGCAAAGATCCTGGCTATAGGACATCTGCATCGAATTGATGGTACTTGTTAAAGCAACCATTGACATCGATGCAGAGGCTAACGCGGCAAGACCTGCAGCGAAAGCTCGTGTCCTTGCGAATTTGGCTCCTGTAACACAACGGCACCGCTTTCGCTTTCCGCCTGGGATAGTCTCGAAAACGTGTTCCAAGTTCCTGTTGTACCGGTCATGGTCCAGTACAACAGGACGTGGCCTGGAACCCCGTCCTCTAAGAGGACCTATCCGACGGCCTCTTGGTGCCTGAGCCCTAGCTTGAACGTCCATTACTAGTGGAACCCAGGCGGCATCCATGAGGGGTGCTGCCCGAGCGCCACCAGCAGCAGCAGCTGCACCCGGTACTACTGGTGCGGGGGGTCAAGTGGTAGGTCATCCACTTCCTCCTCATCATCAGTAGCATCGTCCGAGTCCGATACTGGTGCCGCCTGGGGTGCATTCTCAGCGAGTGCTCCCCCGACGGCAACAGCAGCAGCAGCAGCATCTGGACCTGGTGAGGGGGGGGGGTCATGAAAGAGTGCTCCCCCAACGCCTCCACCAGCAGCAGGAGCACCAGGAGGAGTGCCAGGATCATCAGCAGGAGCGGCTGGGGAGTCTGGATTGTCGTCCGGTGGGGGCGACCCAGCTGAGCTTCCGGAGGATTGCCGCCGACGCCGCCTGTCTCGCCTGAGACGGGTGCATGGCTCGTACTGACCTTCTGGCAAATCCTGTGCACGCCGGATGCGTCTCCCCGACAAAGGCCACTCTTAGCAGGGTTGAAGTGCAACAAGGAACGGACTACGCTTTCCTGGAACGCCAGCATAGTCATCTTCCTGCGGGGGTTGCACTTCTTGAAGAGTACGAAGGCATTGAAGAGGGCCATTTGGATGAAGTAGAATACGATCTTCTTCGTCCATTTGACCGTTCTTCGCTGGATGGGGTAGTACTGGATCATCTGATCAAAATGATCCACCCCACCCATGTGGCGGTTGTAGTCGTCAACACAAACGGGCTTCATGATGTTCTTACGAGTCCGCTGCCACCTGCCTTGTACCTTCTTCTTGACAAATGACTGCTTTGGAATGGTGCTCTGGTCGTGGAAGGTGGACACCATGTTGACAATCCGTTTGTCTTTCCAAAGCATCACTAGGGTTGTGCCGTTGTTCATCGCCTCAATTGCATCGTCTTCCAGTGTCGATGCATGGGCAATGTCGCGCAACCGCTTCGGAGCCCCTCGTGCAAGCCTCAGGGTGCCACACACATAGATCTGGTGGTGTGTGAGCATGTGGTGGCACAGGTCAACTGAGTTGTAAAAGTTGTCCATGAACAACTTGTAACCCATGCCTTGCAGGGACTCCGTTAAACCCTCAACCGTTTTCTGGAGAGTTTGACCAATACCAGTGTAGACTTGAAAGTCATACACGAAACCAGTCGTGGACTCTGCCAGGATGTACAGCTTGATAGCGTACTTCTTCGGCTTCATCGGGTTGTAGCACTTGAATGAAAGGCGACCCTTCCACCCAAGGCAGCCTTCGTCGATGGACACCTTCCTCTCCGGGACGTAGGCAAGCATGAAGCCAGCAAGCAGGTAGCGCATCACCGTGCGGATCTTCACTAGCCTGTCTTTGGTCTGCTTGATGACTGCCTTGCTGTTGAACGTGTGAAAATTGCTCAGCAAGGCTTGGAACTTGGTGACCTGCATGGTCGTGCGAAACGTTGGATAATTATGGACTCCATCATTTAGCCAGTAGTGACGCACAGTGGGGAGTTTGTTGACACCCATGAGGAAGTACAGACCAAGGAATTTGGCCATGTCCTCCTCACTGAACGATGTCCACAGAGAACCAACGAATAAGGCATACGCGTTGGTCTCATTCACCAGGAACCTGAGCAGTTCTCTTGTAAAAAAGAGCTGGAAGAACTGCAGTGGTGTCACTGGTGCTGGAACCCGCAAGCCAGGGGTTCCAGTGAAAGGATCAACGTTGGGTGTGAACGGGTCTGACGTCCACTCGAGATCCTCAGCATACACGGTGGGGGGGCGTGGAGGTGCACGTGCTGGGAGAGCACCACGTCGTCCGCCTGGACGACGTATGTAACCTCTGCGGCCCCTGGGCCTACCACCTCGGTCCTTCACGGGCCCAGATTTTCGGCGGGGAGGGGGAGGGGGGTCGTCTTCTGCGGAAGACGAAGGGGGTGGGGGTGATGGTGGATGTGATGAGGGTGATGGAGAAGGTGGTGTGGTGGAGTCAGGGCGTGTGGGTGATGGTGGATGTGATGAGGGTGATGGAGAAGGTGCTGTGGGTGGATGAAGTGGGGCAGGAGGAAGCCTCTGTGGAAGCTCCTCATCGATTGCCGCAGCAATCTCATCGTGCATGATTTGGCGATGTTCAGGCGGAACAAACGCCATGTAGCGCGCCTCGCTGCCCCCGCTGTTCCCCAAGGAGATCAGCGAGGGGGAGGCTACGCTGGGAGACAGGACATGTGATGGTGGGGTGTTCAGACTACCCACCGGCAGGAGTGGAGCCAGGATGCGGGGGCTGTCTGAAATGTTGCTGGCCGGTGATTCTACGTGAGGTAACAAGGGACCGCCATGCAGGTTGTGTCGTGAAACAGGAGAAGAAAAAGAATAGAATGTGTGGAAGTTCGGGAATGGTGTGACGACATGAGAGGATGTTGATGGTTGTGGTGAGAGTACATGAGTGGATGTTGATGGTAGGATGGGTGCTGGTAGGACGGGTGGGGATGGATGAGGTGGGGTGATGTGGAGTGATGTACGGGCTAGGTGGACGGCTGGTGATGAGAGGTGGCGAGGTAGGACGACGGGTGATGATGAGCAGTGGCGAGATGGGGTGGTGTGGAGTGATGTACGGGCTAGGGGGACGGGTGATGATGAACAGTGGCGAGATGGGGTGGTGTGGAGTGATGTACGGGCTAAGGGGACGGGTGGTGATGAGAAGTGGCGAGGTAGTACGACGGGTGATGATGAGCAGTGGCGATGAAGGGGGACGGGTGATGAGGAGACGTGGTGAGGTTGGGCGACGACTGGAGGTGGAGGTTGTGGAGTTGGTGGAGTTTGTAGAGGTGGAGTTTGTGGAGTTGGTGGAGGAGGTGGAGGTGCTGATGTGATGATCCTCCTCCTCTTCCCCCTGGGCGGTGGAGAATTGGTCAAACCATCTTCATCTCCATCCGTCTCACCCGCCTCATCTGTCCACTCCTCTTCCTCGCATCCCATGTCGTCCTCGCTCTCGCTCTCGCTACTGCTCATATCAAGGATGGTGTTGAGGACGGAGGCCAGCTGGTCCTCCGGGATGGGGCGTTTTTTATCCATGGCAAGCTAGATGTGTAACGGATCTGTAATGGGAGGGGGGGGGGGGGGGGTATAAAAACAAATGCACAACAGAACCAAGAAAAAAAAAAAAAAAAAAAAAATATATATAAGTATTTCAATCTACAATTAGAAAACAATATGGGGCGTTTTCTATCCATGGCTGGCTAGATGTGTAACGGATCTGTAATGGGAGGGGGGGGAGGGCGGGGTATAAAAACAAATGCACAACAGAACCAAAAAAAAGCAAAAAATATATACATATATATATATATAAGTATATCAATCTACAATTAGAAACAAATATATAAATACAAAATAGTCCTCCACCCGATTTTTTTTTATATATATATATATATATATATATATATATATATATATATATGGGGGGAGGGGGGTATAAGGGGGGAAGAGGGGATTGTTGTAAATTGGGGGAGGGAGGGGGCATAACTTAGATAAATACATAAATACGAATGATATATATATATATATATATATATATATATATATATATATATATATATATATATATATATATATATATACATATATATATATATATTATATCAATCTACAATTAGAAAAATAAAATAAAATAAAAATAAAAAAATAACCCCTCCCCCACCCAAATAAATAAAAAAAAAATAAAAAAAAATAAAAAAAAAAAATATATATATATATATCTATATATATATGGGGGGAGGGGGGAGGGGAGGGGGAGGTGAGGGGGGGAGGGGAGGGAGGTATAATGGGGGAAGAGGGGGAGGGTGTATAATGGGGGAGGGAGGGATAAAAAAATATATATATATATATATATATATATATAGGCATAACTTAGATAAATACATAAATACGAATGATATATATATATATATTATATATATAATATATATATATTATCCACCCACAAAAAAAAAAAAAAAAAAAAAAAAATATATATATATATATATATATATGGGGGGAGGGAGAGGGAGGGGGAGGGGGGTTGGGGGGGAGAGGGGAGGGAGGTATAATGGGGGAAGAGGGGGAGGGTGTATAATGGGGAGGGGGGGAGGGGCATAACTTAGATAAATACATAAATACGAATGATATTATATATATATATAAATATATATATATATATATATATATATATATATATATATATATATATATATGTATATTATATCAATCTACAATTAGAAAAAAAAATAAAATAAAACAAAAAAAAAATAACCCTCCCCCACCCAAATAAATAAAAAATAAATAAATATATATATATATATATATATGGGGGGAGGGGGAGGGGGAGGGGGAGGATAATGGGGGGGGGAGGGAGGGGGTATAATGGGGGGGGGAGGGAGGTATAATTGGGGAGGGAGGGGGTATAATGGGGGGGGAGGGAGGGGAAGGGGGGTATAATGGGGAGGGGGGGAGGGAGCATAACAGATAAATACATAAAGATTATATGGGGGGAGTGGGGTATATGGGGGAGGGGGCATAACAGATAAATACATCAATACGAATGATATTATATATATATATGGGGGGAGGGGGGTATAATGGGGGAAGAGGGGGAGGGTGTATAATGGGCGAAGAGGGGGAGGGGGCATAACTTAGATAAATACATAAATACGAATGATTTTATATATATATATATATATTATATATATATATATATATATATATTATCAATCTACAAATAAAAAATAAAATAAAATAAAAATAATAAATAACCCTCCCCACCCAAAGAAAAAAAAAAACAAAATATATATATATATATATATGGGGGGAGGGGGAGGGGGAGAGGGAGGGGGAGGGAGGTGAGGGGGGGAGGGGAGGGAGGTATAATGGGGGAGGGAGGGGGTATAATGGGGGGGAGGGAGGGAGGGGGAGGGGGCATAACTGATAAATACATAAACACGAATTATATTATATATATATAGATTATATGGGGGAAGGGGGGAGGGGAGGGGGAGGGGATGGAGGAAGGGGGAGGGAGGTAGGGGGTATAATGGGGGGGAGGGGGGAATAATGGGGGGGAGGGAGGGGGAGGGGGGTATAATGGGGGGGGAGGGAGGGGGAGGGGGCAAAACATAGATAAATATATAAAGATTATATGGGGGGAGCGGGGTATGTGGGGGAGGGGGAGGGGGCATAACAGATAAATACATAAATACGAATGATATTATATATATATATATACATATATATATATATATATATATATATCAATCTACAATTAGAAAAATAAAATAAAATAAAAATAAAAAATAAACCTCCCCCTCTCAAAAAAAAAAAAAAAAAAAAAAAAATATATATATATATATATATATATGTGGGGCGAGGGGGAGGGGGAGGGAGGGTAGGAGTATAATAATAATCTATAATAAATAGATACTAGCCTAGTAATATTTATATGGGGGCAGGGGGAACGGGGGGGAGGGGGGTGAGGGAGGGGAGGAGTATAATAATAATATATAATAATAATATATAATAAAATATAATATATAATATAAGGGGGGTATAATGGGGGAGGGAGGTATAATTGGGAGGGAGGGGGGGGGGGTATAAAAATAAAAAACATAGTATATACAAGAGATCAAGTGACTGTCTAGGGAAGGGTCACTCAGGTCAACTCAGGTCCAGGTACCCTATTGGGAGGTGTGAAGCCAAGGGAGTGGTATTCGAAGATGTGAAAACCACCACAACTACCATCATCACCACCACCACCACCACAACTACCATCACCACCACCACAACTACCATCACCACCACCACAACTACCATCACCACCACCACAACTACCACACCTAACACCACCACCACAACTAACACCACTGTGTTGACAGAAATGTGGAGGCATATATATACAGTAGGCTATATATATATATATATAATTATACATACATAATAGGGGGAAGGCGGGGGGAGGTGGGGTATAGGGAAAACAAAAAATAAACAAAACAAAATATATATATATAGGCTCCCCCCAAAAAAAATAAAAAAATAAAAAAAAATATATATATATATGCTGGGCCTACCCCTAATAAAAAAAAAAAAAAAAAAAAAACAAGAAAAAAAAAATATATATATAATTATATATATATATATATATATATATATATATATATATATATATATATTATATAGAATAAGAGTTTGTGGTGGGGGACATTTATGTTGGGTATAATAATAAATAATAATAAATAATAAATAATAAATAATAAATAAATAATAAATAATAAATAATAATAATAATAATAATAAATTATAATATAATAAAGCAAAAATATAAATTAAATACCAATATAAATACTTTTTTATGGGTGATCCCATACACAGGAATAACAGGTATAATAATAAATAATAATAATACAAATAATAAAATAATAAAATAATAAAATGGTGGTGGTGGTGGAGATGGTGGTGGTGGTGGTGGTGGAGATGGTGGTAGTGTTGACACAAATAGGGTTGAGTTCATTTTCTGACCTGACCCACGGTCAGAAAAGGGACCCTACCCTATTGGTGTCAACACCACCACCATCTCCACCACCACCACCATCATCACCACCACCACCATCATGACCATCACCACCACCACCACCCCGACCATCATCACCACCACCACCACCACCATCTCCCCCACCACCACCACCACCACCATCATTACCACCACCATCATTACCATCACCACCACCACCACCACCACCATCATTACCACCACCATCATTACCATCACCACCACCACCACCACCACCACCATCACGTCCACCGCCACCACCACCAAAAATGTTGACTGTACTTACTCACACTGCTGAGATTCCCTCGTGGCCACCAAGCAGTATATGTAGAGTGCTTTTGCCAATAAAAAACTTACCTCCCAAGCACTTTCCACCAATAAATTATCGAGCAAAAATGCAAGCACTTTCCACCACTAAATTTTCGAGCAAAAATGCACAGGGCTGAGGGAGCATGGCGACATATGCTCGACCAGTAATGAAAGTTTTTTCCACTAAGAAACACTAATACAAGGTAAGATACACTACTTGAACGGATAAATAGCAATATAAATGACTGATATTTATATGAAAGTGTTCCACAAACAAGCAAAACGTTTGGCAAAAAGCATGGCCCCTCGTGGGCTCCTCCACCTTGGTCACGTAACACCAGAGAATGCTCGACCAGTAATGAAAGTTTTTTCACTATGAAACACTATTACAAGGTAAGATACACTACTTGAACAGATAAATAGCAATATAATTGACTGATTTATATGAAAGTGATCCACAAACAAGCAAAACGTATAGGCAAAAAGCATGGCCCCTCGTGGGCCACCTTGGTCACGTAGCCTACACCAGAGAATGCTCAACCAGTAATAAAAGTGTTTTCACTACGAAATACTTATACAAGTAAGATACACTACTTCATGTGATAAATAGCAATATAATTGACTCGATATGGTATGAAAGTGATCCACAAACAAGCGAAACCATGGCCCCCTCGTGGAGCCCACCTTGGTCACGTACACCAGACTAGCAAAACACATCACTAACATGGTTATTTTACCCTAAATAAGAATAACACAATAATCCATCGATAACCCAATGATATAGCACTTCGTTTGGGTTATATTAGGGCGGTACTACCAGCCAGGCTGGGCAAAATGGAGGCCCCTTGGTTTAAAGGGCCGCGCACACCCACCTACTAGGCTGGCTGAAGGGAAGAGACTGGCTCTCTCTACCACCGCGGGGCCCTCACAGGGACGCTAGGGGGTTGCTAGATGTGTCCATATGTACATCTAACTTATCGGACTTACCAGCCAAAAGACCGGCTCAATTGCGTCATAAACTTATTTTCTAGCAATATAATAAGTCCATATGACGCGATCGCGTCATATGAGTTATTGGTTCACTCTGCCATATGACGCGATCGCGTCATATATGTCTGGGAGAGTTAGTATAATAGTCCACTTTCAAGCGCCCAGTTTGAAACTACCGCCGCGGGGAGAAAGAGTCCTACATCATAAGTGCAATGCTAATTCTCTTATGGAATCGTCTTATGATTGGGGTACTCACTACGAAAAAACTTTGTATAAAATAAAAAGGAAAATTTAACTTAATTCTTGTTATATTAATGCTTTCCATCTCGGTGGAGGATTTCTTTCGTGGATTTTATCCCTGACGTTGCTCTCCGAGATGCCATTCCTTGTTCCATGACATACTAAGACTAAACTCAAGACATCAAACGAATGGGAAGGGGATGGAAGGGAGGGCCCTACATCGTCAATGATTTCGGGGCCACTACTAAATATTAGGTTTTCATTCTTCCCTCCGGGACTCAAACCTATAATTTATTAGTGGCCCCTCCATCATTGACGATATGCCTGATATCTCAAGACTGGAGGGAACATTTGTGACAATATCAAACCACTAACAACATATTATAGGTAGAGACAAAGAATCATATAACAGTTTTAAGTCTATATTGCTTACATAGAATAAAAGTAAGAAATGTGAAAAGAAAAGCTGTGCGTTACTTCAAAGAATATCTGCTTCAACTTGACCGACTAGGTACAAAATTAAGATCTCCCATTGAGAATCATAACCCTTGTTGTCCAGGAACATTCCTGTATTCCTGTTCAACCGATACGGACATATATATATATATACAGTATATACTTGGATTATATTTCCTGTCCTTAACCCTTTCACGCATTTATGATGCAGAGGTTGCCAGCTTAGCAATAAGAAATAGAGTTATCTCACTCTTATAATTACCTCTCCAAAATTAGTTTTCTGCCCACAGCTAACGCAAAGACAACTGCAGAGGTTGAAGTAACTAAACTAAAGGTTTCTAAATACCCCTGATGGTAACAGAGGCTTTAAAGTATCCCCAATAGGCTCAAAATCGCGTCATATGTCGGAGAGGGTTAATCTAATTGTACATTTCATCTAATTTGTACGTTTTCTTTATCTTATATACCCGGTAGTTGTAACTATGATAGACTTTTTCAAAACAGAAAAATATTTTAGAGCTGTAGAACCAGCTCGAATTATTAACCCTTGTCTAGCGTGGTGTTTTGGGCTCATTTGGGCATATTCAGGCCCTCCTGCATGATAAATCAAGCATCTGCATGAAAACAAAATTATTTAGCAAAAAACTAGGCACTAAAAGCTTCAAAATGAGACCAGCACGAGCTATGTAGCACTCGTGGTTCTCTTGCAGTGATGCCACGAACATGGGAGTTTAGCATATATCGGTATATTTTTCCCAGCTATGCTCACTACTGGCTACACTGCCGGCCTCTCGAGAACACAGGGAACATGAGTTAATGGGCGGCGGTAAGCCATGGGAGTCGGCTGTCTGGCCCGCTATGCTCCCGGCCATTTGCACTCGATTTTAACCCTTTAAAAGCCTTAATAATGCTCCTAACTTGCTGCAAATTGGTGCACGACTTAAGTCGAGCGCCGCCAATAAGGGGTTAAGTATCACAGCTCGCGATCTTATTGCTTTATCCGGCAGAGGGACTCTAGGGGTCTTTGGCCTTTCCGGTAAACCCCCCCCCCTTCCTTTTTCTCCTTAAGATTAATCTTAATTAATAATGGCACATTGACCAACCCGGCCCGTCGCCGTAACGTCACTTAGGCTAGTTTTGGCTTATCCGGAGTCACCGATAGGTATTACGTCTAGAAAGTATGATTAGTAACGACACTTAGCTTAACCTAAGAAGTGCGCAGGGGGGGGGGGGGGGGGGGGAAATTACACCATAGCCCTGTGCGGACCTATTTCACTGTTTCTATTCACTAAAATCGTTATCTTACCATAAATATAATTAATACTTATCCATATGCGCCTATTTTACGTTTAATATGAAGATATTGGTGACCACGGGATAGGGCCCATACGGGATTGGGCCCACTTAGGTTAGGTTAGGTTAGGTTAGGTTAGGTTCCAATCCCGTGGGCCCAATCCCGTATGGGCCTAATTCCGTATATTCCGTATGGGCCCAATCCTTATGGAACCGAAGATATTAACCTGTTACAACAATAAAACAAGTGGAAACAGTGTTTGGCTGGTCAAAATCGCGAAATGAGAGCGAGAGTTACATTCATCAAGTGTGAGCCAGCCTGGCCAACATCCACCCCTCACGATGCCTGGAGCGACACTGACGTCTCTCCCCTTATCTCTTTCTCTTTCTCACGCTTGGTAACACATATGACCACGCCCTGCTAGCAACTCGCTATTGTTAGCACGAAAATATAACTAAGAATAAGGGAATAGCAGGGAAAATAGGTGATAATTGATGGGGGAAGGAGGGGATGTGGAGGAGTGATATATGGCATGGCCAAGGGGCAAACAAAATAAAAATAAAATAAAAACAAAAATACAATTGCTACTGGGGTGGTTTAAATGTTTTTTTTTAGGCCTAGGATCATAAGAGTCTTCCCACAGCTGACCGGTAAAACTCATAAGAGTCTCCCCGCACTTGACGGGTTAAATAATTTTGCCACAATTTGATAGACGGCCCACTTTCTGATGTCACGGGCTCCGCCCTCTACACCGGGATTATAATCCTACTGAAGTCTACAAGTAAAGAATTTTAATTCACTTCTTGCGACGCAGAACCGGTTTCTAATGACTTGTTAAATAGAAATGTTAATGGGTAACTTAACTCATTTCTGCATTCTTTTAGTACTCTAGCATTTACCTCATCCGGACCAGGCAGTTTCTGAGGTTTCAGTCTAAATTTCCTTAAGCACATAATTTCTACTTATAGTAACCGTACTTAACCTATTGTCTATACTATTGCTATATACCTTACGGACTTCTGGAAACTGTGCCAAATTTCCATTAGTGAAAACGGAAAGAAATGGATTATTTAATGTACTGCACATTTCTAAGTCATTTTCTGTAATTTCTTCTGTCGAAGTTTTAAGGGGACCAATTACATCTCTACCCTTGGATTTATGTAGTTGGTAAAAAGCTTTAGGATTATTGTTTGAGTTATTTGCAACCTTGATTTCATAAACAAAAAAAATCCTAATATCCTTTTTTACCTGTCTTGATAAATTGTGATAGTAAGCAAGTAGGTGAATTTCGGCTTTTTAAAAATTATGTTCTATATATTCCTCTCTTTTTTCCTAGAAGGTCTAATAGTCTATTATTCATCCATTTGGGTTGGTTCTGTGTTGATCTAAATTCTCTATTGGGGATATATTTATTTTGCGCAATGAATACCGACTTGATAAAATTATCGTATGTATCTACCAAGTTTGATGTCTCTTGCTTACTTAAGCTAGGGGTAAGGGGTAAGAGGTATGGGGTACACTCATTTGGACACCTGGATAGACTTAATTTTTTGACCATAGGGTCCGCTAATAGGGCTCTTCTTAACCCACCATAATTGGTTTTTCTAAAGTCAGGTATTAATGTCGTCTTCTCTCTGGAATTACCTTTCCATTGTATATTAAAATACACATAATTGTGGTAGATATTTCCTAGGTGGCCCCCGATTTCTACACTATTTATCATATGTTCATTGTTACTGAAAACTAAATCGAGAATATTATTATCTCTAGTCGGCGTATCTATGAATTGAAATAAAAAACTATCCTGTTCTACCTCAATAAACTCCTTTGAATCAGAGTCGCCTATTTAACCCGTACTGTACCGTAGGATACAGTAATAAAAGTCCCCAGCAGTCCCAAGCAATGTGGCAAAAATGGCAGGAGAGACCACCTATCCACCTCCAAAGATGAGGCAACACTGGCTTTTGTCACCCTTCAGTGGGTTTCATATAAGCTGAGAAGTGTTGCCAACACGGGAGCAGTGCTCAAAAGGTTGTGGTAACTGGTACAGGGTTGTACAGGCAGTTACAAGGAAAGTACATTACTGACGGATATATACGTTGCTGGGACTGGGGAGTTACTTATCTACTGACGTATATATGCGGTGCTGGGATTGGAGGGGTTAATGCTGCCAATCTATATTCGGAAAATTAAAATCCCCCATAATGCACACATTGCTAAACCTTGATGCTATTTTAATTTCCTCTCATAATGATGTTCCTTCATTTCTACTCATATTTGGCAGTCTACATTAACCCTTACTGTACCAGCGCGGATGAGAGACTTCAGTAAAATAGTCACTCGCCAGTACCAGTGATGGCTCTCAGCCGTCAGTAATATGTGGTCCTTGTAACTGCCAGTATCGAGTGGTAGCTGCTAACAGGACTTGTAGGCGCTGCTCTTTGGCATTGGCAACACTTCTCAGCTTGGTTGCAAGATTCCACAGGCTGGCTGGGTTAGTACTTCTCCAACTTTTGAGGTGGGAGGGTGTTCCTCTTGCCTCTGAAGCCATTTTGGCCACACTGCCTGGTACTGGAGTGTACAATTATGATAATACCCTCTGGTACAGTATGGGTTAAGTGATAGACCATAAAAACAGCCACTACCCCCTTAATACATGTAACAACGTCTGTTACTGTTGCCTTTTTTATCTTAGCATGTGAAGCGAAGGGGGGTCGCCAACAGTGCAGTATGATGATTGGGGGCATTGTACACCTTCACCGTCATTACGTAATGTTCGTTATATTCTGGTTACCAATATAATTTTTGTTAGTTTATAATCTACATATGCAACTCAAATGGGTAAATATGATCATAATATGCCCTCTTAGTAACGCAGTTCCTTCTTGAACTGTATAAGATTATCTACTATTAGCCAAAATCAAGGGTAAACAGGCGTCATGGTACTGAAGGGGTTAAGCAGAGGTAAGTACAGTTGGCCACAACAAATCTTTATACCTTCAATGATTGTTTGTATGGAAACAAACCTAGTGTGATTGACTTGCAAGAATAATTTGCTACACAAAAGGATAATCAGTCATATTATCTAACTACTACGTAAGAACATTAATCTGTACTTCAATCGTACCAATTCTCCTTCACTGCATAAAATATCCTAATAGGCATAAACTCATGATAAACTGTACAATGTACTAAAGGAAGCACGATATAGATAAAACAACACGTGTAGTTGATAACATGCAATACTCAAACTAAGATACAAGAAACGGGGGAAGTCCAAATGGGAAAACAATAGGGAAACACAGGAACTAACTTTGGTAAACTAAATCAATATTATTAATGTTAAGAGTTTTGGAGAATGTGGAGCTATGACAGTAAAAGGATGCTAAGCATACAAGATAACCTGGTACGTATTCCTTTATTATTTTAAATATAAAGCAAGTTTATTGATTACTAACGAGGGCAGTTAGGGGAAAATAATATGAAATAGCATAGACAACAGATTATGAAAACAGCAATGCATGCTGATAAACTAGTATTGTAAAATATATAGTTAGATATGATACCAGGGAGGGGCAATATTGGGGCAGAAATTACACTATTAACTTCTAATAGGGAGGCTGACTTGGGAACGGAGAAGAGGCAATGGGGAACAAAATGCGATTTGATGGGGGCATTATGGGTCCTGAAATGAGGTACTTTAGGGTCACAGATGACCCATAAATAACTATGAAGAGGGAAACAAATAAGGAACACAGTGATTGATTGTAGGTAGAGGCGGATATAATGAGCCAGACAAGAAGAATATACTGTAAGATTATAAGGGAATCATAATAATGTCAGGAAGGAGTACCGGTATACCAACAACGAGGCCAGAGCTGGAAAGTGTGAAAAGGAACACCTTGAGATGGTTCGGCCATATGGAACGTATGGGAAATGAGAGAATGACTAAGAGGGTGTACGAGAGCGAGGTGGAAGGACAGAGAGGGAGAGGTAAACGGAGAGAGAGGTGGAAGGATGGAGTGACGAAGTACAGTCACTCATAAAAATTGGTGGACCCCTACGTGAGAGCGTTGATTAAACTTGATTCCGTTTTACTAGGTACTCTGGACACACGCTGGGCCTCAATACAGGATGAGTGGGATGGGAGGGTGTGTGTGTGTTGGGGTAGTGGAGGAAACTTTCAACACCTCATTCCTCTTACATGTTACATTTTCAGCTCCACCACCAACTCTACGTGGCTAGCTAGCCTTAGCTCGCTCTTTAAGTTTTTAATATTTTCCCCCCCTTATCTTCGCTGTTTTTTGTATATATTTGTATACTGTATATTTGTATACTGTATATTTGTATACTGTATATTTGTATACTGTATATTTGTATACTGTATATTTGTATACTGTATATTTGTATATATTTATATACTGTATATTTGTATACTGTATATTTGTATACTGTATATTTGTATACTGTATATTTGTATACTGTATATTTGTATACTGTATATTTGTATATATTTATATTTGTATACTGTATATTTGTATACTGTATATTTGTATACTGTATATTTGTATACTGTATATTTGTATACTGTATATTTGTATACTGTATATTTGTATACTGTATATTTGTATACTGTATATTTGTATATTTATATTTGTATACTGTATATTTGTATACTGTATATTTGTATACTGTATATTTGTATACTGTATATTTGTATACTGTATATTTGTATACTGTATATTTGTATATATTTATATTTGTATACTGTATATTTGTATACTGTATATTTGTATACTGTATATTTGTATACTGTATATTTGTATACTGTATATTTGTATACTGTATATTTGTATATATTTATATTTGTATACTGTATATTTGTATACTGTATATTTGTATACTGTATATTTGTATACTGTATATTTGTATACTGTATATTTGTATATATTTATATTTGTATACTGTATATTTGTATACTGTATATTTGTATACTGTATATTGTATACTGTATATTTGTATATATTTATATTTGTATACTGTATATTTGTATACTGTATATTTGTATACTGTATATTTGTATACTGTATATTTGTATATATTTATATTTGTAAACTGTATATTTGTATACTGTATATTTGTATACTGTATATTTGTATACTGTATATTTGTATATTTATATTTGTATACTGTATATTTGTATACTGTATATTTGTATACTGTATATTTGTATATATTTATATTTGTATATTGTATATTTGTATACTGTATATTTGTATACTGTATATTTGTATATATTTATATTTGTATACTGTATATTTGTATACTGTATATTTGTATACTGTATATTTGTATACTGTATATTTGTATATATTTATATACTGTATTTTTGTATACTGTATATTTGTATACTGTATATTTGTATACTGTATATTTGTATACTGTATATTTGTATACTGTATATTGTATACTGTATATTGTATACTGTATATTTGTATATATTTATATTTGTATACTGTATATTTGTATACTGTATATTTGTATACTGTATATTTGTATACTGTATATTTGTATATACTGTATATTTGTATACTGTATATTTGTATACTGTATATTTGTATACTATATACTGTATACTGTATACTGTATATCTGTATACTGTATATTGTATACTGTATATTGTATACTGTATATCTGTATATCTGTATATCTGTATACTGTATATCTGTATACTGTATACTGTATACTGTATATTTGTATATTTATTTATCTATTAACTTATACTGTATATTTGTATACTGTTATTTGTATACTGTATTTGTATACTGTATATTTGTATATTTATATTTGTATACTGTATATTTGTATACTGTATATTTGTATACTGTATATTGTATACTGTATATTTGTATACTGTATATTTGTATACTGTATATTTGTATATATTTATATTTGTATACTGTATATTTGTATACTGTATATTTGTATACTGTATATTTGTATACTGTATTTGTATACTGTATATTTGTATACTGTATATTTGTATACTGTATATTTGTATACTGTATATTTGTATATATTTATATTTGTATACTGTATATTTGTATACTGTATATTTGTATACTGTATATTTGTATACTGTATATTTGTATATATTTATATTTGTATACTGTATATTTGTATACTGTATATTTGTATACTGTATATTTGTATACTGAATATATTTGTATATATTTATTTTGTATACTGTATATATTTGTATACTGTATATTTGTATACTGTATATTTGTATACTGTATATTTGTATATATTTATATTTGTATACTGTATATTTGTATACTGTATATTTGTATACTGTATATTTGTATACTGTATATTTGTATATATTTATATTTGTATACTGTATATTTGTATACTGTATATTTGTATACTGTATATTTGTATATATTTATATTTGTATACTGTATATTTGTATACTGTATATTTGTATACTGTATATTTGTATACTGTATATTTGTATATATTTATATACTGTATATTTGTATACTGTATATTTGTATACTGTATATTTGTATACTGTATATTTGTATACTGTATATTTGTATACTGTATATTTGTATACTGTATATTTGTATACTGTATATTTGTATATATTTATATTTGTATACTGTATATTTGTATACTGTATTTGTATACTGTATATTTGTATACTGTATATTTGTATACTGTATATTTGTATACTGTATATTTGTATATATTTATATTTGTTTATTGACCGTATTTATTTAGCTACACCACGGTGTGATAAGGAAACTTAACCGTTTCCTATTTATATTTCCTTTCTCCTTGATTTATATAGGAAAATGTTAAGCTTCCTTTATTACGCCGTGGTGTAGTGGATTGAAGCTTGGACACTCGTCCTGAATGTCGGAAGTTCGAATCCGGTTGGGAGTATATAAACATTTAGTAGCTCATGTGTATTTGTAAAATATACTTGATATTCAGTGTCCACCAACCTTTAACTGTCTTCGTGGTGCGATGTATAAGGTGTTGATTTTCGGTGTGAGCATCCTGGGTTCGAATCCACGGACTGCCACATGTGTTTGTAAATTTCATTAATCGATTTTAGGAGTATGGTTGGTTGTTGGAAGGAACATAATAATTAATGACTCTAGTGTTTGCCTGGGCGAAAATTAAATGAAATCTCTATAACCCAACTCGCGTTGGAAAACGTGTATAAATCCCTCTATGGTATCCTGGAATGTGGATCCTGCGACTTTTTCATGAATTGAATTACATTCTCCAAGTAGGATTTCCCTTCTCCTTAATATAAACAGTAAAGGCTTATGTTTCCTTCATCACACCGTGGTGTAGTGAATTAAAGCTTGGACACTCGTTCTGAATGTCGGAGGTTCAAATCTGGCTGGGAGTATATACACATTTAGTAGCTCATGTGTATTTGTGAGATATACTTTATATATATATATATATATATATACCATATATACAGTATATATATATATATATATATAATATTCTCACTACATATTATTGATCACTTTTCTCATTTCCTATAAGTTTGCCTTCTATATTGTTTCTGGGTAGGTGAGGAACAGGGCGGGTTTAGGAAAGGAAGAGGGTGTGTAGACCAGATTCTTGCCTTGAAATGTGTTGCGGAGAAATTTCTGGAGAAGGGACAAACGTTGTATGCTGCCTTTATGAACTTGGAGAAGGCCTAAGACAGAGTTGATAGAGAAAATCTTTGGCAAGTAGGCTATTGAGAATATATAGAGTAGCTGGCAAGTTGCTGAAAGCAATGAAGAGCATGTATGAGTGTGCAAAGGTGGCTGTATGTGAGGGGAATGAACAAAGCAAGTTCTTTGATCTGAATGATGGGTTAAAGCAAGGATGTGTGATGTCCCCATGGTTGTTCAATTTATACAGTATATGGATGGAGTCTTGAAAGAAATACAAGGAAGAGCAATGGATGTTGGTGTACTGCTGTTAAGGGAAGGAAATAAGTGGAAGTTGCCTGTACTACTGTTTGCTGACGATACAGTTCTGATGAGCGTTCTGATGATCTGGCAAATATGTTTGGGTCAGTGTGTGAAAAACGGAATCTGAATGTAAATGCTGGGAAGAGTAAGGTTATGGTCTTTGAATGGGGTGCAGTCACAGAGTGTGAAGTGAGCTTGAACAGTCAGGTTATGGATAATGTCAGCTCATATAAGTATTTGGGCACTGTGTTGAGTAAAAATGGGAGAATGGAGGAAGAAGTGCGGGAGAGAGTGCAATTGGGGAAGAGGGTTACTGGAATGCTGAAAGCAGTACGGTATTAAGAAATAGGGTGATCAGCATGGAAATAGAGAAGTCTTTGCATGACAGTGTGATAATCCCGACTTTGACGTACGAGAGGGAAGCATGGACGTTGTTGGAAGATACAAACTAAGATTGAGAGGGGTGGAAATGAGTTACTTGAGATGTGCGTGCGGAGTTACATTAAGGGATAGACAGACGAATGAGAAAGTACGAGAGCGGTGTGGTGTAGATGTAGATGTGCTGGAAAGTGTGAAAAGGCACACTTTAAGATGGTTCGGCCATGTGGAATGTATTGCAAGCGAGAGAATGACTAAGAGAGTGTACGAGAGTGAGGTGTAAGGACAGAGAGAGAGGTGGGAGGATGGATTTAAAAACTATATGCGTGAAAGCGGTGTGGGATGGGCGGAGAGGCGTCAACTGACTGAGGACAGGGGTGCATGGGGGCAATTCATTCATAGCCACCCCTTCGGGGATCATTGTGTCTGGTAATAGATAGAAAGACATTATCTTTTTTCCTCTTCTAATTTAATTTATTCATATAACTTTTGTTTTTATATCTTTCTATTTTTCATCAGTAAAATATATACCATAGTTGAAGGCCCCTTGATATCGAGGCTGATTTTGCTTTGTCTATCCCTCTTCCTCTTGTATTACCCAATATTTGTCTCCTCGTCATTCCTTTCTGCAACTGCACTTTATTATAGTACATTATTGATATGCATTGTGTATTATCAATATCAATTTCACTTGTTATATATTTACGTTTCCCCCAATTATTTAGTGTCTAAATATTTACTGCTTTGATTACTTTCCTGTCTTGTTTGTTTACATTTGCTTATATAATTGTTATTTATTATTCATCTATTAGCTTACTTCTTTACCTCTGTTTCCTACTAACCATTTTTTTTTTTTTTTTATAAAGTCCACTTCCTTGACTTCATTTTTTGTATTTGCATTCTTCTTGTGGTTTAAATTTTGTCTGTATGAGCTGTTACAGCTTTTCTTCCTTATCCATAATGTTTAATTTGTGATGAAAATTCGTTTTTCTTGCCATTCCGCTGTCAGCCATATTGTTACACATGTTACCTCTTTATGGTTCTCTCCTCTTGTTTATATATATCTAAATAAATCTTCTCCTGCCACAAACAGCGACCATATAATACCATGTTGCAGGTTTCCAAATATAGTGGACGCCATTTGGCGCATTTAATATATTTTCATCGAAATACATTATATTGCAAAATTTGTATGCAAACTAAATTTCACATATTAGGGATTGAAAAAAAAAAAAAAAAAAAAAAAAAAATCTTAAGTTCAATATAACTAAAATACGCTATGCATTCTTACTTTGTATTATTATAAGCAAATCAATATTGTTACGACCGGGGCTACGAATAAAACAAGGGCACATAATGATTGGACTAGTAATAGGGCACTATGCAACAACGGTACGCTAGATCCAAACCCTCGAACTTATATGCCGGCAAACAAAAACACCTATACCCTCCAAAGTTAATCTGCGATAACGGGGTATCCTTAACTGGGCATAAATGTACTCTACTTCAGGCTAACCCACACTGGTATAGCCTGATAACAAACAAGGTGCAAGTTACGTTAAAATGCATAAAAGGGAAGCTATGGAAAGATCAATTAAATCACTGCAAGATTTAATATAATAAAAAGATGCTTCAATACAGTTACTCTAAACAACAATAAACTCTTTACTCCTATCTGAAAGAAAGTTAAGTATAGTCCTACAGCATAGACCTGGAAACTTCTGAAGAAAGTCTGATGCTCATAAGATGCTCGTATCTTAAATTATATAAAGGCAGGAGGCAGGACACCACACGTGTAGACTGAATACACTAAAAGATAGGACATATAATGTTAACTGACACGAGAAAACTATAAATGCGCAACGGCAGTAATGCTCGACACTAAAAGAAGTACTTCCTCATCAACGAAACAGTCTGCTATGGTTGTGCAACTCAACAACAACCTAGACTAATAAATACTGTGAATAATAATGCGTACATATCAAAAGGGCTCATGTCCTAACTAGTGTCTGCTCGGCGAATAAAGTCTAGCTGGGATATCAAGGTTAGGAAACTGTGGCTGAGCAAGACAGGCTCATAGCCTAGCGTCGTCCTTAAGGCGGTATGATTAAAGTTACGTTAATGACGGGGATGCTCCCTTGGTAGATCCAGATCTCAAGTATCTGGTTCTAGCCTGGCGATCCCTCTAAAGTCAAGCAAAGAGGCAGCACTGTGTTATAAGGTAGTAGGCAAATGCCCTCTTACAACACGATGCTGCACTCGCAAAAGGCACAACCAAAAGGACGACCTAGGCTGCCACAGAAACCGTCGAAGTCGTGTAGGTATAAGCAAACCGTACACACATCGGTGACAACGACAACAGAAACCTCATCCCAGTCTAGCATTAAATAACCCAGCAGAGCACTAATGATAATGAGGGAGACACACACAAAGAGTCATCAAACCTCCATAAACTAAGGACACTGAGGGAGACACACACAGAGTCATCAAACCTCCATAGACTAAGAACCCTTGTAGCCTATTCTAATACATGGAAATATATATGAGAGCGACGCACACAATACGATGGGCCGATATGAAATCGTGTACAGAACCCAAAGGGAGTGCTGTGACATTAAAAGATTAGAGGAATGAAAGAAAGGAAGTTGAGTGAGAGAGACATTATCAGAATGGTGGAGATATGGGGGACAGTTGTAAAAAGGATATTAGTCGTGTGCGTCCCTAGCCTGCTCTGAGGAGGGTAGCTCCTCGTGACCCTCAGGATCCCACAAAGGCATGATGGTCGGCCAATCTCAGGCCGATACGTCACAAGGCAGCAGGCCCCTAGGACGCGACTAGAACCACCAGCCAATCAAAGACGAGAGAAAGCCCGCGCGGGCGGGAAACTCCTCCGAGCGAGGAGGAGGGAGGAGGGAGGCAACACTCACTACCCCCTCGCTGCCCGCTCGCTCTCTCTCAACTTCACACTACAATGCATCTTATATTCTACTCATGATATAAAATACTTCCCGTTGTCACAGACGAAAATAAAGACCACCACTGGACTGTCTGTAACAATGCAAGTACTATGAAAGAAAGAACAACATTCTCTGATAACTGTAGCCCATTTCACTGCCCTGGCGAGCGCTAGTGGCTAACGAGAGGCGATTCTGCCAACGCTGGTAGGCGTCACACCCCGCCCAAGATATGGGACGCTCAACATTAGGGGAGCACCATATCTGACAAGGCAGAATGCCGACAAGACCCGCCACAACCAGCCACTCCACCAGAAATGAAATGCAAAGCTCAATCATAAATAAAACAACATTTTAGCATAAAGAAAATCTTATAACCCCTCCCAAACATAATAGTATAATTTTAGCCTGCTATGCTCCCAGAGCGAGCTTCACAGAGCCCAGCCCACTAAGTGAAAGACAGGTTCAACTTAGGACTTAAGCTACAACATTGGCAACTTACAATTAACTCTCAAAAAGAAAGAGTTTTTATGTGATTTTTTTTATTTAATTTTAATGTTGTTTTTGACGGCTGCTCTACAGGGGCAAGCCTGATTTTTCTCCACTCTCAACACACACTGACTGAACGGCGAGGGTTCTCCTGCAAATAAACCCTCCCGTGACAAACAATCAGCCAAAACATTATCAGTGCCCTTAGCATGCCACACATCCAACTTGTGTTCCGGCAGCAAAACAACACCTGACACTGATAAACTGCCCAGTTCATCACAAGACTGGCACTTCTCTTCACTCTTTCCGGCAATGGGGCCTGCCAATAACCTTTCACTAGTTCTACCTTCGTGACAAGCGAGGCAGCCCCGATGCGGTCTATGGTATCGTCAACTCTAGGTAATGGATAGGCGTCTGTCAAGGATAATGCTTCCACACTCTTGCAATCACCATACACACGGATCTTGCCACTCAACTCAGGTTGCAAACTCACTGGCAACGACCACTCACGATATCCTTTATCCCTCATACCCTTTTTCCACATGTCGTCTAGCTCTGTTTTCACGACAGGCTGTTGAGCAGAATTTATATGGTAGGGAACTAACTTGAGCATTGCACTGTCTCCAGCCTCCATGTTGGATTCTACGCCATACATCAGGCCTGGAGAAGCAACAAACATGCGGATGCACTGCCACAGCCTAGTAAACAACTTATCTCGCAAAACAACATGCCTAGTGCCCTCCCACAACCCAGCCGAGACCGCAGCTTCTAACCTGTAGTCTTCCTCCTCCTCCACCTTCGTCCCTAGAACAGCCAGGTCATGAGAGGGACAATCAGTACCACCTGTGCAGTCACTCCCATAGTTCATAATTGCTAAGGCTTCCCCGCCGATACCGTACATGCGCACCCCCGCATACCTTACGACTACATCTGCCTGCGCAGCATCACCGCCTTCAGCGACATGGCCAGATACAGTCGGTCTATGGTAGGGCTGTTGCATTCGACTAGAGCAGCATTGGGAGGCTATGGGACGACCGGGCACATCCACTCCACAGCCAACCTCACCAATCTGCTCAATGTCCTCCTTCTGACCACCACCCTTGGCAGCCATGGGTCGACCCTGACCTGACAACCATGCCAAAGCCTCGTCGCCCACCTCGAACCGCCGAAACAACGAGGCTAACGGTCTACAAACACTCAAGTGACCTGCCCGCGGAACATCTTGCACCGCATGAGTTGTGAGGCTCGGGTGCTCGGCACGACCAGTGGGGTATGAACCGAGCTGGTGCTGGAGCGCTGCACACTGCTGCTCAGGCAGGTGCTCTAGCGCTTCCATAGCCACCAGACTCGTGTCCCCCGCCCACTGCTCCGCCGAGACATGACAATCCCAACTCTCCTCCACCTGTGCCCTACTGGCCCCCTATCCTTCTCCACCTTGGCCGCTGCAGACCAACGCAGGGACAGTAGGCTGCTCAGGTGGTTGCCTCACAAACTCCTCCAACAGGTTCACATGACATGTTTCCCTGTCCTCGTGTTCAATAGCCCCGTTCCCACAACTCTCCTCCACCTGGGAACTACTAAGTCGTGGAGTGCCATCACGCCCAACCATGTCACTAGGGGTGACAGGTTCTGGGGCCACTCTGGAGCTCACCTCTGGGTCAAGTACTAAGTCACTAAGAAGAGCCGCTGGAGCAAAACTCACAAAACTCCCAACTTTAGCTTTCTCCTTCTGACCGTTCCTCTGCTTGTCTAGAGACTGAGGAATAGGCTGTGACACTTTAGATGCACGACATCGGGTGACAATACACGCCCTCTGCTGTAGTTGACACCTCTCGACCAACTCCTGCCCCTCCCTACTCACGTCGGCCACCCTCTCGGCAACGACTAATGGTGGAACTTCAGAAGTAGGCACCGCAAAGTCATTGCCGAGAAGAAGGTCGACGCCCTCTACTGGCAGTTTCTCCACGATTCCGACATCCAACTCTCATGTCACACCTTCTACCTCCAGCTCCACTCGGACCAACGGGTATGACCGTGTAGCATTGATACCCTGCACCACAACTACCCGTGCTGCGTTTATAGGTTTGCCTGTAAAGTTTTTCATCAATCACTGGGAAGCACCCGTATCACGCAAAAATTCTACTCCATACTTGCAACCAGCCCAACTCACGCAGCCGCGCCCTCTTTACCTGCCTGACCTTTGCTCAGTACCTGCCTGACCTTTGCTGAGTGAGGACCTGTCCCTAGTGACTCCCAGTGAATATCTTTGCCCATAGTGTGGTGATAGTATTAACGCTTTCTTAAAATGGCTGGTGTTGACGAGATTGCTACCTCCTCTCATATTCTCCAGCTTTGTCTTGCTTTGCAAGAAAGGATGGAAAATGTGGAGAGAGAGGTGCAGTCTCTCAAAGACGAGAATTTGGCCTTAAAGCTGACTTTGGCTGACAAGAAAAGTGAGGATAGTGCAACTGCTGTTAGGGATCGTGATGCTCCCTGGACAGTTGTTCCAACAAGTGCAACAACCTGCAAATTTCTACGGCGGCCAGTTGCCCTCAGCAACAAGTTCATCACCTTGGATGACGAATGTGATGGTGAGGCTGCGAGTGCTTCCTTCGGCGAGGAAACCAGGAGAAAGGTAAGTAAGTTGCCTCCAACAGGGAATGGTGTGACTGCTGCCCCCCCAGGAGTACCTTCAACTGCTGCCCCAGGAGTTCCTGCCGCTGCCGCAGCTGCTACCAAGTCATCGACAAGGAGAGGCAAGTCCTTCTCAATTGTTGGGGACTCCATGGTCAGACACTTAGCTAGGTCCACCTGTACTGATATTAGGAAGCTTGTCTGTCTGCCTGGTGCCGGGGTTGGGAAGGTGTTAGAGGACATTGATTACATCATGAAAGATATTGGAGATAGCCCCATTATCTGTCTCAGTACAGGGAGCAATGATGTTGGTAAAGGTAGGACGGAAGTACTGCTTCGGCAGTACAGGGAGGTGTTAGATAAAGTTAGGAGGAAGGGAGGCATACCTGTAGTACACAGTATCTTGCCACGGAGAGGGGTCAGCAAGGAATGGTCATCTAGGGCAATTGGTATCAATTGTCGGCTGGAAAAATACTGTAATGCAAATGCAATACCATTCCTTGATAACTGGACCCGTTTCTATGGTAAAAATCAGTTGTACGCACAGGACGGGGTTCATCTTTCTCGGCTAGGGGTGGCAAATTTAGCTAGGTCAATAGATAGGATTGTCGCGGGGTTTCGCTGAAAATAAAGCCTGAGAATATGAGTAAGAATAATTGTCTAGATAGGGTAAATTGCCGTACTGGTACATCAGTTAGGAATAGAAAATATCAGTCATAGGATTTTAATTGTACTGCTAGTAGAAATATTAAAGGTGTAACAGAAGATGGGAATTCAGTTAGAAATAAAGGTAAATCCGATACCAGTAAAATAAATTCATTGCGATTATATTATACAAACTGTAGGAGTTTATGTAACAAAATGGATGAACTTAGAGCACTTGTTAGCAACGAAAATATAGACATTATAGCACTGACTGAAACATGGATTAATACAGAATCAAGACATTTTTTAGCAGAATTCCATATACCAGGATATAGTTTGTTTAAACGCGACCGAACAAGTAGGAGGGGCGGCGGAATAGCAGTGTTTGTCAGGAGTTCTTTAAAAAGCTGTATTAAATCAGGTATTAGACTAAATACTGATAACGAAAGTGTTTGGGTTGAGGTTAGCGAAGGTAGTGAGACCATAATTATTGGAGTTATTTATAGACCACCAAATATGAGTAGAAACGAAGGTACAGCTTTATGGCAGGAAGTGAAAATAGCATCAAGGTTTAGCAATGTGTGTATTATAGGGGATTTTAATTTTCCGAATATTGATTGGCAGCATCAAATCGGCGACTCAGATTCAAAAGAGTTTATTGAGGCGGTACAGGATAGTTTTTTATTTCAATTCGTAGACTCGCCTACTAGAGGTAATAATATCCTCGATTTAGTTCTCAGTAATAATGAACAAATGATAAATAATGTAGAGATAGGAGACCAACTAGGAAATAGTGATCATAAATCAATTTATTTTAACATACAATGGACAGGAAAGGCTAAAGAGAATACGACACTTATCCCAGATTTCAGAAAAGCCAATTATGGTGGATTAAGACGAGCCTTAGGAGTCGATCCTATGGTTAAACTATTAAGTGGACCCAGGTGCGCTAATGAACATACTCTCTCTCAGATACCTGTCTTAACTCAGGATAATTTGACAGCTACATATAATAATTTTATTTCTTCACTCCACAATGCGCAAAATAAATATATCCCCAAAAGAAAATTTAGATCAACACAGAACCAACCCAAATGGATGAATAATAGACTATTAGACCTTCTAGGAAAAAAGAGAGGAATATATCGAAAAATAAAGAGAGGCGAAATTCACCTACTTGCTTACTATCAGAATCTATCAAGAGAGGTTAAAAAATGTATAAGGACAGACAAAAGAAATTATGAAATCAGGATAGCCAATGACTCAAAAAAATAACCCTAAGGCTTTTTACCAGCTATATAAATCTAAAGTTTTTTTTTTTTTTTTTTTTTTTAAGAGACAATGAACGGAGGAAGGAAAAACACAGATAACACAAAAAGGTCCATGTGCCTAAAGGCATCCTCCATTCATAAAATGTTTGTAACAACTGGATTTAAACATTTGTTGATTGTAAGTTTGTGGAAAGCAATTCGAGGGAAGTGAATTCCAAAGAGTAGTAGCTCTGGGGATAAATGAATTCTGATAAGCAGAAGTTCCGCATTGTGGAGGAGAAAGTGTAAATTCATGGGCGCTCTCAGCTGCCCTAGTTCTACGGGGAAAGATGTGGAGAGGCGGCACAATTGAAGCAAGTTCCTCGGAACAATTGCTGTGAAAATATCTGTAGAATAATGCAAGGGATGCAACGTTTCTTCGTATGGCTAATGTAGGAAGGTCCTGTGTGATTGCAGGGTTATTGATTAATCTAATAGCTTTATTTTGAATTTTGTCCAACTGCCTCAAATGCAACCACTCCACTTCCACCCCACAGAGGTGAACAGTAATCCATCTGAGAGCGCACATGACTTTTATATATTACGGCCAACTGCTCGTCAGTGAAGAATTCTCGAACTCTGTACAGGAGTCCCAGTTTTTTAGAGGCATTCTTAGCAATGCTTCTAACATAATGTGTCCAGCTCAAGTTAGTAGTTAATGTTACACCGAGAATGTCAATACTAGGGGAAGTGGGAATATTTACATCATTAAAAAATATATGGGAGTCAGTGAGATTCTGTCGGTTAGAAAATTGAATGTACTTAGAGAGAATGTAAAGTTAGAGATAAAATAGGCCCCCTTAAAACTTCGATAGGAGAAATGACAGAAAATGATTTAGAAATGTGCAGTACATTAAATAGTCAGTTTCTATCCGTTTTCACTAATGAAAATTTGGCACAGATTCCAGAAGTCCGTAAGGTATATAGAGATAGTATAGAAAATAGGTTAAGTACGGTTACTATAAGTAGAAATGATGTGCTTAAGGAAATTGACAGACTGAAACCTCAGAAATCGCCTGGTCCCGATGAGGTATATGCCAGAGTATTAAAAGAATGCAGAGATGAGTTAAGTTACCCATTAACATTTCTTTTTAACAATTCATTAGAAACAGGTATAGTTCCAGAAGCTTGGAAGCTTGCAAATGTAGTTCCGATTTTCAAAAAAGGTGATAAATCAATATCATGCAATTACCGTCCCATTAGTCTCACTTCAATCATAGGAAAGCTACTAGAGTCAATTATTTCTTGGAAAATGAGAAACCACTTAGAAACATTTAACTTAATCAATTCTTCTCAGCATGGATTCACACAGGGACGTTCTTGCCTTACTAATTTGCTTAGTTTTTTCTCAGAGGTATATGAAGCAGTAGATAATGACAAGGCATACGATATTATATATTTAGATTTCAGTAAAGCTTTCGACAGAGTCCCTCATGAGAGATTGATGAGAAAGGTTGAGGCACATGGAATAGGTGGGGCGTTGTTGGGATGGATTAGGTCATGGCTAATTGGTAGGAAACAGAGAGTCAGCATAAATGGTACCAAGTCAGAGTGGGGAGCAGTCAAAAGTGGTGTCCCCCAGGGATCAGTATTAGGTCCCCTGTTGTTTCTTATATACATAAATGACCTAGATTTAGGTATAACTAGTAGGATAAGTAAATTCGCAGACGATACTAAAATGGGGAGATCAATTGATTCAGATAGCGATATAGAGTGCCTCCAAAGGGATCTAGATACCTTACATGAATGGTCAGTAAATTGGCAGATGAAGTTTAACATTGACAAATGCAAGGTATTAAAGATAGGGAAGATGCAAACAAATGTTAAATATAGACTAGCTAATTTAGAATTAGAAAATTCAGACTGCGAGAAAGATCTAGGTGTGTTTGTTAGCAATGATTTGAAGCCTAGAAAACAGTGTATAGGCGTTCGTAATAAGGCAAACAGGATTCTCGGGTTCATCTCTAGGAGTGTGAGTAACAGAACTGCTGATGTTATCTTAAAACTTTACTTGTCATTAGTGAGACCCCATATGGATTATGCTGTCCAATTTTGGTGTCCTTATTACAGAATGGACATAGATTCATTGGAGAGAGTACAGCGTAGAATGACAAAAATGATCCATAATATTAGAAATCTTCCGTATGAAGAAAGGTTGAAGAAATTAGGTTTACATTCGTTAGAGAGACGCAGAGTTAGAGGGGATATGATAGAGGTGTTCAAGTGGGTTAGTGGGATTAACAAAGGGGACATGACAAATGTACTAAAGCTCAGTGATAGCGAAAGAACTCGTACCAATGGTTTCAAATTAGATAAATTTCGTTTCAGAAAAGATATAGGCAAATATTGGTTTGGTAACAGAGTTGTAGATGGGTGGAATGGACTACCAAGTGCTATAGTGGGATCTAAAACTGTAGGGAGCTTTAAGATAAAATTGGATAAGCATATGGACGAGAAGGGTTGGGTGTGAAGGGGGATCAGCCGGGTTGGGCCAATCAGCGCTCTGCAGACCCCCATAATCCTGCGTTTATCTCTAACCGTTTTGGTAAGATGATCCTCAGGGTATTAGAGTGTTGAGCCTATAATTGGGCTTTGTAATTGATTTGGGGTTGTGTGGGACAGGGATCTGCCTTGCTTAGGCCAATCGGCTTTCTGCAGACTCCCATTTTCTTATGTTCTTATGTTATGTATGGTCACAAAAAGTATCGCGGACAGGTGTCTAACCTTCCGGACACTTCTTCACTGGCTGTGCTCCAGCCTCTGACCATTTACCCCGGGCAAACGCAGACGACTTCAAAGACACTCCAATGTTGCGAGCCAAAGACACGACTGCTGTAGGTAGCTTGCTAGGACAGGATCGTGCAAAATGCCCATTCTTGTGACAATGAAAACACTCTAACTCCCCCTTGGGCTTCCCTTGAGGTGGGGAAGGGCCCGGACCCTTCTTAAACGAGACGGTATTAGGTTTATGGTCAGACTTAATATCATTGCTCTTGTGTTTCTTGTTATATGGTGCATCACTGACTCGGGGGGATTGAGTGTTGCGCCCCTTGTTACCTGCATCGTTCCGTTGTGCAGACCCGCACCCACGAATCAGCGATAGCCTAAGGTCAGGCATCTCAGCTGCCTCCTGTAGAGTTTTAGGTTTTTTCTGTTTGAGGTTCAACGTCAGGTCGCCGCCCGTACACTTAAAGAACTGCTCGAGAAGCATCAACTGTTTTATCTCATCAAATGTCATTGCCTTCTCCGATCTCAGCCAATTCCCAAAAGCGTCAGACAGTTCCCGGGCATGTTCAAGAAAGGTGCACTCACGACCCTTCGTAACACCCCGGAACTTCAACCTATAAGTCTCTGGTTGTAACTCGTATGCCCGCAGAACAGCTTCCTTCAGTACCTCATAATCGACGCAAGACTCCAAGGGCAACGCATCATATGCCTTGAGTCCTTTGCCAACCAACCTAGAGGAAACAAGTGCTGCCCACTTAACCTCAGGCCAATGGTGCTCCCGGCACTTCTTCTCAAAATGCAGGAAAAATTCGGTGACACCCGACTCGTCAAATACAGGGACTAACTTAAGAAGGTGCGATAAAGACTGATCAAGACCGCGATTCCCAGAACCGAGACGCTGCCCTGTTGACTCCACCCGAGACTTCTCAAGGTCTATGTCTGCACAGTACTTCGTAGCCTCAATCTGAAGCTCAGCTTCCCGCTGCTGCTGCTGCTGCCTGAGCTCAGCATCATGTCTGGCCTTTCTCTCCTCAGCCTGAATCTTAGCCATCTCAATCTGGAAGAGCATATCTGCAGTTAAACCTTGAGGAGGAGGAGATGTAACAATTGGAGACCCACCCAAGTGAAAACCACGCTGCCAGTGACTATCAGCCTGCGGGAACGTACCCGGCTCCGGAGCCCGAGGGGGCGCAAAGGTAGGAGTCGAGTGGAATGGGGGCTGGGCCGAAGGGGCCCCAGCTCCCGCTCCCCCCGAAGCCCCACGCACCCCGCCGAGCACCCAGGCCACCAGGTCACCTCTCGACATGCTGCTAGTGCCCACATGCCCCATGACCGTGGCCAAACACTGGAGACCATACCGATCAATCCCCAACACCCGGTTAACAGTAATAGGCATCTCCAGAAACTTCCTTGCATCCTCCTCACTAGTTACTACTCTAATGCCTTCTAACAAACCCAGCTGCTGCACCTCAGAGTCTGCTTCCCGTACTGTGTCCTCACCGTACATAGATCCGTCGTTCGACATAGTGTCCACCAAAAATTCTCAACGTTTATAAAAAAAAGGAGTACCTAAACTCTCATGTAGCACTATTCACTCAAAAATATGCTCGAAGACAACTCAAGTGTTATACTACGTTGCCAAAAAAAAAAAATCAAGTGTCCAAAATATTCCTCAAAAAACAAATGTCCAAAAATCCTGCAATTCTTTCTTAGATACTAGGCAAGGGCACTATTTGTTATTACTGCAATAATCAACAAATGGATCCTGGTTTCTAATAAAATAAGATACTAGGCAAGGTCGCCATTTGTTACGACCGGGGCTACGAATAAAACAAGGGCACTTAATGATTGGACTAGTAATAGGGCACTATGCAACAACGGTACGCTAGATCCAAACCCTCGAACTTATATGCCGGCGAACAAAAACACCTATACCCTCCAGAGTTCATCTGCGATAATGGGGTATCCTTAACTGGGCATAAATGTACTCTACTTCAGGCTAACCCACACTGGTATAGCCTGATAACAAACAAGATGCAAGTTACATTAAAATGCATAAAAGGGAATCTATGGAAAGATCAATTAAATCACTGCAAGATTTAATACAATAAAAAGATGCTTCAATACAGTTACTCTAAACAACAATAAACTCTTCACTCCTATCTGAAAGAAAGTGAAGTATAGTCCTACAGCATAGACCTGGAAACTTCTGAAGAAAGTCTGATGCTCATAAGATGCTCGTATCTTAAATTATATAAAGGCAGGAGGCAGGACACCACACGTGTATAATGAATACACTAAAAGATAGGACATATAATGTTAACTGACATGAGAATACTATAAATGGGCAACGTCAGTAATGCTCGACACTAAAAGAAGTACTTCCTCATCAACGAAACAGTCTGCTATGGTTGTGCAACTCAACAACAACCTAGACTAATAAATACTGTGAATAATAATGCGTACATATCAAAAGGGCTCATGTCCTAACTAGTGTCTGCTCGGCAAATAAAGTCTAGCCGGGATATCAAGGTTAGGAAACTGTGGCTGAGCAAGACAGGCTCATAGCCTAGCGTCGTCCTTAAGGCGGTATGATTAAAGTTACGTTAATGACGGGGATGCTCTCTTGGTAGATCCAGATCTCAAGTATCTGGTTCTACCCTGGCGATCCCTCTAAAGTCAAGCAAAGAGGCAGCACTGTGCTATAAGGTAGTAGGCAAATGCCCTCTTACAACACGATGCTGCACTCGCAAAAGGCACAACCAAAAGGACGACCTAGGCTACCACAGAAACCGTCGAAGTCGTGTACTTGGTATAAGCAAACCGTACACACATCGGTGACAACGACAACAGAAACCTCATCCCAGTCTAGCATTAAATAACCCAGCAGAGCACTAATGATAATGAGGGAGACATACAAAGAGTCATCAAACCTCCATAAACTAAGGACACTGAGGGAGACACACACAGAGTCATCAAACCTCCATAGACTAAGAACCCTTATAGCTTATTCTAATACATGGAAATATATATGAGAGCGACGCACACAATACGATGGGCCGATATGAAATCGTGTACAGAACCCAAAGGGAGTGCTGTGACGTTAAAAGATTAGTGGAATGAAAGAAAGGAAGTTGAGTGAGAGAGACAGTATCAGAATGGTGGATATATGGGGGACAGTTGTAAAAAGGATGTTAGTTGTGTGCGTCCCTAGCCTGCTCTGAGGAGGGTAGCTCCTTGGGACCCTCAGGATCCCACAAAGGCATGATGGTTGGCCAATCACAGGCCGATATGTCACAAGGCAGCAGGCCCCTAGGACGCGTCAAGAACCACCAGCCAATCAAAGACGAGAGAATGCCCGCGCGGGCGGGAAACTCCTCCGAGCGAGGAGGAGGGAGGAGGGAGGCAACACTCACTACCCCCTCGCTGCCCGCTCGCTCTCTCTCAACTTCACACTACAATGCATCTTATATTCTACTCATGATATAAAATACTTCCCATTGTCACAGACGAAAATAAAGACCACCACTGGACTGTCTGTAACAATGCAAGTACTATGAAAGAAAGAACAACATTCTCTGATAACTGTAGCCCATTTCACTGCCCTGGCGAGCGCTAGTGGCTAACGAAAGGCGATTCTGCCAACGCTGGTAGGCGTCACAATATAAACCGTTTTCTTCGATTTATATATATTAGTTATCAATATTCTTACTATAATGAGAAAATATTCAAACTGTTGGGGAATGATACCCGAAATAAATACATCCAACAGTGTTCAATCACAATGGGATGAGGTAATTTTGCAGTGCACAAGAATTCTCTTTACACGGGTTTATTGAGCACGGGCCTCTTAATCACATTTCTTTTTATTGCTATATACAACACATGGATATACAGATTTCAAGCAACATGGCGGCTGTTGATCGGCCTACTATCCAACTACTTTTGCCCTCTCTTTCAGACTCGTTTATCCTTTACCTACAGTTAGAACCTAATCATATAAACCTATATTCCCTATATTACTTATGAGTTCATGTTATTTCTACAGTTTGTTTCGCCAACACACGATCTTCAAGCACTCCTTATACAAACACCTAAATTCATGAGGTTGAGGTTGGTATACGTTATTCACCCAACCACAATGTTTTAGTTTACAATATTCCAGGGATTTAACTCGGTCATCTCTGCTCCTAGGGTCACATACACATGGCTATAACACGATATAAGGGTGAAGCGATAGCTCAATATATTAAGTTAGTGTCATACCAAATTCTGATTTATTTTGATATGTGTATGAAGGAGACAGAAGGCAGGTTGCCTGTAACGAGTGTCTCCTCCAAAGCCAAAAGACTGACCGAATGCCAAATTCAAGGGGTGTTGGGGTAAAAATGTCTGGACACACAAAGTTTAAAGCAGTCCAAGTAACACATAAGGATATTTTAAGGATAAATGGATGAAGTTTATGAATTTCCATGGCGTATGCTCATTACTGGCAATATATATTTATATATATATATAATGTATTGGGTGAATAATACAATTATCATGTGATATGACTTACAAACACTTGAGTCACAGATAAATACGCACCACGTCGTTGTTAGAAGAAAGCATAACTCGTAGCCTGACAATCGTTCATCGAGTAATTTATGAAAGCATTAGACACATCTGTATAAGTAGCTACTTTATTTGCCTGAATACGTGCTTGTGTTTTAAAATATCTTCACAATCACTGATAGTATCATTATGAAGCTTGTGCCATTATGTTGAGCAGGAAGTGGTGGTTATGTCCAAGGAACCAGCTTACTATGTTGGCAAGGAGTGTTTTGTGATAGATTATTTATTTAATTAACCCTTAATTAGCGGCGAGCAACATAAGTCGAGTTAAATAAAGCTGGACTATGTGGCGGCGCTCGACATAACTCGAGTGGCAATTTCAGCACGTAATGTGGCTGAGAGAGAGAGACAAGTGGTGGCAGGAGACTAGCGAGCGTATGACTGCTCCAGACCACCGCGGCGAACCTACTGACACAAATCTCAGCTCCCTCCTCCCTCTCTCACTCGCTACATACTCAATTATGTACCGAAAGTACCGAATTACCTGCTTTTTGCACTCGCGTTGCACGGTTATTGCAAGAAAACTATCCATCATACAAGGATCGTTATGGTGTCATTCGAAAGCTCTGTTTATGCCCTTTCAGGGATAGATACTTGTTTTACGTTCTGGGTCTTATTTAGGCATGAAAATGATCACGTAAACAGCCCTATTTTGGCTAAAAACACCCCGCTGGGCGGTACACATAAATAAACCGCATAGGCCGCTCGTAAGGTGTTAATGCAAAGCGAATTGCGACGATTATCAGATCAAATTTAATAAATTCTGACACGAATTGTGTATAATATTAAAAGGGAACTTTACAACATTGAAAGAATGTGATTACTCAGATAGGAAGGGAAACAAAGGCAAGTAAATTCAATAATAAACATATAACTTTCTGGAAGATATAGTGTGTGTGTGTGTGTGTGTGTTGAAGGGCTGAACAAAGAGAAAGAAAATATAGAGGTATACGTGTATACAGTACGTATACACTGCATACATTATAGTATAAAGTGAATCAACTAATAATTTGATTATAGTAATGTATAAATAGTGAAGGCAGTAGTAATAGGAGAGTAAAATGGTGTGAAATTTGGATTTACTTAATTAGGAATAGGCGGTTTGATAGTTTCCTCCGCTACCCCTTCTCACATGCACCCTCCCTTCCATCCCATCCCACCCCATCCTGTACTTAGCCGCAGCCTGTCTCTAGGGTACCTAGTAAAAAACAATACTTTTTTAAACACTCCCTGACGTAGGGGTCCACAAATTTTTATAAGTGACTGTACATGGATGAAGGCGGTGCTGGTTGGGAGGAGGGGCGTCGACTGACTGGGGACAGAGGTGCATGGGGGCGTTTCGTTCATGGCCACCCCTTCGGGGATCACGGCATCAGGCAATAGATAGATAGATAGATGTAATATAGCAAATAATACTACAGCAATTATGATTAAATTCTGTTAAAATTCGCTCATAGGAAGCTGTTCATTTGTTAATTCCTTTTTATACTCCCACCTTTTTCCCCCACCTCTGCTCCACCTACTGTTCTCTCTTCCTTTTCCTGCCTCTCTCCTTCCCTCTCACATCTATCTCTTTCTCGCCATTCATGTCTCTCCCTTCCTTCTACATCTTACTATCATATCTCCCCATTTAGCATTTTTACCTCTCCCATGTAAGCCATGCATCATACTCCTTCTAATTCCTTCCCAGTTCAAGTTGATGAGAGAGAGAGGGAGAGAGAGAGACTATAAATACAAGGCGAAATCCCTCTTAACCCCTCTTTGGCGGGACCGGACTTAAGTCGCTCTAGAGAAGAAAGGACTATGTGGCGGGGACCGACTTAAGGCGGTGTGCAATTTTGAGCAATAATTGGCTCTGAGAGAGAGACGAGCGGTGGGAGGAGCGTAGGTCGGCTCTGACCGTTCGGCACGGGTTCCGCGCGGCAACTGCCGTCCCCTCCACACACATCCACACTCACTACCTCGCTACACAGGGAATTATGTAAGGAAATTACCGTATTTTAGGGATTTTTCGTTCGCCTTGCATGATCGTTGCAAGAGAACGCGTGGTCGTAGAAGGATGGTTCTGGTGTCATTGGAAAGCTCAATTATCGCCCTTTCAGAGATACATAATTGTATTACGCTCTGGCTCTTGTTTATGCATGATAAAGAGCACGGAAACAAGGTCGTTTAGGGTAAAACTACCCGCTTGGCGGGTAGTAGAAGTTACTGACGGGCCCGCTCGTAAGGCGTTAAGGTTTGTGATGTTCCGTTTACATTTGTTTTGTTTTCTTGCCAACAAAGTTGTTTATTCCTTTGCTTTCATAGACGTGCAATAAATGGTCATTACTTTTGTATGTATAATCATTTTATTTTTGACGTGCTATAAGTAAAGCAAAGTAAACAGGCAACTTTGGATGTCATAAAAATTAAAGTATCTTCGACACTAAGTTATTGTTGTTACGACCGGCACTACGAAATAAACAAGGGCACTTAATGATGGACTAGATGATAGGACACTAATAAGGCGTACGGTCCGGACGGTGTTCCTCCTGTTGTTCTCAAAAACTGTGCTTCCGTGCTGACTCCCTGCCTAGGCAAACTCTTTCGTCTCTGTCTATCCTCTAACGTCTTCCCTTCATGCTGGAAGTTTGCTCACATTCAACCTGTCCCAAAGAAGGGTGACCGCTCTCAACCCTCCAACTATCGTCCAATTGCTCTTATCTCTTGTCTTTCTAAAGTTTTTGAAACTATTCTTGCTTCCAAATTTCTTAAGCATTTCTCTTCTCATAATCTGCTCTCAGATCGCCAGTATGGCTTCCTTAAGGGTCGCTCTACTGGTGATCTTCTTTCATATCTTACTAACTCTTGGTCATCCTCCTTCCGGGACTTCGGTGAGACTTTTTCTATTGCACTAGACATATCGAAAGCCTTCGATAGAGTCTGGCATAAATCTTTAATTTCTAAACTACCCTCCTTCGGTTTCTATCCCTCCATCTGTGCCTTTGTCTCTAATTTCCTTTCCGGCCGTTCCATAGCCGCGGTTGTGGACGGCCATTGTTCACTTCCTCACCCTATAAACTCCGGTGTTCCTCAGGGCTCTGTCCTATCTCCTATTCTCTTTCTAATTTTTATAAATGATCTCCTTAACTGTACCTTAATTCCCATCCATTCATACGCAGACGACTCAACCTTACACTACTCCATTAGTTTTTCAGAACGCCCCAGCCAGCAATCCCTCAACGACAAATGTAATGAAGCCATAGAACTCTTAAATTCTGATCTAAATACTATTTCCAATTGGGGCAGAGAAAACCTTGTTAACTTTAATGCTTCCAAAACCCAATTTCTCCATCTATCTACCCGTCAGGATCTCCCAGCGGACTATCCCTTATTCTTCAACAATACAAAAATCAACCCTTCATCTTCTCTCAATATTCTTGGTGTCTCTTTTTCTTCTGCTCTCATTTGGAAGGACCATATTACCAGTCTTGCTAAGGCAGCCTCCCAGAAGCTGGGTGTGCTCAACCGCCTTAGGGGGTTCTTTTCCCCTGCACAGCTTCTTGCTCTGTACAGGGGCATAGTGCGCCCTTGTATTGAGTATTGTTCACATGTGTGGGGAGGTTCCTCTCACACCGCTCTCCTAGACAAAGTTGAAAGGAAGGCCTTTCGTATCATTAACTCCCGTCCACTCACCAACTCTCTGCAATCTCTCTCTCTCCGCCGCAATGTTGCATCTCTCTCGCTATTCTATCGTTACTATAATAATCAGTGTTCCTCAGAGCTATCCCAGTGCATACCACCTCCTTTACGTAGGGCACGTGGTACCCGTCTTGCAACTCAATCCCACCCCTACTCTGTGCAACTCTCCAACCCAAGAGTGAAACGTTACTCTCAAACTTTCTTCTACTCAACAGCTGAGCTCTGGAACTCTCTCCCAGAATCAGTCTTTCACTCTTCCTATGACTTAAATTGCTTCAAACTCCGTGTGTCCAGGCATTTTGGCTCGAACGTTCCTTGATTTTGGCCCTGTCACTCTTTCAACTATGGGGGAGGCACTCGCTATAGGCAGTTATGCCTTTTGCCTCCCTCAATCACATAGAAAAAAAAAAAAAAAAAAAAAAGGCTATATCTGCAACAACGGTACACCTAATTCCAAAACCCTCTAACAATTACGCCTGTGAACAAAAGCACTTAAAACCCTCCAGAGTTAATCTCCTGGATAACGGGGTATCAATTAATTGGGTTTTAGTGCACTTCTACAAAGGCTTGCCGATGACGGCAAAGCTTACTCACAAAAGGAGTACTTTACGTTAAGAAAATGCTCTTAAGTAATAACAATGCTTGAATAAACTATAATATGATTTAATAAAGGAGTATATGCTTACGTTAACTTTAGTGTGAGTCTGTACTCAACACTAACCTCTACAATGCTCTATGAAAGCACTGGAAGTCTAGTCCTACAGCAATCAGGTATAGAATCTTCTGAAAACGTCTGATGCTCTAAGATGCTCGTTAATATAGAACAGAAATAAATGCAGGGGCAGGACACCAAAGCGTGTATCTTAAATACACCAATAAGTAGGATACATATATACAACAAGGGAGTGCAACAACTCTGTGACAGCACTAATAATAACCACTCAGAAACAGTACTTCCTTAGCCAACGAAACAGCCAAACTGGGTTGTGCACTATGCATCAACCTTGGCTAAAATAAGGCGTGAATAATTCCTTAAGCATACACAATGAAAGTTAATAAACACATTACCGTCTCTCTCACTAATAAAGTCTAGCAGTGGCATAAAAGGTACTAGGAAACCAGGCAGAGCGCAAGCATGCTCGTAGCCTACTGTCTCCCCATGAACAGATTTCCCTTATGTTACGTTACGTGACTTGGAGGCTCTCTTGGTAAGTCCAGATCTCAAGTATCTGGTCTTACCCTGGCACTCCACAAAAGTCAACACAATGAGGCAGCAAGTATACAGGTGAGAGTAGGCAATAGCCCTTCACTTGTATAGTGCTACACTCGCAAAGGAAAATATGCACAAGGGTTACTGGCTAGCTAGCTTCGTTGATGTTGTACAGGCTCTGACTTGCCACATACATAACTCAGACAACGACCAAAGATACCTTCCACTGTCTAGCATTAAATAATAAGAGAGAACAGCTCAATAATTAGAAGCACCCCAACACTAGGCTACCATACGACTATGACTCTACTACTCCCTAAAACTAGTGCAAACATAAATGTGAGAGCTGGTACTGGTAATACGATTGGCCAACTATGGAAGTCGAATGCAGAACCAGAAGGGATAATTAATTGAATAAAGATGGAAGTATGAAAAAGAAGAAGTTCAGAGAGAGAGATAGTAGTATAGAGGGTTATATGGGGGACAGATTGCAAGGGACATGTAGGACCAAGCACGCTACGCCAAGCTCTGCCAGAGAAAGGCGGCAGGAGCCCCCAGCTCCAACACTAGGACAGCGGCACCCAATCACAGACCACTACGTCATGAGATGCAGACGTCCTTAGGACGCACCAAGCGTGCCAGCCAATCAAGGGCCTGGGAAAGCCCGCGCGAGCGTTGGAAAACTCCTCCGAGCGAGGGAGGCAGCACATACATACACACGCACATATTACCACCTCACTGCCTACCTCGCTCTCTCTCTTTAACTTCACACAATGCATCTTATATTCTATGGATGATATAAAATACTTCCAAGTGTCACAGACAAGAATAAAGATCACCACTGAACTGTCTGTGACAGCATGAACTCTATGAAAGAAAGAACATCGTTCTACGATTATTGTAGCCCATTTCACTGCCCTGGCGAGCGCTAGCAAGTTACGAGTGCATTCTGGCAAGCTGGCCAGCGTAACATTGTTGACAGGACTCCTTGGGAATCTAACGTTTCCTCACTGTTAACTTACTGTTTTCTAGCTGGATTCTTGCTTCTCCTTGCTCTGTGACTTTTGATTTTGTTCTTCTAGTGATCTTCCAAATGAGACTTGCAAGCATCTATAAAACCCTTTGTTGTGAGTATTATATTAACCATTAGACCCCAGATGACACATTACAGTATCAAGAATAAGAGCCATCATAAGTCTGTTAATCCAAAATCGCAAAAGGACACTACCTCGGATCCTTCCCCCAAGTTCATGCTCGGAAGTGTGAATGTTGGCACAGTAGAAAGAAGAACAGGTGAGATTGTGGAAATGTTAGAGAGACGCAGAGTGGATGTATGTTGTGCCCAGGAGACCCGGTGGAGAGGGGGAAGTGCGAGGTGAGTAAATGGAAAGAATGAATGTCATAACTTCATATGGAAGGGAAATGAATGTGGCACAGGATTGGTGGGTTTCCTGGTGGCAGAGAGGTGGGTGGATTGTGTGATAGAAGTTAAATGGTTTAATGAAAGACTGAAAGAAGGAGCGAGAGTTATAGATGTTATATCAGCATATTTCCCCCAAGTAGGCTTAGGTAGAGTTGTAACTCACTGAGCACCAGCTAATTAATAATAAAAACACGCTGTGGGATCGGCTGATTTTTTTTTTTTTTTTTTTAAATAGCTTAAATAGGTGAGAAATGAAGAAAAAAACCACTCACCTCGGTCATTTGGGGGTCCTAAGGGGGGGGGGGGGGGAGGGAGCGGCCTCACCCATCAGCTGGTGCCGGGCGCTCTTCAAACCTCCCGCCCCGGCACACCACAGCTGAGGGCAGCAGCATGGCAGATGTACGATGCGTCCAGTTTTCGAGTGACGGTTATTTACACCACTCGAGCATCATGTGTGCCTTCATAGTTCATATGTTAGCAACATGTATCACATAATGTCATTGTAAGTGAAGTTACAGTGTGATAAGTGCATAGATTCAAGTTTTATAAGTGCCGACGAGTGGCTAGCACCGCGCGCGTCATTGTTACCATGGCGACTGGCGGCCATCTTGGTCCACGACGCACGCACATACACAAAGCCAGCTGACCGACAGCCGATTCCCCATACACTAACTTACACTTTTATTATGCCTCTCTCAAGCACTGTTTATTAATTTTATACTTTATCGTATGTTTTGTAGTTAGAATATGAGTTTTTCACATTGGTTTAGGCACTTTTGACTTATAAGTATGGGTTTTGTCATTGTATGTTTAGTGGGGAGAGTAGTGGTACTGGGGGAGGACCACGTACGCCTCGCTTTTTGTGTACGTAGCAACATGAAACACTCGCTCGTCTCTTCTGACCCCTACGATGACCTGGCGGTATTTTGAGGAATGCCATTGGGTCTGGGTCATCCTCCTCTTCCCCCCTTGGTGGGGAGTCAACTATGTCATGGGGAGCAATTGGGGAGAGATACACACTCTATTCGTTTTGTTTCAACATCGCAAGGCGACGAGGTTGGTCCGACACTCGTGAACTAAACAGGACAACTGGCGGCCCAGTCCTCCACTCTTCCATCCTCCCGCGCCCTCGCTCCCCACTCCCCACCGCGGCGGGACTTGGGTGTTGCCAAGTATTGTCACTGTTCGGCAACATCCTAAGGAATATCCCATACCAATCTCAAACCTCTAACTACCATACGATAACAGTAAATAAGGTTGTGGTGAGATAAGTGGGTTCACTGTTATCCCCCTCCTCCTGTACATCCCCACCCGCGCGGCTGGACTTGGGGGTTTGCTAAGTATTGCCACTGTTCGGCAAAATCCTAAGGAATATCCCATACAAATCTCAAGCCTCTAGCTACCATACGACAAGAGAAAATAAGGTCGAAATTCGCGGTGAAGTAAGTGGGTAAACAGGCGCCACTCATCCGCCCGTCACCACCTGCGCGGCTGGACTTGGGGGATGCCGAGTACTGACACTGTTTGGCAACATCCTAAGGAATATCCCATACCATTTTCAAGCCTTTATTTACCATAAGGGGAGGTGTGGCAGAGTGGTCTTGCCACTGGACTGGTAATCCAATGGACCCGAGTTCGAATCCCAATATGTCAATGGAAAGATATTATTGGGATGGAATTTGTGCTGCACCTAGTTTCAGTGCACTACCACAGCACACCGAAATGCCAAAAAAATAACCTCATTGTTCCCTGATTAAATAGCACTGTATGAATATTCCCATATTCAAAATATGCTACAGGGGGGCAATGCCTAGTGATTTAATTGCTCAATAGTTGGCGTTCCGAGAGTGAGGGTCCGAGTCTGGGGAGTGAGACTATGAAGCGCGGTGGCGGAGCAGCTTCAGAGATGGGATTGCTTTGAGCCGGGGTGCTTCGCATGTCTCACTCCCTGGACTGGAACAAGACCTCACGGGCCTCACCGTGTTCAGCGGTTGAGTGTGCAGGCTCTCAGCCTATGCCCGAGAGAGAGTAGTTGGAATATAGAAAACAAAAAATAAATAAAAATAGGAGACGAGTAAATAAGGTCGAAATTGTGGACGTAGGTGCTGCGGAGCTGGGGTTTAGCGTTACATACATTGCCGACGCATCACGTGCGTCGCTGGGGTCTTTTGGGTTAAAGAGGAGTTTTAAAATGAAGTAGGTCTACTAGGGGTGGTTACCAGAGGCAAAGAAGAGGAGAGAGTAATTGTGGGAGGAGACTTGAATGTGCATGTTGTGGTATATGCCAAAGGACTTGAGGGCGTGCACGGAGGACAGGTATATGGCCAAAGGAACCTGGAAGGTTAACCTATCCGCGGCGAGACACCGATTCGTTAAACATCGTGAGGGGCGAAGATACTGCATTAATTTCTTACGAAAATCGTCATTATCCGATAAATATCGTTATTACTTATTCATATGCGCCTATATTATGTTTAATATGAAGATAGTTACATGTTACAACAATAACACAAGTGGGAATAGTATTTGGGGGGTAACAAACACAAAATATTGCCGAGCGGTTCATTCATGTAGTTGACAGAGAGCGAAACTGCACCCTCCCTTCATGAGCTCTCGAGCGAGACTGGAGATAGTGCGGGCTAGTGTCTCTCTCTCTCCTCCCTCCACACCCCTCCCTTTCAGCCTTGAAACCGGGTAGGGAGTTTTGGCGCCATAAATAAACCGATAATCACAGGAATAAGAGAAAAATAGGTGATATTGATGGGGGGGGGGGGGCAAAGAGGGGAAGGGGTAAATTTGGACACATGTGGAGTAGTGATAGGATGTATGGAGATGAATTATCTCACATATTTACACATTCCTTTATATTGAGTGACAGTGGGATGTTTGGAAAGGCTTTTTTTAGGTCATGGCTCATATGAGGACGCTCGCCCTCCTAGGGTTCAGACTCATATGAGGACGCTCGCAGTTTATGGGTTAATACATACTGGAGCACTGTGCTGTCACGTGGATGGTGGTGTTTTACATCAGGTTCAAAAAGAGGAAGAGCCATCTGATAACATGTGAATCAGGTGGCTCCAGTGGCCAGATAAACTATTGTCTGATCAGCATAACTGACAGGAAATGGGTTAGAAATACTAAGATCATAGCAGGTGAAGAATGCATCGCCCAACACAAGCTCCTAGTGTGTGATATGTGCCTAAGCAGAGTTCCTGTGAGAAAGAAAGTACATTTGCCAATAAGGAAAGGAGTACAGAAAGAGGAGTACAGTGACAGATTCCACAACAAAGGGATAGACATTGAAAAAAGTGTAGGTGCTAGGCCAGTTGATGTTGATAGCAAATGGAACTTTATAGAAAGCAGCCTCCTTGATGACACATACAAAGTCTGTGGCAAAACAAAGGGGCCACCCAGACATAAGTTCTCTTGGTGGTGGAGCAACGATGTCGAAGCTTCAGGCAGAGAAGAACAAATTTTTTAAAGTATGGAAGGAAGGTGGCAGCAAGGATGAATAGCTAACCACCAAACATAATGTTACTGGGCAAAGAAAACTATACATGATAGCGTGATAGAATAAGTTCGTAACACTAATAATAACAATGAGATTTATATATTAGCTAAGAATGTGAAGGACTATATCAAGGACATCGTAGGTGTATAATGCATGCATAATGGCAGTGGCATGACTGTTTATTCAGAAAGCTAAATTTGAGAGGCATGGAAGGAACATTATGAAAGACTGCTTAATCTATCTATCTATCTATTGCCTGACGCCGTGATCCCCGAAGGGGTGGCCACGAACGAACCGCCCCCATGCACCTCTGTCCCCAGTCAGTCGACGCCCCTCCCCCCAACCAGCACCACCTTCGTTCATGTACTTCCTCACTCCATCCTTCCACCTCATATTCGGTCTACCTCTCCCCCTCTGTCCCTCCACCTCGCTCTCATACACCCTCTTAGTCATTCTCTCGCTTTCCATACGTTCCATATGGCCGAACCATCTCAAGTTGTTCCTTTTCACACTTTCCAGCACATCTACCTCCACACCACACCTCCTTCTTACTTCCTCATTAGTCTGTCTATCCCTCCATGTAACTCCGCACGCACTCCTTAAGTAATTCATTTCCACTGCTCTCACTCTTGGTCTGAGTCTCTCAACCAACGTCCATGCTTCGCTTCCGTAAGTCAGTGTCGGGATTACCACACTGTCATGCAAGGACTTCTTCACTTCCATACTGACCACCCTATTTCTTGTTACTGCTTTTAGCGTTCCTACAACCCTCTTCCCCTGTTGTACCCTCTCCCGCACCTCTTCATCCATAGTCCCATCTTTACTCAACACACTGCCCAGATACTTAAAAGAGTTGACGATCTCCATAGCCTGACCGTTCAGCTTCACCTCACACTCTGTGACTTCACCCCTTTCGAAGACCATAACCTTGCTCTTCCCCGTATTTACCTTCAAATTCCGTTTTTCGCACACTGTTCCAAACTCATTTACCAGACCCTGCAACTCCCATTCATTATCACTCATCAGAACTGTATCATCCGCAAACAGCAGTATAGGTAGCTTCCACTCAATTCCCTCCCTTTTCAGCGATACACCAACATCCACTGCTCTTGATAGTATTTCTTTCATAACTCCATCCATATATACAGTAAACAACCACGGGGACATCACACACCCCTGTTTCAAACCAACATTCAGGTCAAAGAACTCACTCTGCTCACTCTCCACACGTACTGCCGCCTTTGCACCCTCATACATGCTCTTCACTGCTTTCAGCAACTTGCCCTCTACTCCGTATATTCTAAGTACTTTCCACAAACCTTCTCTATCCACTCTGTCATAGGCCTTCTCCAAGTCCATAAAGGCAACATACACCTTTTGTTTCTTCTCCAGATACTTCTCCACAACACAATTCAGGGTAAAAATCTGATCTACACATCCTCTTCCCTTCCTAAAACCTCCCTGCTCGTCGCCTATCCATTTCTCCGTTCTCACTCTCACTCTCTCAATCACTACCCTACTGTATACCTTCCCTACTACGCTTAGAAGACATATTCCTCGGTGGTTACCACACACTCCTCTTTCCCCTTTGCCCTTATATAGGGGGACTATTATGCCAGTCTTCCAGTCATCGGGTGCACTCCCCTTCTCCCATGCTAGTTTGCACATTTTCCATACCCATTCTATCACTATCTCACCACCATACCTCAACATTTCCCCACACACTCCATCTGTTCCTGGTGCTTTCCCCAACTTCACTCTTTTCATGGCTTCCCACACTTCTGACCTCCTGATCCCCACCTCCTCCTCCACTACTTCTCTTCTTCTCCCTCCCATACCATATCCAGCTATGTTTGCTGGCTCTTCATTCCTTTCATTTAGCAACTCACTGAAGTACTCCCTCCATCTTTCGACTCTCTCTTGCTTCTCGGCTAGCATTCTCCCATTCTTATCTTTCACACCCTTACTGTTTCCCTTGCTACCTTCCCTAACTTTCTTGACTTCTTTCCAGAACAGTTTCTTACTCTCCCTCCATTTTACACTCAGATTCCTTCCAAATTCCTCATCTACTCTTCTCTTACTTTCCTTCACTACTCTCTTCACCACCCTCTTACTCTCCACGTACCTCGCTCGTTTCTGTCTCTCGGAATCTTCATTCCCTCTGCTACCCAACCACTCTCTATATGCTTTCTTCTTTTCTTCCACAGCTATTCGTACCTCTTCTGTCCACCATGCTGTACCTTTCACTCCCCTCCCTCTTCTCCTCACTCCACACACCTCCTCACATGCTGCACAGATCTCATCCTTAAACACCTTGCTCATCTCCTCCACTTCCTCCATAACTTCCAGGTCGAACCCACCTAGTCGTCTTTCCACTGCTCTCCTGTACTCCTCCCTGATTTCCTCCTCCTGCAACCTCTCCACCCTCCTCACCATTCCACCCTCCTCTCGCCTCCCTCCCGCTCTCCTCACCCACTTCTTTTGTATCCTAACCTTAGCTACCACTACATAATGATCAGACAGACCCCCTCCAATACCCCTATACACCCTAGCATCCATCACAGATTTCTTCATTCGTTCATCCACACATACATAATCAATCAATGACTTTCGTTCCACCACTGTCTTATCCTTCATCGTCAACATCCGTTTCCACGTGTACCTGTGGATCATTCTGTGTCGGAAGAAGGTGTTGGCTATCCACAGCCTCCTCCCCACACATACGTCCACAAGTGCACTACCATTCCCATTCACCTCTAATGGTACCCCGCACCCTCCCACCACTCCCTCAACTTTCCTATCACCCACCTTACCATTCATATCCCCAATCAGAAATATTCTTTCGTTCTTGTCAAACTTCTCCAGGCTTCTCCACATTCATCCAGAACTCCTCTTTCTTCTTTCAAGTATATCCTCTGTCGGGGCATACACGCATACAATCACCCACGTTTGTATTCCTACTTTCATTCTCACCCACACAATCCTTGAACCCACAGACCCATACTCTCTTACACATTCCTTCCATTTGCTACTTACAACAAACATGCACCTTCTCTCGCTGTTCCTTCACTCACTCCAGCACACACACCCATTCCACACTCCCACTCTCTCACATCTGAACCTTTCCATTTGGTCTCTGTCATTCCACATACATCCAGCCTGGCATTCACTAACACTTCCAGAACCTCTCTCTCTTTTGTGCCATCATTCATGCCACTAACATTCCACGTAGCCATTCTCAGAATGTCCGAAGGCATGTCCTTAGTCGGTCGTGGTTCGTCAACGTTGGTTCCGTCCGCATCCGAGGCTGTTCGTTCGTTTTTCCTTGCTTCGATATTTTTTCCTGCTTAATGGGACTGCTTAATGGGGAGTTTAAATAGAATAGAGAACAGCTCAGCACTGCAGTCCCAGTACAAGGCCACAGAGTTGATTAATACTATAATAAAGAAAGAAAAAAATCTTGATTCTTTCGCAGAAAAGTGTGATAATAAATATATATAAAGGCAAGGGTGATTCCTTAGACAGGGGAAATTATAAGGGTTTGAAAATATTCTACCAAATCATGTATAATAAGTCAGCAAAAGGGTCTTTGAATGCCTGATCAGGAAAAGTGTTGCTATCAGCGACATGCAGTTTTGATATATTTCGGGATGTGGCACTGATGCTGTTTCCATTCTTAGGCAACTGTAAGAGAGTTTTATAGAGAAAAGCAGGGAGTTATACCCTTTTTTTTTTTTAGACCTGGAGAAGGCCTTTGATCGTGTGCCAAGGGAATTGATGCAGTGGGCTATGAGGAATCTTACAGTAGAAGAGTGGTTGGTGAGTGTAATAATGAGAATGTATGAGGGGTCACGGGCAACAGTTAGAGTGAATGAGGGTCTGAGCGAAGTGTTCCCAGTGAAAGTTAGAGTTCATCATAGAGTTCACCATTACTATTCGCTTTGGTCCTGGAGGCTCTGTCAAGGGACTTTAGAACAGGACTCCCATGGGAGTTGTTATATGCAGATGACCTAGTTCTTATCGCAGATAGTGCGCAGGAAACAGAGGTAAAGTTAAAAAAATGGAGGGAGGGTATCGCAAACAAGTTTCTAAGAGTTAATATAGATAAAACAAAGGTCATGATCAGCGGAGTAGGGCACAGAACTATGGAAAAGAGCGGTGATTACCCATGTGCAGTGTTTGGGAAGGGGGTAGGAAGTAACTCAATTCAATGTTGTGTCTGTAGCGACTGGGTACACAAGAGGTGTAGTGGGGTGAGAGGACCTTTGATGAGAATCATAGACTTTGAATGTGCCGTATGCAAGGGAGAATTTGTGTTAAATACCCTGCCTGATTGTGTTGATGTCAACAGTGTAGTGCTGGAGTGTGTGAATACATTCTGCTTTTTTTTTTTTTTTTTTTTTTTTAAGAGACAATGAACGGAGGAAGGAAAAACACAGATAAAACAAAAAAGGTCCATGTGCCTAACCCTTAATTAGCGGCGAGCAACATAAGTCGAGTTAAATAAAGCTGGACTATGTGGCGGCGCTCGACATAACTCGAGTGGCAATTTCAGCACGTAATGTGGCTGAGAGAGAGAGACAAGTGGTGGCAGGAGACTAGCGAGCGTATGACTGCTCCAGACCACCGCGGCGAACCTACTGACACAAATCTCAGCTCCCTCCTCCCTCTCTCACTCGCTACATACTCAATTATGTACTGAAAGTACCGAATTACCTGCTTTTTGCACTCGCGTTGCACGGTTATTGCAAGAAAACTATCCATCATACAAGGATCGTTATGGTGTCATTCGAAAGCTCTGTTTATGCCCTTTCAGGGATAGGTACTTGTTTTACGTTCTGGGTCTTATTTAGGCATGAAAATGATCACGTAAACAGCCCTATTTTGGCTAAAAACACCCCGCTGTGCGGTACACATAAATAAACCGCATAGGCCGCTCGTAAGGTGCTAAAGGCATCCTCCATTCATAAAATGTTTGTAACAACTGGATTTAAACTGTTGTAGATTGTAAGTTTGTGGAAAGCAACTCGAGGGAAGTGAATTCCAAAGAGTAGTAGTTCTGGGGATAAATTAATTTTGATAAGCAGAAGTTCTGCATTGTGGAGGAGAAAGTGTAAATTCATGGGGGCTTCCAGCTGCCCTAGTTCTACGGGGAAAGATGTGGAGAGGAGGCACAATTGAAGCAAGTTCCTCAGAACAATTGCTGTGAAAATATCTGTAGAATAATGCAAGGGATGCAACGCTTCTTCATATGGATAATGTAGGAAGGTCCTGTGTGATTGCAGGGTTATTGATTAATCTTTATTTTGAATTTTGTCCAACTGCCTCAATGCAACCACTCCACTTCCACTCTACAGAGGTGAACAGTAATCCATCTGAGAACGCACATGACTTTTATATATTACGGCCAACAGCTCGTCAGTGAAGAATTCTCGAACTCTGTACAGGAGTCCCAGTTTTTTAGAGGCATTCTTAGCAATGCTTCTAACATAATGTGTCCAGCTCAGGTTAGTAGTTAATGTTACACCGAGAATGTCAATACTAGGGGAAGTGGGAATATTTACATAATTACAAAATATATGGGAGTCAGCGAGATTCTGTAGGTTAGAACATTGAATGTACTTGGTTTTCTGTGCATTAAAGGAAACTAGATTCTTTTGTCCTCATTCATTAATTCTAGAAAGGTCCTGGTTCAGAGAAATTGCAGTGTTTATTTTTGAATTTATAAGATCGGGTTGGTTGAAAGAATCGGTAAATGTGAAGGAACTATGGAGTGTTGAGTCATCTGCGTAGGAATGTATTGGATTATGAGTGGTAGAGTGACAGATTCCACAACAAAGGGATAGACATTGAAAAAAGTGTAGGTGCTAGGCCAACTGATGTTGATAGCAAATGGAACTTTATAGAACACAGCCTCCTTGATTCATATCATTGATATGAATGAGGAACAGAGCTGGGGCCAAACTGATCCCTGGGAAACACCAGCATTTATTGAGTGAAATTGAGAATAAAGGCCATCTACCATTAGGCCTACACATATTTTTCTGTTATGAAGATAAGAAGAAATTAGTGGAACTAATGATGCAAGGCCGTAGTGTGACATCGTCGACAATAAGGATTGATGCCAGACTCTATCAAATGCCTTTGATATATCCAGTGCTATTGTATGTGTTTCACCATGTTGGTCTGTAGCTTGGTTGATTTGATGCGTAAGAAGGCAAACAATGTCTGCAGTTGATCGACATCGTCTAAAACCATATTGCCTATCACTGATTAATTTATTATTCTCAAGATGCTTAATTATGTGATTATTTAATATAATTTCAAAGACTTTACCAAGAGTGGACGGTTTCCGCCGGAGGTGGCACTGAAGCTGGCTCCATTTCTAGAGTCAGAAAAGGCTACGGGAAGTTTAACTCGCGATTTTAGGACGCATTTGCGTCATATTGACATAAGCCGAAGAGCGACCTTATGACGCACGTACATCATAATGCCACCCGTAACTTTAAAATAATCACCAAAAATAAGTTTATGACGTGATTTTGACGCAATTTGGACTGGTAAGTTAGGCAACAGTAAGTTACAGAATAAATTATCTAGCAACCCCATAGCGTCCCTCTCTGAGGAACCCGGGCCTTTGTTAACTCAGTAGTTTCCCAGCCCCCAGACTGTGAGGCAGGATCCCGGCCCTTTAAATTCTTGGGTTCCTCCCTCTGGTCCGCCATGCCTAGCTATAGGCAGGCTATTATGGATTATTTCATCTACCCAGTGAAAGTGTTTAGTGATTAATTCAAATTATATATGTATATAAAATGTTACTTGTGACTTTTGGTGACTGACGGGAGTGAATCTTGGTTAACCCCTTGAGTATTGATGCAGTTTTGTCTAGGTATCATTGATGATTTTACACTATTTGTTGCTTGAAAGACAAACATATTTATCAATAAATACTGCTTACGAAATAAATTCATTATAATCACGAATTATAGTTAAGTATTTTGCGTATTTTGGGCAATTTTTTAGTGAGTACATAGTTTTATTTGAGTGACTATTTGACAGTGTAGTGTGGTGACTTGTTTTATATAAAAGATGTCACAGGAATGCTTACAGGAAGCTTACAGGAAGTACGGTAAGTACTCTAGGGAATTTTAGTTATATTGCAGTATATACCTATGTATATTATATAATTATTATATAATATTATATATTATTACTTATTAGGTATTATTTTTATTATTATTTATTATTAAATATTATATATTGAAATGACGGGGTTGCTACAGCCAAATGTAAAAGCCAGTTGCAGAATTGCCAGCCTGCAGCTGGGTCCACCAGCCAAACCCATAACCCGGAAACAACGAAGGGACAAGAAAATGCAGGAGCCACCCCTACCGCCTAGAGCCCCTCATTTTCTATGGCACCAAGCAGCAGTTATGAGCATGGGAAACTGTTCCAACCAACCACAGCCCTGCTTTCAAACCACACCAAGCAATCACATGACAGCATCCCCTCCATCCCCAGATATGCAATATGATGAAGCATTGTTTATGCACCAGCGACCAGAAGCTTAATTACAGATATAAATGGACCTGAGCAGGAGTACCAGTTATGCTGGTCCTGTAGATAAAATAGCCTCCAGACAAGAAGCACAAATAGGCCAGCAATACACCAGTATGTCTAAGAGTCTGGAGAATGATGTAATCCTTATAAGTAAGATTTCTCCCAGAATAGGATAAATAAATGTTTTGTATGATATAAATATGTTACCTAGTATATAAGTACACCTATAAATATTAACCAGCCATGTCTACTATTAGTATTAAACCTCACAACTTCATCACAACGAATTCACAATACCCATATTGCCGCGAGACTATGTAAAAGAGAGTCAAGAATTAAGTCAGATAACACTTCAAAGATTTAGTGGAAAAGTATGCAAACCTGCATATATATATATATATATATATACCGGTATATACCCGGTATAAATATACCGGTATATATATGTTTTTCTTTTTTATTCCTGTTCCCCAGGGTATCTAGCGGATCAGCCCCAAGGTCCCGAGCAAGCGCAAGGCCCATAATCGAGTATTTATATTATTATTACATTTTTATTTTGTTTATATATTTATTTATTTGATTTGATTTATTTAATTTTATTTATATTTTTATTTCATTTATTTTATATATATTCTTACATACGGAGCCCTGTATGTTTATTTAAGGGTTAGAATTAAGAGTTGAAGGAGTGCCAAACTACCCAGGCGGCGAAGCAGACCAGCGAGCGAACCAGCGAGGGGGAAACCAGCTCGTCCGCATACCAGCAAACAAGCCTTCACACCTGCGTGCGTCATAGGGGACCCTGCAAACTACTTCGATGACCCGACGCTATGACGTTGATCGACGACAGGAGACTCCATTGGACCACGCACCTCTTACGCTACTAGAGGAGCTGTGATTGGGGCGCGCACCAGCCCCCGCCTCCTGATTCGTTCCTACACCATCATTGCTTAGTATATAAGACCCGAGTAGTAGGCATTCAAATCAGTCTCATTTGGAGTTGGGAAGGTGAACTTGCAGATGGAGGAAGACGGGGTGAAGTATTATAATGGGATTGTGACTGTCAGTCAGATTATATAAGTGTGTGTTAAGTGTGTTCGGTGTAAACACTTACGTTATGTTGGTTAGTGAGATTATGTGATTGGGAATTAACGTTAACGCTACTATTATGTACTTAACTATTTTAGTTGACTAACTTGTGGAGTAAAGCAACTCTTCAAGTAATTGGGTTATGATAAAAGTAATACTATTGTTTTATATTAAGACTTACGAGTTCTTTCATTTTCTTTTAATTAAGCTTACATTGCTTAACGGTACTTAGTACGGTGATACTATTGTCTCATATTAGTAATATCGCCTTAGACTAACATGGCTGTTTTAATATTACTTCTAGTGATTTCCTAAGCTGAAGAAAATTCTTTTAGCTTCAAAATATTATTTTTGCTTTTCATATTATTTGAGTGAGACCTGAATCGAATCTATGAAGCGACCCTGAAACTTAATTTACTCATAATCAAACCTCAATGTTACGTGGTTAAGAAATACATTTAACTAATTATTAAATATATATCTAACTTTTGATGTGACTTTGATATTAATCCTGATGATAATAATAATATAATACTATTAACGTAAGACAAGAATCAAGAATAATAACTACATTAAATATAAATAAAAGGACATATAAGAAAACTAGCTATTCATTCAAAAAGGGTAAGAGACAGAAATATTCTTACCTTAATATTTATCTTTCAAGACTTGATATATAATTAATAGTCCTTCTTTAGATTTGACTTATTCGGTTCATAACCATAGCCTACTAAGCTTCGGTTAAATAATAATTCTCTATAAATATTACATGACTTTAATTAGTTTCAGTATTTTTCCATAATTAAAGAGTATCAGTCAATAAAGGATACCAAGTCCTAAGATCCAAAAGGAGAGGAAGCAACAACAGGAAATAATTTTATTAGATTTTACTTTTGTTTTGCCTTCAGCTGACTGATACCTTAATATATATCTCTGTGCTCTCTAGATTCATCAAGTTAACCACTTGAGGATCAAGATACGTAACAATATATATATACCGTATATATATATATATATATATATATATATGTATATATATATATATATATATATATATATATATATACTGTATATACGGTATATATTTATATATATATATATATATATATATATATACTGTATATATATATATATATATTTTTTTTTTTTTTATTCTTGCTGCCCAGTATCTAGCGATCAGACTAGCCAAGGCCCATAATCGAGTATTTATATTATTATTATATTTTTATTTTATTTATATATTTATTTATTTGATTTATTCTATCTATCTATCTATTGCCTGACGCCGTGATCCCCGAAGGGGTGGCCACGAACGAACCGCCCCTCTGTCCCCAGTCAGTCGACGCCCCTCCCCCCAACCAGCACCGCCTTCGTTCATGTAGTTCCTCACTCCATCCTTCCACCTCATATTCGGTCTACCTCTCCCCCTCTGTCCCTCCACCTCGCTCTCGTACACCCTCTTAGTCATTCTCTCGTTTTCCATACGTTCCATATGGCCGAACCATCTCAAGTTGTTCCTTTTCACACTTTCCAGCACATCTACCTCCACACCACACCTCCTTCTTACTTCCTCATTAGTCTGTCTATCCCTCCAAGTAACTCCGCACGCACTCCTTAAGTAATTCATTTCCACTGCTCTCACTCTTGGTCTGAGTCTCTCAAGCAACGTCCATGCTTCGCTTCCGTAAGTCAGTGTCGGGATTACCACACTGTCATGCAAGGACTTCTTCACTTCCATACTGACCACCCTATTTCTTGTTACTGCTTTTAGCGTTCCTACAACCCTCTTCCCCTGTTGTACCCTCTCCCGCACCTCTTCATCCATAGTCCCATCTTTACTCAACACACTGCCCAGATACTTAAAAGAGTTGACGATCTCCATAGCCTGACCGTTCAGCTTCACCTCACACTCTGTGACTTCACCCCTTTCGAAGACCATAACCTTGCTCTTCCCCGTATTTAACTTCAAATTCCGTTTTTCGCACACTGTTCCAAACTCATTTACCAGACCCTGCAACTCCCATTCATTATCACTCATCAGAACTGTATCATCCGCAAACAGCAGTATAGGTAGCTTCCACTCAATTCCCTCCCTTTTCAGCGATACACCAACATCCACTGCTCTTGATAGTATTTCTTTCATAACTCCATCCATATATACAGTAAACAACCACGGGGACATCACACACCCCTGTTTCAAACCAACATTCAGGTCAAAGAACTCGCTCTGCTCACTCTCCACTGTTTATTTCATTTTATTTATATTTTTATTTTATTTATTTTATATATATATACCACATAAATATATATATATATACTATGACCTTGTATGTATACTGTATATATATTTATATACCGGTATATATATATATAATATATATATATATATATATATATATATATATATACAGTATATACAGTGTGGGGAGGTTACTCTCACACCGCTCTCCTAGACAAAGTTGAAAGGAAGGCCTTTCGTATCATTAACTCCCATCCACTCACCAACTCTCTGCAGTCTCTCTCTCTCCGCCGCAATGTTGCATCTCTCTCGTTATTCTATCGCTACTATAATAATCAGTGTTCCTCAGAGCTATCCCAGTGCATACCACCTCCTTTACGTAGGGCACGTGGTACCCGTCTTGCAACTCAATCCCACCCCTACTCTGTGCAACTCTCCAACCCAAGAGTGAAACGTTACTCTCAAACTTTCTTCTATTCAACAGCTGAGCTCTGGAACTCTCTCCCAGAATCAGTCTTTCCCTCTTCCTATGACTTAAATTGCTTCAAACTCCGTGTGTCCAGGCATTTTGGCTCGAACGTCCCTTGATTTTGGCCGTGTCACTCTTTCAACTATGGGGGAGGCACTCGCTATAGGCAGTAATGCCTTTTGCCTCCCTCAATCACATAGAAAAAAAAAAAAAAGAAAAAAAAAAATATGTATATATATATATATATATATATATATATATATATATATATATACAGTATATATAGATACCCACACACACATACATATTTTGTTACCATTCATTATATTTTGTTTGACACCTTGTATATATATATATATATTTATATAAAAGTGTTGTACATTGTGGCAAAGATATACAACTGTATAAACATTCTCATAAATGTATATAACAATAACAATGCATGGAAACAATTGCGCATAGCTCGCGAACCAATTACGCTATATTATTTTGGTTTTCACCATTAGAAAGAGCACAATTTTCCGATTCCGGTGATATATACAGTTATATACGTATCCGAGCAAATAACACAACGACGAGGTGGGGAACAGCTCGGAACCCGGCTAGCGTCGGCGGAACAGAGACGGGTGAAGCGTAAATATTCGCATTTTGGCTCTTCATTTCAAATATTCATAGCGCAAAAAGTATTTGTCGTAGGAACTTCTAGTTTTTTTATACTCATCAGCATTATTTGCCGTATTCATATAGCCTAAATTTAAGACCATACACCTGTAACAACGAAATAAATACAAAAATTTATAAACCATATCAATCAAAATCATATATTTTGTTTTTTCGGTCACTGCTTGAGAGCTATTGAAGATAAACAATTTCTGTTTACAGATTTGGAAAGAGGAGAAAAAATACTATTAGTTGAGCAAAAACAAATATATGGTCATCACTCACAATTTAGAGATAAGACGGTGTGAAGACAATTGCATAGGAAATAATTGTATTCCGGACTCATTTACGCTTTCATATTTCGATTTATTTACATTTTTGTTTTGTTTTATCATGTAATATTAATATTCCTCTTTCCATTGACATATGATACATCAAAATAAACAGCATTCTGGTGGATGAAAATATAGAAAAACACAAAGCTTCGAAAACTGGCCCAGCCTGGTATTTCATGGCAAATTTAGAGAAGGTCTTACCATAAGTTACATATTTAAGTTACCGAATGCGGGAGGGTTAAACAATGATAGTATTGCCCTGAAAGTACATGTGTGTATGTTGCAATATGATTAAGGCATGTGTACACTCTGTATATATGTTATGTGTGCACTTAACCGATATCAACATATTTTGCTAGCATATATTCGCCTATTACCTTATAATTCCCATAATTATTAATGTAATATTATACAGTAGTCTGAATTACCCATATGAACCAACCCCATAAGTGAAGATAATATTTCTATGCCTTTGAATAAACTTGTGTGTATAATTCTCCTGTGTTGTTAACCCTTAACCCGGGAGCTGCCGGGAGACTCATAAGAGTTCCCCCGGCGCACTGCGGGTAGACTCTTAAGAGCAGAGCCTTTGAACACGTACCAAAACCGCGCGTTTATAGCCAGGCGGCTGAAAATTGGTGTGGGTATAGTACTACATGTCAACTCTCGACACCACCCCGCCAAACGCTCGCTCCGCACTCGTGCCAGCACCACCGCGCCAGTAACCACGCACTAGTCATGGAGCCCACACGTCCCTCACGCTCGCTCCCTGATGACACAACCAGCCCTCCTTCTGGTGGTGTTAGCCGCCGTGGAAGGCAGAGGGTGGCTGCTAAAGACCCTAGCTACCAGTACGACACGCCCTACAGCTCGGAGGACGAAACACCTGCACCCAAAGCACGAAAAACACGTGCAAGCAGGGCAATGGCACAGAGGTCATTGGTCTTTCGGGACACTGCCACCACGACCCAGGCCACTACAACAACCACTACCACCACCACCACTGCCACCACTGCCACCCCTGCCACCGGTACCAGCGACGCAGGAGGCCGCCCTAGGGCTGCAGAACCTGCGGGGGCAGGAAAAATGAAAGGCACGGGCGTAGGGAAGAGAACCCGTACGCCAGCCACAGTGCCCCTACCACCACCACCACCACCACCACCAGCCGCCCCTGGCCCGGCTGCCCCTGCCGCCCCTGCCGCCCCTGCCCAAGGAACAGGGAAGGGGAAGGGGAAGGGGAAGGGGAAAGGGAGAGGGAAAGCGACTGCTGGCCCTGCTGGCCCTGGTGTCCCTGCCGGCCCTGCTGCCCCTGTTGCCCCTGCTGCCCCTGTTGCCCCTGCTGCCCCTGCGGCCCATGCAGCCCCTGCCCAAGGAACAGAGAGAAGGGCGACAGGCACCACCATCATCTTGCCATCAAGGCCACGCACCACTGCTGCCCCTGCCGCCGCCCCTGCCACCGCCTCTGCTGTCCCTGTCCATAAGACTCCCGCACGTGCCAAAGTGACCCGGAAAACTCTGACAGCATCAAAGTATGCCGCCCTGCTGTTTGATGGTGATTCGCAGGACATTGGCAGCCCGGGTTTCGACGACGAAGCCCTGGCACGGGACCAAGGGTGGGGGGGATTTTGGAGTGGACAGTGGGAGTGAGTCCGACGTCGGTGACGAAAATGAGGAAGGGCATCGTCTGTCAAGTGAAGAGGAGGGTAATGATGATGAAGTGCTGTATCGCGACCATGGAAGCGATATTTCAGACGATGAAGCAGACGCAGACGACATTCCGATCCCTCAGCTGCCTTCGTTCGATTGGTCTGACGGGGTCAATTTTGTACCTGACGTGCCCCAGTTCAATCCTGGGACGTCAGGAACAACTGACGACTGGCCCTGTGATGATCAAGCGAACGAAAGCGACTTCTTCCTCGCTTTTTTCGACATGGAGGTAATGACGTACATCGTTGCCCAAACAAACGCCTACTACAGGTGGGTGTTTGGCAGATTGGACGTCCTTTCTCCAAAAGCGAGAATATGAGGCTGGGTGGATACGACTGTGGAAGAATTTCTGACGTTCTTTGCCTTGTTGTTCCTCATGCTTCTGATCAAGAAGCATGTGTTGCAACACTATTGGAAGCACGACCCTCTCATCGCCACCCCAACTTTCAATAAGTTCATGACTCGTGACAGATTTTTGTTGCTGCTAAGATTTATGCACTTTGCAGACAACGAAAATCCTAACAGGATTGACAGGATATGGAAAGTTCGGGATGTGTTCACCATGTTGTTGGAGAGGTATAGGAAATACTTTTACCCCTTCCTCAATTTGGTGATTGATGAGTCGCTCGTGCTCTTTAAAGGACGTCTTGTTTTCAAGCAGTATATCCCCTTGAAAAGGCATAGGTTCGGAATCAAGCTCTTCGTTTTGTGTGACTGCGAAACTGGAATAGTGCTTGACATGATCGTGTACACAGGCACTGACATTGACGTACCGAAAGCCGCTGCCAATGACCCCATGGGCATGTCAGGTGCCATCGTCAGGAAAATGTTGGCACCTTACCTGGGCAAAGGCCACATCATCTACACTGACAACTGGTATACTTCTCCTGCTCTCTGCCAGTTTCTTCATGACAACCACACGGGGTCATGTGGGACTGTCAGAAAGACAAGAAAGTTTATGCCAAAGTTCACAGGTGATGTCATTCCTCTCACAGATGCCTCCTCCAGTGACACACCTTCAGAAGACGACCTGGCCCAGGAACACCGCGAGAGGCATGTGCGAAGAAGGCGACGAAAGGGGCAGAAATACAAGCAGCTCGAGAAGTGTGGGAAAGTGATAGCCCTGAAGTGGAAGGATAAGCGAGACGTCCACCTGCTTTCCACCGTCCACACAGGTGCCCAGGTGGATTCTGGCAAAATCCACAACCGAACCAGGAAGACAATCTACAAGCCCGACATGGTAGTGGACTACACTAAAAACATGCGCCTGGTGGACAAGTCTGACTGTCAGCTGTCAGGCGTTGAGTGTCTGAGGAAGACTGTGAAGTGGTATCACAAGCTCTTCCTCCACCTAGTTGATATAACGATGCTGAACGCCTACAACTTGTGGTTCGTGAACAAGGATATGGCCCCAAACCAGAAGCTGAAATTCCGGGAGTTCGTCTACAACGTCTCCTACCAACTCCTGGAGAAGTATGGCACCACCACTCACAGACATACGGCATGGCGTGGGGATCACGTTCCTGACCGCATCCAGCTGGGTGTCGAAAGACACTACCCCATCAACACTGAGATGCTTGGCACTCGTCACAGGCAGGCGCAGTGCACCGTCTGCAGCTCCAGTGTCAGGAAACCCCATGTCACGAAAAGAGTCACCTCAATGTGCGCCGAGTGCAAAGTTCCACTCTGCCTGGGTGACTGCTTCAGGGACTACCACACCTTCAAGAACTACTGAGTGTCGCCCCCTGCCATGCCCTGCCCTGGACTCGCCCCGTGCCCTGCCCTGGACTCGCCCCCTGCCCTGCCCTGCGCTGGACTCGCGCCCTACCTTACCTGACCTGACCTAATTGATCACGCTACCTCATAATGTAACATATATATTATATAATGTATAAGTTCCAAAGATGTCCCTGTGATATAGCTTTTACATTATATAATTGTATGTTTCATTATTTAGTTTATAAGTTTCAAAGATTTACATGTAATATGCCTTCTTTTTTTAGTATATCAATATATATGTTTGTTATTAGCCAAAGTAATGTGTATATAATTATTTTCTTACCTCAAATGAATTGTACAAAAATAAATATGTTTCAATAAATCCTGTCAAACCTACTAAGATAATAAAAAAAAACAATAAAAAAAAAAAAAAAAAACAAGGTCATGTCATTGTATTCTTACAATATGATATATTCTATGAATATTTCATATTGTTTGAATACAATGGCATGATCTTGTAAAAAATATGTTTTATCAAAAATTTTCTAGACAATATAAAACCTTCCCCATAACCCCCTCCTGGATTCGATCCCACTACCCTACGACACTTTGAGTTTTCCAGTCCGCGACCTTACCAACCATGCCACAGGAGCTCATACCAAATATCACTCAAAACTTCGTGTCTACAATCGAAAGGACAATATACAAAAAAAAATGAATTATCCCACCATTTTACGTTTGTAAATTGATGGGATTATCAATTATATCATGCCAAGGTTTATAAAAGTTTGTCTCTGTCAAGAATTAGTAATTATATAACTTTATTCTGTCAAAAATTGCCCAAACACTCAGCAAAATTGCCCCTCTCAGTGCGACTCCACTCATTTTCACACGGTCAAGCGGTCACGAGGTGACCCTTGCCGCTCCTTTATGCCCCAGCTACACCAGCAACAGCAGCTCTGTCTGGGAACAAAATTGGTATAAATACAATAATGGATAAAATACTCTTCACAAATACATTTGTATTGTATAATATTGTAAATAAAAAAGAATAATAACTGTGTGGGTGTCGAAAATTGCTCAACCAGCTTTCTTATGTCTCGCCTACGCGCGTATATTGGATTATACATAGTCATGACTGTCATACAAATAATTGCAGTAGGTCTCGAATATACATTTAGATTGCATATTACTTCGAAATAAATAAGTAAACGTTTCTCTGGTGGCAATCTACCCTTTCGCAAGTGTAAGGAGACACCAGTCTATATTTAGCTCTATCACAAAAGGCAATCTGCCTGTGTTGACTCAGCACCGTCGCTGGTGGTCTATAATATAGTACTTTATTTACAGTCAATGGCCTACATGTTTCTGTGGTACTTCACATGTGTCTAAAATGCAATGTCTGCTTGCATAAAAATGCAATTCTGAAGTCCATTTATACGTACGACATACGCATGTCTCAGTTTTCTCTCTCTCTCTCTCCATTCCTGACTCATGTTATTGTAGACCTGTTGATGGCAACGAACACCAGCCATCTGGTAGACATAAGGTTCAAAATACCAAGACATCAATACGCCTGGGGCGCCTCCACAATTATCACAAAGCTGGTTATCTATCTAGAGATCTGCCTGACTTCCATCTCTCCACGACTCACTCACTCACTCACTCACTGCACCCCTGCATGCCTCCCTCCCACCCACCCACCCCCAGCCCACCCTTTCAGGCTTCCGTCTGCTAGAAACACATTCACAATTTGCGTAAATATCGCATCAATTGGGCTATATGCGGTATATTCCTTGTTATATGGGACGCCTACATATGTACACGTCTTCATTATAGCATGACAGTGCTCTAAATACAAGATTTACGTGATATTTATGGCGTAACACACCCTTTCCCCCTTTCATTCCCAGCACAACTCAGTCACACCTTGGTTCACGCATAGAAACTCATTGATAATGTGCGTAAATATCGCATCAATTGGTCTATATGCGGTATATATTTTGATATATGGCACGTATACATACGTACAAGTCTGTATTATAGCATGACAGTGCTCTAAATACAAGATTTACGTGATATTTATGGCGTAACACACCCTCTCCCCCTTTCATTCTCAGCACAACTCACTCACACCTTGGTTCACGCATAGAAACTCATTGATAATGTGCGTAAATATCGCATGAATTGGTCTATATGCGGTATATATTTTGATATATGGCACGTATACATACGTACAAGTCTGTATTATAGCATGACAGTGCTCTACGTACAAGATATATGTGATATGTATGGCGTAAACCACACTCTCAGCTCATAAATTGCCGCCAAACCTCCAACACATCTTCATTCCCGCCTAAAAAAATTCTTATAATTCCCTTATATATTGCAATTTTTGGTCACTATGAGGCATATTCATTGTTATATGGGTGGCCTACACACATATACATACTCTAAATAGCCTAAAAGGGCTCCAAAAAGGAGATATACGTGATAATACGCGGTAACCCACCCCCTCCTCCCTCTCCTTCTATCCCCTGGGCGCGTGAAAATTCGGCCGGGAAATCTCGCCGCTCGATGACAATCTAGCCGCGCGGTGCCATTCGCTCCACATTTTTCAACTACGGACCGTTCCCCTATCCCCCCCAGACATTTTTTGGGGGGTCAAATATATATGGGCCGATGCACGCAAACATTCCCTACACGATGATGTACTTTTTATCGAAATTGGCAAGAGGTCCCAAAATCATCATAGGTGCGCACAGTCTTACCCTGTAGAAAACCCCCTGTGCGCCGCGGAGAGGTTAAAGATTGGGGCCCGACTTAAGTCCGTATCGAAAAATTTGGACTATGTGGCGTGGCCCGACATAAGTCCGAGTGCAATTTTGGCGCAATATTGGATCTGAGAGAGAGACGAATGACTGGAGGAGCATGGGTTACCTCATGACCGCTCGCCACGGCCACCGTGGACCTACTGAGATTTACTCCACTTACATCCACCCTCACTCCCTCGCTACATACGTAATTATATAAAGAAATTACCATATTTTAGCGATTTTGCCCTTCGGTTGCACGATCGTTGCAAGACAATCAGTGATCGTAGAAGGATGGTTCGGGTGTAATTGGAAAGCTCAATTTACGCCCTTTCAGGGATACATACTTGTGTTACGCTCTGGGTCTTGTTTATGCATGAAAAAGAGCACGGAAACAACCCTATTTATGGTAAAAAAAAAAACGCTGAGCGGCACAGTGAAATATACTCCACCACCCGCTCGTAAGGTGTTAAATGAGTTCTGTAGTACCTAGTTGAATACTTATTTGTGATATTAAGAACGTGTTCAAGGAGTTCCTGTGGAGTTTATTTATGGTCTATAAGTCCATATCTGGATTTTAGTAAAGACTATATCACGAGCTATAATTACTATAGCCCGACAAAATACTGGCGGCAGCGGTGTCTCAATATGGCTACCAACACGAGTGTTCTTATCTCTAAAAAAAAAAATCTGTATTCAATTACTGTATTTACATTATTCATCATGGCAGCTACTAGGTCTCTTGATATCCCGGCATTCAAACCTGAGGATTATGACATTAATACCTACCTGGAAATAGTCAAACCGGTCCTGGACATTATGTTCGGAAACGAGGATGCTTCCAAGATCCATACAATTGTGTTGAAATTAGGGAAATATGCAACTAAAGTGTCGGGGTATGTGCACGACAATATGCCTGGGTTAACCTGGGCACAGTTCGAGGTATAATATGTCAGAACAGCAATCAATCCAGTTTTGGGAAAAACCATAGCTGAAGAAAAATTTCACGAAGTAAAGTATACCGAAAACTTGGATGAGACTGTGGAAAAACAGCACCAGATTGCATTGACGGCCTTTCCGGATGAAACGACCGCCCAGAGGAAGAAAACAATCTTCAAAACCTTGGTGAGAATCCTGCCTGACCCCGTGGCCAATCATTTCTCCATAATAGAGCCAACCAACTATGATGTGGATCTGCCTGTGATCAGAAGAATCATGGCATTGAGGAAATCCAGAGAGCCAGCTAACAACATTTCTGCAATAAGTAGAGCGACTACCCATCCCTCTATTAACCCTACGCTCAGCAGTCGCCCAGTAGCTCCTCGGCCAGCAGACAAAGCTGAGGACTGGGCCCGAATCCGGCCAGCAGACTGGAAACCCTGCTCCGGGCCCTGCATGATCTGGTCCCTCAAGAGATCCGTCAATGAGCTTACGAGAAAGAGGACAAGGACTCCAAGTTGGTGGGCACAAAGCCCATGGATCAAGCCAAAGCAGATCTCTACTATTATTGAAGATGGGACGGCTGGGATCGAGGAAGGAGAAGCAGAAGGAGAACTAGAGACATATCAGCCTGAAATTATCCAGCCAGATCCCCAGGATTTTTAGGCTGTCCCCCCCAAACAAATAGTCGCAACGATGGCGGGGGCTCATGACGGGACATCGGATGATGGACTTCCGGTGTACCACAAAATCACGCTGAATGGGGTGAAAGTTCGACTCCTCATTGATACGGGGGCTTCCCATTCTTGCTTATTCCTTCCATTTTTCCAGAAACATAAGCATGTTTTTGAACAAATCCAATCTTCCTCCATAATATTAACCCGTCGAGCTAGTTTTGTATTTTTTGTTCACCAGAACCCGGCCCATTTTCAAAAAATTATTTTATCCCAGAAACAATAGCGAATGGGTTAGGAATGAAGGAAAAAACACGAAAAAACGTTCAAAAAGCTTAAAGAATGGTCCTACAGAGCCCCGAAAACGTATTTTACAGGAGTAAAAAATTTAAGGCAATTTCCCCCAAAAAACAGGTTATTGCGCGCTCACGCGCACGCACGTGGACTTTGAGAGTTTTCAACCATCGGCACGGTTGCGTGGGATACGTACACAGTTCCCATACAAATCTGAGCCCTCTCGAGTGGCTACACCTGAGGTTACGGTCGGAGCAATTAGGGGGACTCGTCAGACGCGTCGCTGGGGCTGTGCGTTACATACATAGGCGACGCGCCAGACGCGTCGCTGGGGCCGGACGGGTTAATTAGGGCCAATGACAAGTTGTCCCTAACCTTGGTCAGACTCGCCCGTTATATGTTAACACCCCTCATCCCAATCACGGAGTTCATCACTCTTTCGTGATATACAATCCCAGTGTGTCTAAATATGATTGATATTTAGGTCTCGATTTGTTGATATCTTTAAGTGCCTCAATAAATTGTAGGCACCGAACCTTATCTTATGACCCACCTTCCAAACCTGACCAAAAACAAATTTCTGCAAAGGGTAATTTGAAGCAGATAAAATCCCCAACTTTGCAGATATCCCTACCTATCACTGCTGCCTCCCAAAGTACTCAAGATAGTGCCCCTCTGCAACCACATATAATTTTTCAAGCTATAATTGCCTCCTCCAGTACAGTCCACCCTCATCACGAGAAATGGGTACCATTACTACCTACCCTTCAAGGAAATGTCCTTGTGACCCCTCACCTCCAAAGCCCTTTCAATGGAGTATGCCTAACCGCTCCTTGCTTACTACCACATCTGATGAATTGCATCAAAATTGCCAATATATCAGACAAACCTATCACTCTGCCTAAGGGCCTAGCCATTGGCGACCTAGAAATGTATTCAGACGAATTCTCTGTTCCCTCTGAATCTTCACCTCCCTCTGAAAACCCCCTTCCTGATATACCCTCCACTAATTCTCTCACTTCTAACCAACAAACTGACCTCAGAAACCTCCTAATTTCCTTTCAAGATATTTTTGCTACCTCTAGTCGAGATATGGGGAAAACGGACATGTTGCATCACCCCATTCACACCGTGGGACACCCCATTAAGCAACCAATAAGGAGGAAAAACCCATCAATGCGAGGAAGAAGAAAAGCAAGTCCAAGATATGCTTGCCACAGGAGTGGTAAAATCTTCCACCAGCCCTTGGTCTTCTCCGGTAGTACTGGTCCGTAAAAAGGACGGATCAACCCGGTTTTGCATTGACTACCGGCAACTAAATGACGTCACCATTAAAGACGCTACACTTCTTCCCAGGATTGATGACTCTCTCGACTCATTACTTGGAGCAAAATAGTTCACTACTCAAGATCTGCAAGCTGGCTACTGGCAAGTACCTGTCTTGCCAGAACATAACAAAAAAACAGCATTCTCTACCAGCCAAGGACGCCTGTATGAGTTCACTGTGTTACCTTTTGGGTTATGTAATGGTCCAGCTACTTTTTCAAGACTGATGGAATCGGTGCTACAAGGATTAACCTGGGAAACTTGCCTAGCTTACCTTGATGATATCATTGTGTTCGGTAATACCTGGACAGAACACCTACGAAGACTCCAACAAGTATTTCAACGAATCAGAGATGCTAACCTAAATCTGAAAACTGCCAAGTGCACTCTAGCAAAAACTGAGGTAAATTTTCTTGGCCACATTGTCTCAGAGGAAGGAATTGCACCTGACCAAATAAGCTTGAAGCAATTAGCAAGATCACCCCTCCCATTAACATAAAAGGTGTACGTGCTTTCCTTGGCTTAGCTTCATATTACAGAAGGTTCGTGAAGAACTTTGCTACTATCGCCAAACCTCTACATGACCTCACAAGAAAAGAAGAGCCCTTCTTATGGACCGATTTACGACTTCAAGCCTTCAATGATCTCAAGACCAAGTTAGTTGTATCTCCAGTGGTCTCTTTTCCCGACTACACCCAGCCATTCCGGTTGTACACTGACGTGTCACATATTGGCATTGGGGCCGTATTAGGACAGACCAGGGACGGCAAAGAACATATCATTGCATGTGCCAGCCGCACCCTCAACCCAGCCGAAATAAATTACCCAGTGACAAAACGAGAATGTCTCGGCATTATTTGGGCGCTGCAATATTTCAAAGCTTATCTGGCATGAGTCAAGGTCACCGTCATCACCGACCACCACTCCCTTCAATGGCTGCGGAAGTCAGATACAAAAAATGCTATGACAGTCAGGTGGAGGGAATCTCTGGAGGAATTTAACATAGAGATTGCCTACCGACCAGGAAAGTTGCATACTAATGCTGATGCGCTTTCTCGTCTCCCTTTATCACCGTCTGAATCTGCACTTCCCCACGACGAACCAACACACACCATCCTCGCTATCCATCACCAAGACGCTTCAAACAACAGTCAACAAGACCTTCTACAAGCTTACCAACAACAAAACTAGCCAGACTGGATGCCAAGAAATTTTTTCAACCAACTAAACAGGCGAGGTGATTATCTTTTCACCTTGGACGGAAAAATAGTTATAACCCCTCAAGCTGCCTTAGCCACGATGTAGTCCATCCATATGGATTATGGGATCCATCTTGCACAAAGAAAGCTCATCTCCACCTTCCAACAAGTTTACTGGACCCCATCACCTTACATCACCGCCAAACGCATCACTGAGTCGTGCAAAGCATGTGCGTTGGGAAAAGACAGAACCCGCACAGCTGGGCCATCCAGAAAACTAACTGCTTCCAAACCTTGGCAATTGCTTGCAGTAGACGTGATGGGCCCTTTAGAAAATAGTAACGGATTCAAGTATATCATCACTTTTGTGGACACATGCTCCAAGTATGTCATTGCGTGTCCAGCAAAAGATCGTTCAGCAATTGCAGTAGCTGAAGCACTGATTCAGCATGTCTTCCCTTATTTTGGACTACCAGAAGCAATCCATTCTGATAATGCCCCAGAATTTACCAGCCACATATGGTCACAGTTATCGATGATGTGTGGTTTTAAGATCAGTCATTCCCCTCCCTATTGGCCTCAAAGGAATTCCATCTGCGAGAGAAGCCACAGAACAATAGCCAATCAAATCCGAACCCGTTTACAACAAATGGATTCAAAAGATTGGTCCACCCAAGTTCGTATTGTACAATGGGAAATCAACACCTGCCCTCGAGAAGACAGAATATCACCTGATGAGCGAGTATTTGGAGTGGCACCATTGCTCCTTCCCCTTCGTCATCTAGCTGCCCCGCACGAGCCCTCCTCCAACTTTGACCAGTCTCTAGTTCATCTCAAAAATCGACTACGACAAATCCAGTATGTGCAAGATCTGCAAACTGATGAAACTCCCAAAGCCACCCCTCACTGTATTGGTGATCTAGTTATGGTTGCCCAGTACCAGTACCATCCAAGCTCAAACCCAGGTTTAAAGGACCTTTTGAAATCTTATCTGTTCCGAACTGCTACCAGGTTATCATTAATTATTTTGGTGAGTCGCGCACATATCGTACCAGGCATGTCCGTAGATTTCAGCCTATTAATGAGAATATAGTTATGCTTGCCTACCCCATTCAGAATGACATATTGCCTGCAACTTATAACCAGAATTTAGGATCCACAGATCCTGCCTTACCTGACCTCACCCTACCTGTGACACCCACCCATAAACAAAGAACCCCTCCAGATTTGAACGTTTTAGCTCACACGCTAACCCCCCTAGTGTAGCCACGCCCACTTCCTCCTGTGTATATGCCCATACCTGTTCTACCTACACGCACTGTCTCTGCTCCTTCAATCCTTCCTTCTCAAGTTGGTCATCAACCACACCCTTTACCTTTATTATTTTTTTTGCCTTTATTCTCAATTTCACTCAATAAATGCTGGTGTTCCCCAGGGATCAGTTTTGGCCCCAATTCTGTTCCTCATTCATATCAATGATCTCATATCTACCACTCATAATCCAATACATTCCTACGCAGATGACTCAACACTCCACAGTTCCTTCACATTTACCAATTCTTTCACCCAACCCGATCTTATAAATTCAAAAATAAACACTGCAATTTCTCTGAACCAGGACCTTTCTAGAATTAATGGATGGGGACAAAAGAATCTAGTTTCCTTTAATGCACAGAAAACCAAGTACATTCAATTTTCTAACCGACAGAATCTCACTGACTCCCATATATTTTTTAATGATGTAAATATTCCCACTTCCCCTAGTATTGACATTCTCGGTGTAACATTAACTACTAACTTGAGCTGGACACACTATGTTAGAGGCATTGCTAAGAATGCCTCTAAAAAACTGGGACTCCTGTACAGAGTTCGAGAATTCTTCACTGACGAGCAGTTGGCCGTGATATATAAAAGTCATGTGCGTTCTCAGATGGATTACTGTTCACCTCTGTGGGGTGGAAGTGGAGTGGTTGCATTGAGGCAGTTGGACAAAATTCAAAATAAAGCTATTAGATTAATCAATAACCCTGCAATCACACAGGACCTTCCTACATTATCCATACGAAGAAACGTTGCATCCCTTGCATTATTCTACAGATATTTTCACAGCAATTGTTCCGAGGAACTTGCTTCAATTGTGCCGCCTCTCCACATCTTTCCCCGTAGAACTAGGGCAGCTGAGAGCGCCCATGAATTTACACTTTCTCCTCCACAATGCAGAACTTCTGCTTATCAGAATTCATTTATCCCCAGAGCTACTACTCTTTGGAATTCACTTCCCTCGAATTGCTTTCCACAAACTTACAATCTACAAATGTTTAAATCCAGTTGTTACAAACATTTTATGAATGGAGGATGCCTTTAGGCACATGGACCTTTTTGTTTTATCTGTGTTTTTCCTTCCTCCGTTCATTGTCTCTTAAAAAAAAAAAAAAAAAAAACCCTGTGCAAGCCTCACCATCTGTCAATATACCTAACGTTTCAGAATCGTCGAGTACTCTACCTACAACTCCTATAATTTCCAACATCCCTAATCTCAGTACTCCACCTGTCACTTCCACCCCTCACCCTCCCACTACTGTACCTCCTTCTTTACCTACCCCCCTTGTTCCTAATCCTTCCAGTCCCCACTCATATGCATCTAAACTAAAATCTCCTGTTCCTTCCTAATTTCAATCCAAAATGAAACCAGTTACACGGCCTCTTCCATTACTTCCCAGGGCCATTCCTCAATCATCTTCTACCTCACGACCTTCCCCAGTCATCCGTCCCAGACATAACATAACAAATAAACCATCACATTCTTCTAGCTCTGCTTCTTCACCTTCCCCTCAATCCCATGTTTCTCATCCTTCACTAATTCCTACTCGATCTAACCCTACATGCACCAGATCTGGTCGACGTGTGGTGCCCCCTCAACGATGGGCGCCTTCCTTCAAACCAACATACATCCGGTGATATCACCCAAGACCTACCTTCCAGCTCATCTGATAACCACACCACCTAATGCGAGGTCACCCCTACCTGGTCCAGCCACGCCTACCTCCAAACACTCATCACCAGCCATTCCTGTCCCAGTCACTACTCCTCACCAACCCACAGTGACCAGACCTACTCCAAGGACACCTCCTACTGCAGCTACCCCTTCAACGACACCACCAACGACTACTGCAGCTACCCCTTCAATGACCCCACCAACCATGAAAATTAAGTGTGTCCATTTTTGATGGCATCAAACCAACGCCTGTGAAAACTCCTAACCAACTCCTACAACTAGCTGCTCACGCTGAAGAACCTCTACATTTAAACCTGGTCATGGACGTCACCAAACCTATGGACGTCCCTACCAATTTATGGCTACTCACCCTGCAAAACCTGACACCCGTCAGGAACACAACCACCACCCGATCCTACATTCTTCAAGCGCGAGGTCGCGACTTTTTCCTCGCCGATAGTGGTGAAATGACGGGGTTGCTACAGCCAAATGCAAAAGCCAGTTGCAGAATTGCCAGCCTGCAGCTGGGTCCACCAGCCAAAAAGAGTAGGCTACTGCTTTACTAGGCTACAGTGACACCAGGGTCATCTGTTGACACAGTATATTAACCCCTTGTGTGCAGTCACACTTTATTTTTATATAATCTCTATTTGGTGAATTGTATATTTAGTTACATATTCTGTTATACATATATTTGTTTAAGGTTAGGATATCACACCTGGTAGCCTATTTCTGCGAATTTCAATTTTATTATATTCGGTTAGGCTATTCAACGCTGGTAGCCTATTATTGCGTATTTCAATTTAAACAAAAACACTTTTGGTTAGGCTATCGCCCCTGGAAGCCTAATTCTGCGTATCTCAACATTTTTGTTTTCGGTTAGGCTATCACCCCTGATAACCTATTTCTGCGTATTTCAGCATATTTGTTTTCGGTTGAAGTGATTGAAGTGTTTTTAAAGTGAGTGAAGTGTTTTAAAGTGAGTGAATTGTTTTTTAAGTGAGTGAAGTGATCTGAAGAAAGTGACTGTCAACATGCCTCGCGCTTGTGCGAACTGCGCCGGTAGGTTTGGTGAGTCCATGTTTGCTACTATCGATCTTCAAGTCTGCCGGCTCTGCCAGCAACGAGAGAATTTTACAGTGAAATTAGATGAAGCCTACAACAAGATCAACGTCCTCACCATGAAGCTGGAATCACTCCAAGAGTTTGTAACACTCAACGTTGGAGTGCCACAAACTTCAATTGTCACCGCAACTCCAGCAGCCACCAACGCCCCAACGTCAACTGCCATCAATTCAACGCCTACAGTAGCCATTTCAGCTGATGTTTCCGATACTCAAGATAACTTCCGTGTCGTGAGGAACAACATTTGCCCCAAGACCAGGAAACACATACCGATTACCGAGTGTCAAAACCGTTTCCAGATACTCGCAGACTCAGATGACGAAGAGGAAATAGAAGAAGTCCGGCTCGTGGGAGACTCGATGATACGTGGTCAGCTCACAGAGTTTTGCGCCAGGGCACCTAAGACCAGGAAGCGTTTTTGTATCCCTGGTGGTGGTGTGGATGACGTAGTTGCAGCAGTTGACGAAGTATCAAAGCTGGCCCCTGCTAATACAATGTACGTCATCCACGTTGGATCCAACGATGTACAGCGAACCCGGTCGGAAGATTTGCTTTTAAAGTACCAGCAGCTGATCAAGTCGTTTAAGGAGAAGTCATCAAGGATCATCGTCTCAGGAATCGTCCCCCGGCTCGGTGTAGAGAGCCGATTTTACAACATTGCCACCAGCACAAATCGTTGTCTAGCAAACCTCTGCAGGAAGGAGAACGTGGGATTCGTCGACACCTGGGACAATTTCTACTACGATGACTATTTGTTTTCGGACGATGGAGTTCATCTGAACCAGGTGGGAGCAGCACGTTTTGGGCGTCTTCTCAACGATGCGGTGAAGGATTTTCGGAGAAGAAATCGACTCAGCACAGGACAACCAGGAAGGAGGACCGAAGACAGCGAGGACGGCAATCTACAAAGGAATTAAATACTAATCCGTCAAGAACCGCGAATTTGGATAAAGCTCCACCAACACGACCCAAATTCAAAACCGTCAGGGATAACGACCGAGGACCGAGGACAGCCATGAATGTAAATGTAGATCCGACCAGAACCAAAAATTCGATGAAAGAACGATCTGCGAGTTCTAAAACCGCAACTTTAAAGGTTTTCTATGCAAACGCTCGTAGCTTACGCAATAAATTTTCAGATTTAGAGGAACTAGTGTTTACAGAAAATTATGATGTGATTGGCATAACAGAATCTTGGCTCAATACACAAGATAGAGACTTTTTAGCAGAGTATTCACTTCCCGGTTATGTAATGTTTGAGAACAGCCGAATAAATAAAAATGGAGGTGGCGTTTTATTTTATATCAAAGAAAGTCTTAACCCGACCCTCGTGTCAAAACCTCAAATTGTGAACGTCGACACATCTTTTGTGCTAATAAAGAATAATAAAGGTACAAAAATAATACTTGCGTTAATATACAGACCTCCAGCTCAATCAGTGCAAACTGACCGAGAAATTTACGAACAAATTGCAGATGTAAGTAACTCACAAGATACCGTAATTTTTGGCGACTTTAATTTACCTGTGACAAAGTGGGGCGATACTCTTACTTCACACTCCGGACATGACTTGTATACGAACTTGCAAGAGAGTTCGCTTTATCAATTTGTTCGAATGCCGACCCGTGGTAATAACATTCTTGACATTGTACTTGCAACAAAAGAAGAATTGATAGAGAATTTGAATGTTGGTGATGAATTCAGTAACAGCGACCATCGTACGATAACTTTCACTTTAAACTTTACTAGTAACGAACCAAATAGTAGCATCGAAAAAGTCCCTAATTTCAAGAAAGCAAACTTCCATAAACTTAGAGCTATGTTTAAAGAAACTGACTGGAGCTTTTTAATTAACAATAACGACATAAATACATCTTGGAAGTTATTCGAAACCACTTACCTAAAAGCAGTGCAAGACTGCATACCATCGAAAATACGGCGTCCAGGCCATAATAATAAGCCCAAATGGTGGAATAAAGATATTTCAAACTGCCTGCTTGCTAAAAAATTTGCTAATGATAGATTAAAATCCTCACAAAATGACGAAGAACGGGTGAAATTTGTAGAGCTACGACGCAAAGCCAAAAAGTTAATTAAGCAAAGTAAAAAGACCTTAGAGTTACATATTGCGAATCAAAGTAAAACAAACCCGAAAGAATTCTATAGTTATATCAGAAAGAAAAAAGTAGTTACTTCAACTGTTGGACCGTTAGTCGATGAAAAAGGAGAATACACCAAAGACGAAGTACAAATGAGTAATGCCCTCAATACCTTCTTTGCATCAGTTTTTACAACAGAAGACCTCAGTGATATCCCTACACCATCGCCGATTCAGATTGATAATTCAGATGTTCTAAGCAATATCACCGTTACAGAGAGAGAAGTATTGAATTGTTTAGATAAACTCAAGGTAAATAAAACGCCAGGACCTGATACAATCTCGCCTAGAGTTCTAAAGGAAGCTAAGAATGAGCTCTCCAAACCACTGACATTACTATTCAATAAATCCTTGCAGTCTGGAACTATGCCTGATCAGTGGAAGCTAGCCAACGTAACACCGATATTCAAAAAAGGCAGCAAATCCCTACCCAGTAACTATCGTCCAATTAGCTTAACCTCAGTTGTATGTAAAATGCTAGAAACGGTCATACGAGACAGACTCGTAAATCACTTAGAGGAAAATAACATACTTAAAGATACTCAACACGGCTTTCGTAAAAAACGTTCCTGTTTAACAAACCTCTTAGACTTCTTCCATGATATCCTCAACCTCTACGATGAGAGTAAAGCTGTAGATATTATATACCTTGATTTTCAAAAGGCCTTTGACAAAGTTCCCCACAAACGTTTACTGCTAAAACTAAAAGCGCATGGAATACAAGACGGTGTGTTGAAATGGATAGAAAATTGTCTCAGCAACAGAAAGCAAAGGGTAGTCATAAACGGTAAGGCATCTAAATGGACCAATGTAAGTAGCGGGGTACCCCAGGGATCGGTACTAGGACCAATTCTCTTTCTAATTTACATCAACGACATAGATGAGGGTCTCACCTGCACAATCTCAAAATTTGCTGACGATACAAAAATTGCAAATAGCGTACTCTCAAAAGAACAAGTTGACGATATGCAACACAATCTAGATAAATTGTCATGTTGGGCCCAAATTTGGCAAATGAGTTTCAATGCGGATAAATGTAAAGTACTACATGTCGGATACCTAAATGAGAAAGCAAACTATTCGATGAATGGCACTCAGCTTAAGAATGTAAACAGAGAAACTGATCTGGGAGTAACAATATCGAGTAACCTAAAACCGAGTCAACAATGTTCAGAAGTTGTTAAGAAGGCAAACAAAATAATTGGCTTTATAGGCAGGTCATTTGAGCATAAATCCAAAGAAGTTATCCTAACCCTTTACAATTCCTTAGTCCGCCCTCTTCTGGAATACTGCGTTCAATCCTGGTGCCCTTATTACCAAAAAGATATAAACAAGCTAGAACGAGTTCAACGTAGAGTTACCAAAATGATACCTAGCCTAAAGAACAAACCATACGAAGAGCGTCTTAGAGAATTAAATCTATTTCCTTTAACCCAGCGCAGATTAAGAGGCGACTAAATTCAAGTGTTCAAAATCATCAAAGGCATCGACAATATGAACTGTAGTAAGTACTTCGTTATCGACCAATCTAATTACACGCGGGGAAACGGTTGCAAAATTATTGGTAAATCTTTTAACTCGCACGAATCTAAGAATTTCTTCTTCAATCGAGTTGTCAACTTGTGGAATGGGCTTCCCCGAGACGTTATACCTGTAGACTGCAGCACCGTTGATTCATTTAAGTTCCGCCTAGACAAATATCTCGCATCAAACCCGCGACTGACTGCGTTTGTAAATGAATAACTTTATCCTCCCCTCAGTTACTATCCCACATGTCCCCTACTAACTTCCTAGTCCTGCCACGTTAGTGGCAGGGCAGTAGTTCCCTTTCCAATGTTCCCTTACCCACTCTAAACCACTGTTTGGACACTTGATCCTCAGTGTTTTGGAGGACAAGCAGCCTAGAAGGGTCACTAGATCTGTTGTTGCTTGATTTCCTTTGTACTCCTTTGTACCAGCCAAACCCATAACCCAGAAACAACGAAGGGACAAGAAAATGCAGGAGCCACCCCTACCACCTAGAGCCCCTCATTTTCTATGGCACCAAGCAGCAGTTATGAGCATGGGAAACTGTTCCAACCAATCACAGGACAGCATCCCCTCCATCCCCAGATATGCAATATGATGAAGCATTGTTTATGCAAGTTGAACACCAGCGACCAGAAGCTTACAGATATAAATGGACTTGAGCAGGAGTACCAGTTATGCCAGTCCTGTAGAAAAAATAGCCTCCAGACAAGAAGCACAAATAGGCCAGCAATACACCAGTATGTCTAAGAGTCTGGAGAATGATGTAATCCTTATAAGTAAGATTTCTCCCAGAATAGGATAAATAAATGTTTTGTATGATATAAATAATTATGTTACCTAGTATTTAAGTACACCTGTAAATATTAACCAGCCATGTCTACTATTAGTATTAAACCTCACAACTTCATCACAACGAATTCACAATACCCCTATTGCCGCGAGACTATGTTAAAGAGAGTCAAGAATTAAGTCAGAATCACTTCAAAGATTTAGTGGAAAAGTATGCAAACCTCCACTGCGGTACTGTACTTAGCCTGAAAAAGACAGGACAGCTAACCACAGCAGAAGCTTGCCCCAGCCCTGCCCCCTGCCAGTGAAAGTGCTAGACCTGTGGTGCCCTCTGACGTCTGGAACCTGAAGTCCTGCTCGAGTGAAACCCTACCCTTCTGAAGTGCTGCTCTACGAACCTACGCTCTTCGTCGACCAGCCCTGCTCTCTCACTACCCTCCAATCTTACCCTAAGTGTCTCTGTATATCTTGAGTTGTGATTATTGTTGTCGAGGTATAGGTAAAAATATGTGAATCGTGCAAGCGTGTGATTATATGTAGATCTGTGCCCAAGATTTTGTATTTGCGTACATGTTAATCCTTCTGAAACTGATAGTAATTCTTCTCTAAGATATGTGTTCAAGATCCTGTATGTATCCTGTTTAAATATCCTCTAGAACGTCCTACGCATACGTTATATACTTGTGTTCCTTAATTTATCACGCCACGTACTCACAGATTTTCCTAATATATGTATTCTGTTATGTATGTTACAAGTTGAGGTCGAAGTGTATATCGTGTCTTGATTCCCCTTCTTAATTCATAACTGATTATCTAGAACCTACGCCCAATTTCATATTATTTTATCTCAGTATTCCCGTTGTGAAGTTTATCATTCCCCAAGTCATATACTTTCCAAGTCCCCCAATTTCTCATACGATTACTTAATCGTTGTTGTGATTATTGTATGAACTATTATTATCGTTCATGCGAGTATT